>OX439139.1:113134135-113508173 GCA_949318255.1 Pollenia labialis | reverse complement strand
CATCGTTAAATCAACTCAGAAAGTGATTCTAAGTCGATCGGTATACTTTAAGGTGTTACACACATCAGCACTAATGCATAATCACCTCTCCACTGTTGTGGTGTGGGGTATAAATAGTTTAAAATGTTTTAAAAATAATTTTTAAAATTAACTAAAATCGACATTTTCGGTTTTTAATAGTATCGTTTTCCATCACATACCTTAATAAGCTTACAAATCAAAAGAGAAAATCTAAAGATTGTAATTTAATTATTAACCATCAAAAGTGGTTACTTTTACCTTATAGTTTTCTTCAATTTTAAGTTGATGTTGCTGTTACTGCCTATGTTTCTGAATTAATGTATAACGCTAAGTATTTTTTGCGTTAATATATTTTAGTTTACCATGTTTTTCATTATTTTGAAGATAAAATAAAAAGAAATATGTTTATGATTTAAAATAAAAGTAAAAGTAAAAAAAAATAATTGTTGTTGTTTGTTGTTGCGTATTAAATGAAGAAAATAATGGTAAAAAAACGGAAATCTTAAAGATTTAAAAACAATTTCAAAAAATAAAATTCTCAAAAACAAATACTTGTACATGTAAATCACACTTAATCATTGACACATATAAACTTATGTACATACATTAGTATGTACCCAGACAAGAGTTTTGTTAAATTGTAAAAAAAAATTATATCGTTGTTCGGAAATTATTGTGTACTTACAACAATTTTGGTAAAAACTGTTTAATGTTTACGTCCTTACTACAAAAAACTAATATCCCGTTTACACTACAACAAAATCTAATACTATATATCGATGGCTTAATATAAATAAGGTGTAACTAATTTTTTTTCTTAAATAACTTTTTCTGTTTATTGTGGTAGACAAATGCCAAACACATCGTGCTTTATTATAAAAATTGTTGCATCTTTTTATTAAAAATTGAACTAAAACTTTTTTGTATCTTAAATTTAACGATCCAATTAAGATTTGTTATTTCCCTTTAAAGAAACACAAAATCCTGTTACGCCTTTTTATATTAGGCCATCGATATGTATGTACTTGCAAGATTTCGAGCCAACTTTTTAGTTGTTGTTGACTAGATTTCCCATACAAAACAAAAATTTAAGAAAATATTAAAAAAAATATTGAACATTAAAATAATATTGATAAAAAAAATTAGGTTGATGACAAATGAGTTATGTAAATTTTTTAATGCCCAATTTCATTATATGTATGCATGTAGTATGTATGTGTCACCCAAAAAATTTTCAGTCAGCTGTTTTTGTTATGAAAACAAAATCTCGCTAATTTAAAAAAGTACAATGTAATAAAACTAGATTTGAGGAAGATTTTCAACAAAATCTACTAGATTTCGTTGTAATGTAAACTAACTGGCTATTAAACAAAAACATTGTCGCAAAACCTTTTGCTAAAAGTTTTGCAAAAAAAAAAAATTTGAATTTTGTAATCGATGAGAAAGAAGAGTTTTAAAAAAAGTTATTGTTCTATATGCACGAAACTCTTCTTATATATGTTTCACACTATGCGACATGCCGCACAGAAATATTTGATGGAACAGGAGATTGCTGATAAGGGATATTGCTGAGAGACACTTGCGGGGTAAATAGTTAATATAGCACGAAATGTAAAATGCAACCAAATTAATGTTCCTCTTTACTATATGTCGAATTAATTTTTAAAGTTTAATATTAAATTTGAATTTAGTAGTTAAACGTCAAATTGTATATTGTGGTTAGCAAGCGAAAACGTAACATCTGAACGTACGAGTATTGTTACTGGCTTATGTCGCATAGTCTGAAACATATTCATATAAAGCATTATTATGAGTATGGTTGTCTGTCGTAGTCACAAACCACTCGTTTCGCAAACGACATAAATACAACAATTTTTTATGTGTTTTTACATTTAGTTGTCGTAAATTTAAAAATTTTATCAACACAAATTTGAAACGACTACGACTTCAATCCCAATCTCGTAATATGGCTGATTATCATATAGAACAAAATGAAAAGAAAGGATTTTTAAGGTAGCTCAAGCTTTATTTCATATATTTTTAACTTAATCTCATACATGTTGTTTCTTAAAACAAGGTAAGTTCGCCTACGAAATAAAGAAAAAAAAGTTTATAAAATGCATTTGTCTTCGGTTCAATTTGGTTTTCGCACCAGTTTGGAGAATTTTTAATTTAAGCCTTTTTGTCTCATTGCGTTACTTACTATACATTTTAAAATTTTTAAACATAGGTTCCATACTAAAAATTCTCCCGAAAATCACTTTTACTGTTAGAAATTTCTAATTAATGTTCATATCATGATAAACTTTGATAAAAAGATATGACGCTCTATATGGAATTGTCTATAAGTCCAATGTAAAGTAACGTCCGGAAATCACTTTAGAACGAGAAAAGTCTTATGTAAGAGATATTGGTATCTCTCTAGATCAAATTCAGCACAAATATCTCCTCTATAAATCTAAGACTCATATAAGTAGATTACGCAGCTTGTCTCTTAAGTGTTGTATATAACAAAGTAGCGTCACATATCGTCACCTCATTATTGGTTTAACGCATATCATGGTAATTTCACCATACCAATAATGAGCTAACGATATGTCGAATTCTATAAATGATAGCTGCAAACTAATTAAACAGGTCGACAGATCTCGAAAAGTCTGCCTAATAAACGGCATAAAATTAAAATTGTTTTTACTATGCGATTTAGAACACAATAATTTGCGAAAGACGATATATAATAAGACGATATAATATAAGGAACCTTTTGTGTTGCTTAATAAATGAAAATATAAACAAAAAACCTTTGAATTTATAAAGGGTTATAGAATAATACTCAAAAATATATTATGTTGCATAAAAATAGACCCTATACTTTACTTATAAGGTGTGTAGATTCATATATTTTAGTATAGTGTCTTCAAATTTAAACAAATAAACTTAAGGTATACTAATAAAATAAAAAAAGTAGAACGTTTTTTTGCACATTTTAAAGAAATTGAAACAACTAAGAATCCACAAACTTATTTCGTTTTTAAAGATTTGTAATAAATCTACATGCATCTCATTTTAGTTCTTTTGTACAAAACAAAACATTCTACACTGGTTTTGTGTTGGTTTATGTTAGGACCTGTTCGTAAATGCGTCGCTGCTGTGCATCATACGAGCATTTATAGCTGGATCACTTTTCTACTGTTTTTTTACACTTGTTTGTGCGGCATCTTCTTGAGCAAAGAATTTTAGGGCATTTACATTTTCATTTGCAGCGCAGTGGTGTATTTACGAACATGCCCTAAGTTAGGTGAGATTTTTTATGTTGTGTAAAATTTGTTCAGTTTGAAAGATTATTGTATGTAGTGTACACATTTTTTTTAAGTTTGAAATTATTAATTTTCACTTTTTTAATTCAAATGTGTCTTTGCCTTTTAAAAAGCTAAAACTATTTTGATTTAAAATCGGAGAAATTGAAAATCTAATTTTAATGTATTTGGGCCAATAAGTTTTAGCAAACTTTTTTATTAAGACTGTCGCAAAAAATTAAAAAATTGATGTAAGAAAAATACTTTCATATAAAAATGATTGCATAAATTTTTAGATGCCCATAATGTGTTTGAGATTAAATACAAAATCTGTATAATTTATTATACTGTGTAGTATATTTTACGGATGAGGAGCAAAAATAACATACATATGTATGTACATAAATATGTTATTAAGAAATTTTTATCGAAAGTGAATAAACAATTTAACTTCTCAACATTGAACATAATGCATAAACTAAGGAAATATGTATATTGCGATTTTTAACATCTAAAATTATCATTTAAAATAATAGCAAAGACTTTACAAACATATATTTGTATAGGGAAGTTCTTCTGACAAAGAAATGTTTATTGCAGGAATATGTTTGATATCTTATTTTATAATTCAACGTCAAAATTCATCTTGAAATTGTATGGATTTTGTTTTTAAAGTACATATATTTTCCAATATACACTTTATAACTACAGCCCAATTTCGTAAAATATGTACGTTTATATTTTGTTTGGTTTTTTTTTTATACTTATGGTAAATATATATTATAGTTAAAATGTGTGTTGTTTTTATTCCTTTTCAGCATAACATATTTTAAAGTTATGATCAATTTATTGTTTTTTACTTTCAATCTTTGCTCAATTAAGAGGGCATAGGGAATTTAGTGAGAATGCAGTTGTAGCAGTATTTAAAATAGTATTTTTATGGAGGAGTGTTTTTGAAAGTGTGGTGTGTATTCATTTTTATAGAGTAAAATTCAAAACTTTTCTTAAATGATTTTTTGTTTTCTTCTTCAAAACGTGAAAAAATCTTTTTCTTGTTTGTTTTATTGTTATAGTAGTAGTTTTAATCGTAATTGTAAACGTAATAATTGTATTTGTATCTTTTTTGTTTTTCGTTTTCACTTTTCTTGATTTGATAATATGGGTGGTATTTTACCTTCTGAATAAACTGACGCAGCAGCTGCGGCCGCTACAGCTGAAGCTGGTGTTCGCATGAAATATTCCTTATTAACACAATTCCTTAAAACATCGGGTATGTTGCCGACAATGGCTCGTCGTATTTCTGTAGCAGCCATTTCACGCAGCTCTGTAGCAGATGCATCACTAAAGAAGGCGGCATGTGGTGTACATATTAGGTTAGGAGCGTCTTTAAGCGCACCCTGCAACACAAGAATACAGAGAAAACACTTACGTTAATAAAAACAATGATGTTTATTTCACAATCTTACTTGGAATACATTAAATGGCTCGTTTTCGTGTACATCCAGTGCTGCAGCTCTTATTCTACCTTGTTTTAAGGCAAGCGCCAATGTCTCATCATCTACCAAACCTCCTCGTGCCGTATTTACTAAAAATGCACCCGGCCTCATCTAATTGTGATTATCAAAATTATTGTTAATATTATTTGCATCTAATCGTTTCTATATTTTATAATTACCTGTTTAATTGTGAATTCATTAATTAGATGATGATTGTGTTCATTCAGTGTACAGTGCAGTGATACACAATCTGATTGGAATAGTAAATCTTGCAGAGTATAGACACGCGTTAGACCCAGGGACTTATCGATACCATCAGGCAGATAAGGATCATAAAATATAACATTAAAACCAAAAGCTTTTGCTCTTAAAGCAACAGCACTTCCAATGCGTCCTAGTCCAACTAAACCTAATGTATCGCCACGAATTCTAGCACAACCCTGGAAAGTAAATTAAATACATATAACACAATTAGGTTTTATAAAAAAAAAATAATTCCTGCGACATAAAAAGTTGCGACATGTAGTAAATATTTTCTTTTAAAATCTTTATTCTTTAAAAATTTTAGTACAAATATTTTGGCGATGTCTATTCGGTATTCTCTAAGTTAAATCGAAGTAACTTTGCTCTTAGAATATTCCCTTTTTTCGAAAAATCGATTTAATAGTTTTTTAGCAACAGATATTTAACTTTAGAGTAATAAAGAATATGGCTACAGATCAGTAGGAACAAATTTTGATTCATAGGAACATATGTATGTATATAACGGGTCCGCCATCTAACGTTTTTTTTTCAACTATTGCTTATTTCGTGAATGGTAACACTTAGCTCATGTCTGATTTGACAGATACATAATTAGTTTTATCCTTCCGCTGAACGAATATGGTTGTGTATACGCTTGAACAACGCTGGGAAATATGCGTTTTGCTTCGCTAAGTGGGCCTGCGATCGACTTACAGAAGATGCCGATTTTGCCAAAAAAAATCATCTTTTCAGATGAAGCTCATTTTGATCTTGGCGGGTATGTAAACAAGCAAAATTGTCGCATTTGGGGCACAGAAAATCCGCACGCATACATTGAAAAGCCGTTGCACCCAAAACGAGTCACTGTTTGGTGCGGATTTAGGTCCAGAGGCATAATTGGGCCATTTTCTTCAATGGCGATCGTTATCGGGCCATGTTGAACGAATTTTTGTTCACAAAAATTGAAAAGCAGGACCGATCGTGTAGGCTACTGCATGGCCAGCCTAGGCAGCCATTTGAATGAAATTATTTTCCATTATTAGCCGGAAGGATTGTACTTTCAAATAAAAAAAGAAATTTGAAAAAATATTTAGTAGTTTTTTTTATAGCATTTAAAAAAAAAAGTTATTTGGCGGACCCTGTATATGTTTTTATAAGACACCAAAAAATATATGTATGTCGTCATCTTAAATGCTTACGAACGTAACTACACAAACATCAAATAGAGTTTTTAATTGGTTGTTGTTCGTTTTATCAAAATTTTAGACCCGTGCGGTAAAAAATGGGGACTTTATTAAAGAAATTCAAACTCCAAGAACACTTTATTATTACTATTGATATTTTAACTTTTTTGCTTTTCCTGTCAAAAAAAATATTAGTGTTGGTACCCAGGCAAAAATTACGACTCTTCTTAATATTATGTACCGCCACAACCCTGTAAATTCAAAATTGTGACTCTACCAAAAATATGGTACCATCGCAACACTGTATATACAAAATTCAGTGTTGCCACTTTGTGGGTAATTACCCGAATTTGGTATAATTTTTAATGTCGTGGGTAGTGCGTGGGTAATTTCTCTTAGATGTAATTCAGGTGCAATTTAAAATTCTTGGGCAGATGCCCAAATAAAATAAAGATTCGATATCAGGCATTTATTTCTTTTTAAATATTGTTGATACAAAATGCACAGTCTTCTCAAGTCTTGGTGTCTGTATAAGAAAAGTCTTCAATCATTTAATATATGTATATTTTCAAAAGTTCGATAATGAATGTCGCAAGATGGACTCTTTGATTTGGATAAAGATTTAACAGTTGTTAAACTGAATTACGAAAGGGACAGTTGTATAAAACCCTGTAGCCCATTTGTTCAATAAAGAAGGTATAACACAAAAACATTAATTTTAATAACAGATTAATACACGGCATTACCAATTGAAACTTATTTCAAACAAACAGGCACCGCGACTGTTCTTGACGAAATGCATTGCAGACGTCCAATTTTTTTTTTACTTTTTCGAGCATTTCTGGCTGCATGGTACCAGTTAAATTAACAATGTTGAACTCTAAGACGTCAATTTTTACTGGCTTATCAGTATAAGCCAGTGACTTCACAGCCATACCGAAAACAATCAAGAGGTTTCACATAACACGGCCTTGAAGTCTAATTACAGTTTATTTAAATCAACACATCGCCTTTATTTTTAAAAAAATAAGTTGCGTCATTTAAATCATGAAGTCGTCGATAAGTTGCGAAAATCGATGGCTGATTTCCAAAGTAAATTTGGATGATTTGTGGCGTTGTTCAAGCATGAATCTATTTATGATAATTCGCCTGAGCCAGAAGAAGTGAGAGCAGTATGACAGCTAACCTTTCGTAAGCTCTATCGGGCTTAAAAAACACCTATTATAAAGGAATGGCAATGAGCATTTTGAACCTTCTCTAAATATATGCAACCAAATGCGGAAGTTAAACTCATTATTTTAGGAGTTTTATTTTATGTTTTATTAAAAGTTTTTAAATCTTTAAGTTTATTTTTGTTAATTTGTTTTTGTTGGCAAAAGAGAATGACTTTAATTATGATACTTGTTTTAATATTTTATAAATGAAATCAATAATGTTTGTTTTTAATTGTAATATTTATTTTAACAGTAGAAAATACATTTTTGAGTCGTTGACAGTTTTTAGAAGAAAACACATAAATTTCTAACAGTTTTAAGTTAAAATAAGAATCTTAACAGTTTGACTAATGTTAATCTTCTTTCAATGAGTTTGTAGAGTTTTGCTTCTTTGTAAATGTATTTTTATTAAATAAAACTTCAATTTTATATCAGGTGTAATTTTATTTAAATCGGGTAATTTTGCTTCATCTCGAGTATAATTTTGAATTTTTCTGGTGGTAACACTGACAAAATTACAACTTTAGTTTTTTATTACCGTTTTTAAAAAGATTCAACACCGGTACAACACCCTAAATATAAATATACGACTTTAGTTTTTTAAAGTCGAATTTACTATAAAACTATGTATACCGCTACAACACTGTATATACAAGAATTATCCCTTTATTTCCTAATACCGTGTTTACAATAATTCAATACCGCCACAACGCTGTATATACAAAATTTCAGTCTTTATTTAATAGTGTCGTTATACAATCCAATTTCTTTTGGATGAAAGCGGATATTCGAAAAATTCAATGATTTCAAGAAAAATTTTACCTTTTAAAAATATTTCATTTGGTTTGTTTTGGGAAATTGCTTACCCACAATTTCTGTGACTATTAGTATATGTCCATTTTATAGTAAAAATATATTATCAGGATGGGTTGTTGTAATTTTAAACCCACAAATATTTACAAAAAATAAAAAACAAGCTCTTGATTACGGAATTTTGGAAAAAAAAGTAGGAATTAGTTTGCTAAATATATACATATTATATTAACCTGAATTCCATTTCCTTCTTTTGGTTTTCTTTTATATGTATATGCATTTTTTTAAATAGAACAATGAATAAAATTTTCAATATATAAATCAAACTTAATTTTTAAAACGTTTTCTTATTTAAGAGGTATTGCATGGGTACAAAAATTGCAAATTTGCAACATTGTATGGGAACGTTATTTTCAGTTTGTCAACATCAGATTAAGATTAATATTAAAGGTTTGTGTTTATTGCTTCAATGTTGTAAATTTAAATTTACGACTTTGCAACAATATTGAAAATAAGAGTTGTAAATTCGTGAATCCAACATTGCAAATTTAAATTTACAGTACTGTGACAACACTAAAAAAGAAGAGTCGGAAGACGCATATTTGGCGTTATCATTTTAATATTGTGACAACATTGTAAATTTGGTAAACAGTACGTTGTATTGATGTTGATAGAACCCCCTCCAACGTCGGCACAGCGTCGTAGTGATTGTCTTTTCTGCCTGGGTAGTTACTTCTATTTGCATGTACCCAGGCAGAAATTACGACTCTTCTAAATATTATGTACCGCCACCACACTGTAAATACAAAATTGTGACTCTACCAAAAATATGGTACCATCACAACACTGTAGATACAAAATTACAACCTTAGTTTTTTAATACCGTTTTTAAAAAGATTCAACACTGGTACAACACCCTAAATACAAATATACGACTTTAGTTTTTTAAAGTCGTATTTACCAAAAAACTATACCGCTACAAAACTGTATATAAAAGAATTAAACCTTTATTTCCTAATACCGTGTTTACAACAATTCTATACCGCTACAACGCTATATATGCAAAATTTCAGTCTTAATTTAATAGTGTCGTTATACAATCCAATTTCGAAAAATTCATTGATTTCAAGAAAAATGTTACCTTTTAAAAAAATTTCATTAGGTTTTATTTTGTGGAAAATTGTTTACCCACAATTTGTGTGACTATTAGTATATGTCCATTTTGTAGTAAACAAATATTATTAGGATGGGTTGTTGTAATTTTAAACCCACAAATATTTACAAAAGAAAAACAAGCTCGTGATTCCGGATTTTTGGAAGAAAAAGTAGGAATTAGTTTGCTAAATATGATACAGTTTCTAAACTGGGAATTATTTCCTTTCATAGGTTACTTTATTATATTCAACATTATTATTTTTTCGAATTTATTCTATGAGCTAAATTTCAGTTATGTATTTTATAAAGCATTTTTGTAATACATAGTCGTATTCCTTTAATTTTTAGGAATGACTTTATACATAACTGAAATTTAGCTCATAGAATAAATTCGAAAAAATAATAATGTTGAATATATACATTAGGGCGGGTCGATTTTTTTTTTTAAAATCGTATAGCAAAAACGTAATCTACATAAAATTCTAAGAAAATTCTCCGAAGAAACCATGGGTCTAAAACAAAATCCTAATCCGTGCCTCTTGACTTGAAAATTTGGCTGCCCGCCTTGGAAAACAAAAATTTTTTTACATTGAAAAAATTTTCAACCAAGCAAAAAAATTTTCAAGTCGAGAGGCGCGGACTAGGATTTTGTTTTAGACCCATGGTTTCTTCGGAGAATTTTCGTAGAATTTTATATAGTTTACGTTTTTGCTATACGATTTTTAATTTTCTTTCATCCATACAAATCGACCCGCCCTAATATACATATTATGTATATTAACCTGAATTCCATTTCCTTCTTTTGGTTTTCTCTTATAAATGCCTTTTTTTAATAGAACAATGAATTTTTATAATAAAATTTTCAGTATATAAATCAAACTTAATTTTTAAAACGTTTTCTTATTTAAGAGGTATTGCATGGGTACAAAAATTGCAAATTTGCAACATTGTATGGGAACGTTATTTTCAGTTTATCAACATCAGATCAAGATTAATATTAAATGTTTGTGTTTATTGCTTCAATGTTGTAAATTTTTATTAACGGCTTTGTAACAATATTGAAAATAAGAGTCGATAGACGGTTGTGACTACGTTGTAAATTCGAGAATCCAGCATTGCAAATTTAAATTTACAGTACTGAGACAACACTAAAAAGAAGAGTCGGAAGACGCACATTTGGCGTTATCATTTTAATATTGTGACAACACTGTAAATTTGGTAAACAGTACGTTGTATTGATGTTGATAGTACCCCCTGCAAAGTCGGCACAGCGTCGTGGTGATTGTCTTTTTCTGCCTGGGTATGTACATACAGTGCACTCGCGATAATAAAAACACCCTAATATATATAAACACCCCAAAATATGAACACTTATTTTCTTCCATTTACTACTCTAAAATATGAACTTGTTCAAAACTTTAAAATATGATCAACTTATAATTGAATTAACGGGTTTTATCTACCTACACAGTGGTAAAATCAAATTTGGCTCAACTGCATAATAACTTGGGGATTTCCATAGCTATCTGCTTTAAACTTGTCTACAGTTGTTAATCAAAATGTATTACATGCACGTTTTGGTTAGTACTCACATTAACATGGAATTCTATAAACATCTTTAAATATAATTTTAACGAGAAAAGTTCTTAAATATGAATTTTTAAAAAAACAAAAGCTTTAAACTTTCAAAAGAAAAATCAGTCATTTTAGAACATTAGATGCCATTCGCAAATATGAACAATCTTGCAAAAGTGAACTGGCTCTGTTTTAATTAGTTCATATTATCGCGAGTCCACTGTACATACATATATATTTTTTTAAACAATTTGGAATAACTGTTTCTATTTACTCCCTTATACAATATTCAAACGTACGATATTCTCTACTTACGTGTGCTGCTTCTCGAACTTGTTCAGGTCCAGTGAATTTTTTGCCTTCACGTACCATATTCGCCAGCCAATAGGTTCTTCGGTATAAATTCAATATCAAACACATTGTTGTATCGGCTACTTCCTCAACACCATAGCCTGGTACATTACATACAGCAATGCCAAGTTCACCAGCTGCCTTAACATCTATATTATCCGTACCGCTGCCAATTCGTACAATAATACGTAATGCTTTAAATTTTTCCAAATCTTCTTTTGTTAAAATAATCGTATGCCACATGAGGGCACCAACTGCTTCATTTAAAACCTTAAAATAGTTTTATAATTGAAATTGATCAAAAGTAAAGATAAAGCTAAAATAAAACACATTTTACTTTAGTACCTTTTCGTGAATTTCCGATGTACTTTGGGCATCACAAAATGCTACAGTGGCAACATCTTTTAATATGGGCATTTCTATAGAACAATCACGTCCATCTAATAAAGCTACCAATGGTCTAGCCTGCATTGGACCATTAGCAAACGGACCTTTAACATCCAAACGTGAACGTTTCGGTAACATCATATTTTTATCCATGATTCTCAATTTTGTTGTTATCTGTTTCTATAACTGTGCAATTTAATTTTTTAACGATTTTAATTTATTGCGGTTTTTTTTTATTTTCCAGATTTATCTTTTTAGTTTATTTAATAGAATTGTGTGGATGTGTTGGTATGGGTTAAAATTTTCGCGCTCTTATAACTTTGTTGTCCAGTTGTATAAAATCTATTTCTACTTGTTTTTTTTTTCTTTTGTTTGTTGTAGTGTGCTTTTGAACACAACACTTTAAACTTAAATTAATATAACGAATATTAAAAAAAAATTAAGAATAAAAGAAATGAAAATATTTCACGACAATCTTAAAACAAACAAATGTGATGATTTAGCAATTTTTTGTTGAGTTGGCTTTAATTTTAGTTTTGAATTTGAAATTCAAGTTCAATTTAAATGAAATAAAAATTTTGTGTTATTTCGCAATTTTAATTTTCTTCGTCGTACTATCAAATTCTATGCTGTTTGTTTTAATTGGTTTTTGTATGTATTATAATTTGTTGTTGCTTTTTTGTTTCTTTTTCTGTTTTCGCCTTTAAATGTTGTGCTACAGCACTCTTTTTCTTTCGCTCCGTTTTGTTTTCTGTTTTTAATATATGTAGCTCTAATTATGTATGATTTTGTTTTTGTAAGCAATCTTGTTCATATTGTTTTTGGCGCTTTTTCAACAACTCCCTCTTGTTGTATGCTGCTCCTCCATCATAAAAACACAACATATCAGCAGATCAAGATCATCACGAAACGTTAATGATAAACTTTTGTAATATCTGTAAATATATAAATAAAAAGAGATACGACTTTAAATGGAAATGTTTTTTTAATTATTAACTGTTAAGCCGGCGATACACTATCCTATTCAGTCGTACGATTTGTCGAAAAAATCGTGTGTGCTCATGAAGTATGATAGTGTGCAAGGTATATTTATAGCAGGTAGTCTCGGAAAGCCAGCTGTTTATTTTTTATTTGCTCGTTTTGTGATACAAACTGTCAAATGTTGTTTAGCAAACAAGTTTTTTGTCTTTATCTTTTGTCTTTTTTGTCTCTTATCAACCCCTTTTCTGGTTGACAGTTCGTTTCACATAACAACAATAAAAAGCCCTGATGTCTGTTTTATTGTACACTTGTTGTAATCTCGCGGCTACCTATTGTAAATATACCTTGATAGTGTCGTTTAAAAATTAATTGACAGATTTTTTTGACAAGTCTGTCCGACTTGCAAATGTTTATGAAAATTTTCATAAATGAAAATTCCTATGCGATTAGAGTTGCATTTTCTTGTAAAGTAGGTGAGTCATTTAAGTTGGCATCATTTTCGTAGGATTGACAACAGATTTTGAAGACATTTTTTTTACGTCGGATAGAATTCAGATTTTCGTGTGAATGAATCGTACGATTGTGTAGGATAGTGAATCCCGGCCTTTATACAATATATTCATCATATAAAAGAAAAAAAATTTTAAAAATAATATTGTATACATATCTCATATGTATATAAATTTGCATATTATTCGAATGTGTATTCTAAGTCAAATTACAATTCTCAAAAGTTTTTATACTTTAAAAGTTTTATTCCTTCCACGGTACATTAACACAAGATAGACTCATTTGGAAGTGTATACATGCTGCTCTATAAAAATAACCAAGTTGTCAAAATTGTCTTCATATAAATTTAACGCACACGTACAAATTTTGGCTCATATACACGAAATTTGACGTTTGGGTTACAACTTAGGTATACAGCTGACAAACATATAGGCCAACGAGTTTACCTTGTTTAAATATACCTTGATTCCTTCAATATTTTCTATGTACTATCAGAATTTTCGTTTGTATATTTCTGTTACGAGGCTTACTTTAGCTATCCTTAGGCTAGCAATGAAGTAAATTGTACAGAAAATTTATACAATTATTAGATACCAGCAGAATGTAATGCATTGCTAAGACTATTAAAGTATTAAAGCTTTTGAAAGAATGAAAATTTATATAATAAATGTTACTCACTATGAGAAATAAATTCTCAGATTTATATCTCATATATTTAAAATGCTTTACAAAACATCAAATACATTCAAGGTTTTGATGAGAAAAAATGGCAGTAAAATTAAATTAGTGAAAGTAATGCAATTTTACTCAAACTGCAACATGCCCATATTAATATTGTTCAAGATACAAATACGAAAATTCTTAAAACTGTTAAATTTTAAAATCCATAAATTTTAAAATATTTTATTGTCTGATTGCTAATTCGCTTTTTTAGGTTAAAATTTTGAAAATAATGTGGGAATTAATTAATTTTTTTAATAACTACGAATTTAACATTATAAAGACTGTTTTATTTTATCTTCATCGAATCACAATTTTTTTTTAATAAGATCATGAAACAAACTGCGCTTAATATGTAATACGTAGTGTAGAGGAAAATTGCAAGTATTAAAACTTAACATGAAATTTCTGACAATATTTAAGGAATTCTTTTAATTTTAAAAATAATTTGAACTAGAATTATACGTTCGAATAAATAAATTCTCGTCCACTTATTGCAAACTAAAAAATTTTATATAAAAATTTTTGTATATTTTTGGCCTTTCTAAAATCTTTGGAAAAGGTTTCCTGATGAGCTGGCCTAAGCAACCAGTGAAATGCGCATAGAAGCTAGCTTTCCCTCAACAATAAATTTCGGTGTATTTATCAAATATGAAAAACTGGGAATTTAGCACGTCATACGGAAATCGTATTAATAATAAAAAATTTATAATTCCCGCTAATCAATTTTAAATTAATTATTAAATTCATTCCTATGGAATGTTGAAGCCCGTTTAATGCAACGAATTTGTTTGCATTCATTCTTTTACAAATTAAATTTTTTCTCTTATTGTCATTAAAAAATTAAATTATTTTCGAACGCTTTACTTTTTTTAAAGAATTTTTATATGGGAATTGAAAATATAATGTAAATGAATTAAAGAAGTTTTCTTTCATTCTATTGAATGAATTTATCTGGAAAATTAATCAACGAAATATTAAACTAAAAAAATAAAGCTTCGGAATTATTTGATAATGATGGGTAATTAAAATATTTTAAGCTGAATTTAGTTTTTCGGCTAATTAATTTTAAAAATATGTATTTCATTATTTCAAACGTTTAACTATGTAGAACATACATATTTATATTATTTTTTTAAAATCAAGTTTATCTAAAAAATCATCATACAAAAATATGTCTTTTTTAAACAGTCCATAGTTAAATTATTTCGTATACATGCTTAAAAATACTTAAAAAATAATATGATAAGAACACGCGGTAAGTCGGTCGTTGTATTATTCTATTTATTTTTATTTCATTATTATTGTACTATTATTATTTTTGAATTGTTTAATCAGCAAAAGCTTAAATCGGCAATAAAATCAAATACGTTGCAATAATATAATAAACTTAAAATATTGTTGTAATAAAAAAAAAAAAAAAAAAATTGCAGCAACAGCAAAAAACAATGATTAGTAAAAAAAAACTAGCACTGGCTAGCCAACTGGCGCTGAAATAAAGTTTGCAAAGCCAATATGTACGTAAATATATACATATTTATGTATGTAAATATGTGCGTACAGTAGAACACAGTAAAACTTAAATATTTTTAACCATACATATGTATATGCGAATAACGCTTTAAACAAATAACCGACAAAACAATTGACAACAATAAAATGTATTAAATTAAAAATTATTTAAAACAAAAATTCGTACAATGGGGGTTTGGTAGAGAGAACTAAAACAAAGGTAGAAAAAACATGGTAATTTTATACCAGATTTATAAAAAAAAAATACAATAACAAGTTGCTAACAAACAGTATTTTACGATAGCTACAAACAAAACCATAAGTGAAACGAATAATAAAAAGAAAACAGCTGCTTATGAAATTATTATTCTTTATTAAACAAATTAAAATGAAATTCATATACACTGAAATAATCTGCGAAGAAATTATATTGGTATGATACGAAAAAAGTATACTGTAGCATTTTTTTTTAATTTTACAAAAGTAAAGAATTCGTTCATAGTCATGTTTTTTGTAAATTTTACAAAATTGTTTATTTATTTATTTCAATCTATATTTATTAATTAAATTCAATCAATAAAAATTCCATAAGGGCAAAAATTATATATTATAAGCACTATATATAAAGCACTATCATTTATACTTAATTATTTACGAATTGGCTCCCCAGCCTTATTATAGTAATACATGTATAATAATAATAACCGGACCCGAAGTGGAGAGCTTTAAAAGATGTAAAAGAAATTGAATCAACTTAAATTAACCACATATAAACATTACCAACACAATACTTTTTAATACTTGTTTATGAAAAAGATGTATTTACATATACCCGAAGAAATTGGAATATTTTGAAAACACAAAAACGGAAAAATAAAAAATTGAAAAAAACTTTCGCAAAATAACGCTGTTATTTTGAACATAACTAAATAAAATATTTAGTATCAAATTTATTTTGTAAAATACAAGATCAACATTTATGTACATATGTATATGTATATTGGGGTTTTTTTACCTGAATGAGAACTTAAAATGATAAAACAAGACAGAAATATTGTTGGAATGAATTTTTTATTATAATCTGGTAGACAAATTCATGCCATTTATTTTTTATATATGATTTCCGGCATACGCCCGCCGAGGCTATGAGTTACATGGTCCACTCAATCAGTCCAATTTTGAATATTGGCTTTCAGTGCTTTAAGAGTTGCTGGTTTGTCGTCTTAAGCCAGAGGCGTTAAATCGCACGAACGTGGGAGCCAGTAAACAGGACCACTTTTGGAAATAAAATTGATTTTGCAATAAATCAATTATTAAGCGAGCTGCACAAGTTGTGCCGTCTTGTAGGAACTAAATGTTATGTTTAGCTGATTAATTTTTGGAAAGAGAAACTCAGTCAGCAAAGCTCGATAGAGATCGGCAGCTTCTTGCTCATTTCGAAAGAGAGTAATAGTGGCTTAAGGATTGTCTTCGCTCAAAATACGACAATTTTGCTTATTGACCGAGACCATTGAACAAGAAATTAACTTCGTAAAATTTAGTGGTGCTGGAATATTCTGACCAAAAAAGCAAAAAGTCATTTCAAAACTAGTGTATTGTGTATGCTACATATTTTGTTTTACTTAACCACGGTGTATTTACAACAAATATATTTTGTGTATTAAATTCACATGCAGTGTAACAGTCATAATTCATCATAGTGACGTGTATAATATGACAATTTCAATACTTTTTATACATACAACACATCCAAGCAAACAATAAACAGCTGGCTTATAAAATAACATTTTGTATTGAAGAAGACAAGCTAATAATGATGCAATATGTAGAGAAAGGCGAAGAGGACGAAACACTAGAAAACTACTTTGCAAATTACCTGCTTTTGAACGCATTATGCTGGGTACACACAATGCAATGCATTTACACAATCTAGCAAATAAAATCCATTTTCATTCATTCCAGATTGCATCACCATCAAAACGCTTTAATATTTTGAGGTTGCATTGAAACAGATTGCATGTAGATTGCACTGTCTGCACCCAGCATTAGGAGCAAATAATATAAAAGGTACATAATATCAAATCTTGTGTTTTTTAGGGACAGTGAAACCCTTGAGAAAACATAAACGAACATAAATCACTATTCAATTTAAATTTACGTTGTGATAAATTAAGATTTTTTAGGTGATTGTAAATTACACAAAATATGATCACATCTAATATTATTTCTTCTAAGAGCCACTTTTTGGGCTAGAGATTAACGATTAAATTAACTTTAATCTCCGTATTTACTTTTTGAGTAGTCAATGGTCAATGGTGGTGGTTTAAACCTTAACTTAAACTGTCAACATACACTTGTTTAACATAAACAATTGTTGCAAAATTATAAACAAAATATAATTTTTAAATAAAATATATTGCTAAGCACTTTTATATAATTTTTTCTTTCTATATTTTTTCATTAATGTACATATTTTATCTTTAAACGAAAAAAAAATTCTACCTTATAAACAATCACCCTTATTGTTTTTGGCGTGTTTGAAATATTAAATTCGTATATTTGCTTCTTCTTCTTTGAAAACATCCATATTACTTTGATAAAAAGTTGACATTTGAAAAAAAAAATGTTACCATTTATTTGTGCTCAGTATGGTAGCACTACATGGTTTAACCCACAAACCAAAAATATAAAATTCAATTGATGCTAGATTAACTTAATTTTCAGATTAACTTATTATAGAATTTAATTAACTTTAATCTCAACCCCAAAAAGTGGCTCTTAATTTATTATAAAATGTATGTATATTTTTGCAAAGCGTATTACGAGGCAGAGACAAAGTTTGCACGAGTAATTTACACAAGTTTCAATTTTATTTGCAGTATTATCACAAGATTATAGACAAAAAAAACTTATCAATATGAACGCTACGATTCGCTTATCTTTATTATTTAAAAATATATGTTTGTACGCACATACATATATGTATGTACATACTAGTAAATACATATAGAAAATTATGCCACTAGGTTGAGCTTTTGAAAAAAAAATTTAATTATGAAGATAATACACATCGACTAAGTATACATAAATATAATTGATTACAACAAAACCTATATTGCACTTGATCAAAAAGAGGGTATTAACACGAAATTTAAAATTTTTTAGTAGAAATAAAACAATTTATAATTTTATATTAAAGGCATATGTATGTATGTATAAGAATTTTTATTAACCCATCCGTTTTAATACCAACAAATTATAACGATATTTTTACAGCAAAAATGATATTTGGTATAATATTAAAAACTATGAAGAAATACGTTTTACCTTTTTCGCTGGCGTAAAAAAGTTAATGCACCAACAGCGATGAAATTTATAATTTGTATTTGTTTGCAATGAGATATTTGACATAAGTATGTACATATGTATAAATTGGGGGCTATTCTCGAATAAGCGTCGTATTGTGAAAGTTGCATGGAATAAAACTACATAACTGTAAAAAATAGTTTTTGTTTATCAAACAATTATATTTTTGTATGGATTTAGGTGCGTGCATTTTTTTTTGTAAAAGAACCCAAAATAACGCTTCCGTTTATAAAACAATATTGCCCACCTCATGGTAGGTACTATGCGTCAAAATTGGTTATGGCCCTAATCGTCAGCTCATTATTGGTTTGATGTATGTATATAATGGTAATTTCACCATGAAATGCGCCAAACTAATAATGAGCTGACGGTATATATTTTGATTTTGCTTTTAAATTTTATCATTGAGTATGTATTATATTATAATAATGAATTTTTTTATCAAAGTTTATTAAATTAAATAATTCCACAATTCATTAAATAAAGACTGATTAATAGTGTCCGACCGAACTTAAAATATCCAAGTTCATAACAAGAAAAAACTTCAACATGAAAATCTCATTTATTTATAAAAATTTTGAATAACGTGGCTTAAGTAACTGAGCGAATACCCCACTTTATTATTTATTGCCGAATTTCGGTTTTTTTTAGTTATTTCAATAAACTAAACCGTTTTTGAGTTACGCAAATATATGCTGTGCAACCTCTTACATTTTCGAAATAACGGTAATTCTTGAAAATAAGAGCCAATCTAAAAAAAACGGTAAGTCCCACTGGATTCAGCGTGCCCCAATTAGGGCAAAATGCAAGGTGCGCGGCTGGTCTGTTTTTTGCAACTAGCACAGTGTACTTATTGCTAAAAATTACAATATTAAAATTCTATTTTAAGATTATTTTTTCAAAGGTTGCGAAAGAAAAAAAATCATATCTTAAAAAAGAAAAAAAAAACGCCTCCTTCAAAGTTTCAGGATTTTTTAAGAACAGTTTGGGGTATTATATAAAAAAAAATCAGCCAAATAAAAAAATAGGTTTTTGACTTAGGCCGTTTTTGTAAATCTTGTTTTTGTTTTCATGTAAATGTTCACTTCTTCGACGCGTATTTCAGAATAACCACCAATAATAGCGGGTTTCACCCTTTGAATTAAGTGTGCAACTCTGCTTTTCTTAATACGATTTTGGTCTACACAGCATGATTGTCTTTTTCGTTTGTATTGTAAATTAATGAAGTTGCTGAGTGAAGGAAAGAAGCAGATATACAGGGGTGTTCTGGAAATCGTAAACTCAAAACGCATGAATTTAAAACGATATTTTTTTTTATAAGATTTCTGTAATTAAAGAATTTTATGACGAATATTATATGTACATATAAATATTTTTCTATTAAATCGAATTTTATAACAAAAATTGTTAAAATTTGATTAAAAGTGTATTAAAAACCACTTGCAAATTCTTGCGTTTTGCGTTTTCGATTTCCAAAACACACCTGATAGTTTCTTAAACTGTTTTATTCTGGGTTATTTAGCAAACGTGTTTACTACAGCTTTTTGTTGGATTTTTCAATTACGGCGTAGTAAATTTTAGTCTAATACATTTTGTTATTGCAGTGTTGTAAATCTTAGTACTTTAACTAAATTAGTAAGGACTACAAGGGGCTTTGCTATCAAGGGTGAAAACAGCTTATAATAATCAAAAAGTCGATTTGGAATTTTTTTTCGCTCACGGCCTTTTGGATTTAAGGTGACGTATATGTATGTATATTTGATGACGAATCTTTTTTTTAATGTTCATTTAATCTGTAGGAACAATTGTATGTACATTCATACTATATTAAAATGATTGCTATTTGGTTTTTCTGTTTCTTTTGTGAACGATATACATACATATATTGTCAATTAGCCAGACTGTCTTACTGAATGTTTGCTTGTTTTCCTGTTGTATGTGTACTGTACACACATTTTGGTATAGTTTTTTTTATTAAAACGTTTGTATCTACATATTATCAAGATGATGATGACTACTGCATATACATATGTATGTACATACATATGAACATATTTATGTATGTATTTATGTATTATTTTATAGTAACATTTTATCAATTATTAAAATAATACAAGAAGAAAGACGTCGGCAGCAACATTTTAGATATATGTATGTATGTATGTACATAAATTTTCGATGTGTATTTCATTTACATATTGCATAAATTAAATTTTTTAATATTTATTTCACAAATTTACATAAAATTTGTATCAATGGAAATTTCGGGAATTATTCAAAATAAGATTATATCTAATCAATGGTGTTCTAATTAATAAATATTGAACAAAGTAATATAAAATTAAAAAAAATTAAGAAAACTTCGGAGAATTTTTATTCATAGAATAACTTTACCAAATTGTTTGAATATGTTTTTGCCTCCACTGCAATTTTTTTACATATGTACATATGTATTAGCGTTAACTCACGAAAATTTTCCCATTTAAATAAACTTATTTCACCTAGTTTTATTTTGAATCGAAATAAAAAATTTTCAAGTAGATTTTGTTTAAACTCTTTTTGTGGTTAAAAACTGGTTTTGTTAAAAATGTGTGGATTGCAGGTTTTCTGTTTGATGCAGTATTAATTGATTAACACTCAAGTGTACACATTGTTATGGTAAATTGTTTGTTCAAATGGTGTGTTTGAAAAATAATTGTTCATTCAATGCGGACGGAATCCTTTAAAATATATTACCTGTCTAAACGTAAAATTGGTATATGTACATATTTGTAAACATGACAATTTTTTTTATATTAACTGCCAGGCCCACGATGTCGACAAGAACATTTCTTTCGCATATTTATATTGAAAACAATAATAAAAAACTTATATTTGTTTTTGTTTTCAATACAAATATACGAAAGAAATATTCTTGTCGACGTCGTGGGCCTGGGCCTAAAAATATGAACTTTGTTTAAATTGTGTTTTATTTTACTACAACCTCCAGTATAAATTTTTAAGCTTAAGGCGTTTAGGCTGTGCGATGATCAATCAAGTATATAAGTTTATGTTTAAGTTAACTGAAATAATAACTGGTTTCTCGGTTAATGTTTAAGGTTTGCAACTCTTTTTAGCAACCTTATTCTTTCGGAGTGCTTACTTATATGTATATTTAATGCCTTAACGGTTAATAAAACATTGTTTTCGCCATCTTCAAGTTTTGTTGTATCTTTAGTTAGTTATTGACATAACTACCAAGCGTTCACTACCGAATTTTTAAAGTAAATGAAGCAAATCTCAAAAATTCATTTTTTCCGCCTTGCACGCAAACAGTTAACGTTACAATTTTTTTTTTGAATATGGGTGTTTCCAAAGTAACGGTCGTTACCGATTTTCGGAGATTAAAAAAATTTAAAATCTTATTAAAAAATAACGTTTTAAATTCATGCGTTTTGAGTTTACGATTTCCAGAACACCCCTGTATATCTGCTTCTTTCCTTCACTCAGCAACTTCATTAATTTACAATACAAACGAAAAAGACAATCATGCTGTGTAGACCAAAATCGTATTAAGAAAAGCAGAGTTGCACACTTAATTCAAAGGGTGAAACCCGCTATTATTGGTGGTTATTCTGAAATACGCGTCGAAGAAGTGAACATTTACATGAAAACAAAAACAAGATTTACAAAAATTGTTTTTGTTATCTAAACACTTCTTTGATCAAATTAACGAGTTTTATAACGCGTTTCTTTCTCTTTAAAAAACTGTACATTTTGTATGATGAGCAAAAACAATTTTTGTCAATTTGGTTTTGTTTTGTTTTTGTTTTCATGTAAATGTTCACTTCTTCGACGCGTATTTCAGAATAGCCACCATTATTATTATTATTAGGTAATCAAGTACAATAAATCTTAATCAACTAAAAAGTGGATGTAAAATATTTTTGTTGCTTACGATCTTTTAGATTTAATGTGACGATATATACTTAGTTATTTATAAAATATACACATATTGTAAGTTTTAAATTTTTTTCGTCATTGCCTTCTTTTTTTATTGTTGTTTTGGTGATGATTTTTGGTTTCTTTGTTAATATTGTATTAGACATGCGTCATGTGACGTGTCCACTCTCAATCAGATTTTATCCAAATACAAAGATACAAATTGACGACTATCATCGTATTAACATTCTTCTTACCAAAAGATCAAACAAAAATTATAAAGGTATTCACGTCAATTTTTTTTAACCTTTCATCTGCGCAAAAAAGCATAGTTGCACTTATTTGACGTGAGCAACATATTTTGTTTGCACCTTAAATTTTGAGCTTTTCCGAAACCATTTTTTCAAAAACGCACCTTCCATTTCACAATATTCAAAGAAGCACTTGTGATTATTTTAAAATAGGGATTGGTAAATCGATTTTTTGCAATCGAATTTACGAATGCGATTTTAAATCGATTTTTTTATTTTTATCAAAATTTTGGCAATTTTTAATTTTATTCTTAATTAAATCGACAAATTATGTGCATGCACAATATGGAGGTGGTGTGTGACGCTGTGGCCGGTGCTTAGGAAGTCCGATTCTGGGTTGCTGCTGGGCAGGAGTAGGGTCTGCGTTAGGACCATGATAGGAATGATCACGGGCCACTGTATTCTAGGCAGGATGGCGGTGAGGGTAGGATTCGACTTGTCGGATATGTGTAGGTTGTGTGAGGACCCTGAGGAGTTGGAGACAGTTGAGCACTTTTTGTTATGTTATCTTCAATGTATGTAGATATAAATTTTTTGTACATACATATTTATTGCTAACAATTTATGTTGCACTAATTGTTAGTCCATTTTCGTTGACAATTATTGCTTACATAAAACGTAAAATTTGGTTGTCAATTAAAAAAAAGCAAAAAAGAAAAAAAATAGAAGCAAATTGTGTGGGAAATTAAATAAAATAAACATTAAAATAAAATCGCAAAAATTATTTTTATTAATATAATTTTTTCCTCATTCGATCTTTATTATTAAAATTAATATAAGAAGTATTCACCTCAGAATTTTTACTCTTGTGGAAGTCGGTATCGGTGTCGTGAACACCCAGCTTTAAACGTTTTGAAATTTCAATTTCGAAATATTACGAACTGTCAAAAACTAAAAAAAGCACACAATTGTCAACTGATTGCAAAATATCATTGCTGTTTATTAATTCAAGATGCCGAAGCAAAGTTTTAAGACATTTTTGGTAAATCATTAGCTCTGTTTCTTTACTTTTTGGGTAAAGTTCGTGCAAATGAGAGTAAGCATAAATTTCTCTCATAAAAAGACAACATTACACAAAAGTACGGGAACAGAAAAAACCAAATTTTAAGCACAAAATAAAAATTCAGTGTTTTGACAGTCTTTACAACACCAAAAAAATTTGCGCCACTTTTGAAAAATTTTATATTGGCTCTTGAATTAAACTACTTTTACTAAAAATAAAACAAAACAAACACTTTTACAATAACTAACATTATGTTTCCCTTAAATTTCAGTACAAAACTTTTTATTTAAGTACATTGTTTTATTCAACAATACTTTTTCCAGAATTTGGGTCATGAACTTTTTTCCTTTTCCTTTTTTGTTTTGTTTATGTTTTACAGCTGTTTTACAATTTACACAATTTGCACGAAGAAAAAGTCTGGGCTGTTTCGTGCAAGAAGAAGAAGAATTTTATTCTCTCAAATCCGCTCTCATTTACACAAATTAAAAGTACGGGAACGCTTTTCGTGCAAATTGGGATCCCGAGGGATCCCAAAGTAGAGTAAAGAAACAGAGCTATTAAATTACTGAATCTTTTGTTGAAATTGAAAACATCTATGATGAAATCAGTAAGTATAGATCTATGTTATTAAAAATACCAAATTGAAATTTGTAATCAAACTTTTAAGAAAATAATTTCACAAGTGAAGATATTTTGGATGACGAATTCGTAGAAGAGGAATTAAACACACTTTATGATGGTTTATCTTCAGTTTTGTCAGCACGTCGAGGAATTTTTTTTATTTTTAGAATTTCGAAATCCATACATTTTTTGCCACAGTTTCTTTTTTTTTTGCTAAACATTTTGCTTCTTTTTTTATATTTTTTATTGAAGTCATTTTTACTTATTAAATTTTCGTTTATTTCGTAGAACTTTGATCGTGTTAAAAAAAAAACAGTGTTGGACAACGGAATTTTGTCATTAAAGGTTGTAATTTATGTACTGTTTACATATTACTATACACTTGTTGAAAATGTGGCAACGATACCACTATTGAAGTTTATAAGCTGATTTGTGCAACTTTTACCTTGCGATTCCGCTCCTTCAAAAGGGTCTTGCAAAATATAAAAAGTAGTGGGAAATTATTTTCATGTGTTTGCTGTAGTTAAAAATAACAATCCGCAATTCCGCAAGAGTAAAAATTCTGAGGTGAATACCTTAATTAATTTGTTTAAGTTCCAGTTCTTTTTTATTTAAAAATAATAATTTTACGTTAACAAAAATAAAAAAATTATAATTTTTTATTAAAAATGACCTCAAGCTTAAACAAATTAATATAAATTTTAATAATAAAGTGGAATAAGATAGAATTTATATTAATAAAAATAATTCTTGCAAGATAGCGGCAGTTTTTACACTGCACCTTTTTCCTTGATTTTTTCAAACTATGAGTTAACATAACTACGTTTTCCCATGCCTTTAACATAAGCTGAGCAATAAGAAATATTGCTTTGTTATTCTGCCGACGTTATTGCCAACTTGCTGAGATAATTATTTTTAGTGTAGACCTAGGGTTATGCTTTTAATGTGATAATCTTGCACTTACTTAGACCCTGGCAATTTTGCATCGTTTGTGCGACATAATTGTCTATGAGGTTTTTGTAATGTTTTTGCACTTTTGCTTTTTCGCAAGGGTGCAACTTTTGACGTGAATGCCTTTTATATAATTCTGTATTCTGTAAAACTCTTTGCATTTGGGTTGAGTTTTCAACTATTTCACATTTTATGATTTGTCAAAACTATTCCTTATATGATTTCAGTTGGGACATTAAAAAATTTACTTCGGGGAAAAAGTCAACATATTTATGCCAGAAAAAAACAAGGGTTTGCATAAATCTCAAAATCGGGATTTAAAATTTTGTAAAAATATTAGTATTGTGGTTATTAGTATTTTGTAAAAATATTTTTATGAATACTGAGAACTCAATAAAGGTGATAAATTGTTATTTAAGTATAAACTTATTTTTATTTATTTTTGTATGCTTTAAGCCAGTTTTAAGATGAAAGCAGAATTTCAACTGCTTTCATCATTTTTTAGACAAAAAAATAAAACAAAACATTGCAAATTTTGTAAATTTATTATTTATTTATTTTATTAATATCAATACAAAGAAGCTTTATTATCATTATTTTCAAAACATATATGTAAAGGCTATTCACAAATTGTAATATTTCAAACAACCAATATGTCACAATAAAACACTTTGTGAACCGCCTAATTGTTAAAATTTTTATTCTAAACTTTAATTTATTTATTTAAGTACCATTCAGAAGGAAAGCAACAATTTGGACTTTATATTGTCTCATGTTTTCGCAAAATTTTCCTTTAATTTTTTAACTGAAAATGTAAATTATTTTTAAAATTGGAAATACATATTTTTTTCAACAGCAATTTGTATGCAATGCAGCGTTGCCATATGTATTTTTTAAGGAAAGTTCTATTTCCTAAAACAATAAAAAAAATTAAAGAAACCCATGGTAGAACCCTGCAAATATTAGGACCAGTCCAAACACGCGTGTAAAAAGTAGTCCACAAGGGACTAGGACTAGTCCAAAAGTAACCCAAACGTATGGAAAAAACATGGTCTATTTAACATTACGATGTCCTAGGGCAGGACCATATAACCCATATTTGGACTACAACGGAGTAGTTTTAAAACTACTCCATTGTATACACAAGAGGGTTAGTTTTAACTTCGTTTAAAAACGAAAACATGTCGTTAAAAAACAAAGACATGTCGTCTCACTACAAACACGTTTTAACAATGACATGGTCCATTCTTGCATTACATCGGACTAGTCCATGGAGTAGTCCATTTTATCAAAATGGGTCAGGTGGTCCAATATTAATTGTAGGGAATGTACTAATAAAGTGGCCTCACAAGCGTAGCTGTTTGCCGTGATTTTGTTCGTGTGTGACGTTTGGCGTCATTTTTATTTGTTTATTTACATTTTTTATAAAGGCATTATGCCTGTTGTTTTTTCTATTGTTTCATTGTTGTAGTACTGAGGTCACTTTGTTAATACGTTTTGGTATAAGATATACATAGATAGCCATTAGAAATTCTGTTCTCAATTTTAAACCAAACAAAAGAAAACATGAAAAAAATTAAACCAAGCGTCAAAAATCAAATAAATTAATTTGACATTACATGGGTAAATAATGAAAACTTTGTTTCTACAAAAGTGAAAGATTTTAAAAGAGAACACAAAAATGTATGTGTATATTATAAATTCATTTTATTTGAAGCGGTATGGCCACACATCAATCTGATTCATCATTATTACGTACATACGTATGTATGTGTTGGTAATAATAAAACCTCTTATAGAAAAAAAGCAACACAGGTAGCCGACGACTTCAAGAGGACAGAAAACATCAACAAAAAAGCATCATTAATTTAACGAATTTTTAGACAAACAGCTTATGAAACAATTCCCCTCAGTCGTCAACCACAGAACAAAAATAATACAGTTTTGTTTAATTCCGATATTGTAAAACTTATTCGACTGAGACAGACATCATTCAAGTCAATCGCTTGGAGTATAAAAGGTCATGTGCGAAAGTAAAAAGGGAAAACGGTTAACTTGGACAAATTTACTTAATTCCGCAAATCCATTAATGGATGTTTCGTTGTTGTGGAAAAAGGTCAGCAACTTTAAGAAGTTAATGACAACTTTTGCATCATTTGGAGTCGCTTAGTTCAGATCAGGTCTTTGAATTTGAAATTATAAAGGCAAAGAAATATCTGAAAATTGATACGCTGCCAAACCTTTGCCACTATTATACAAGGATGAATCGCAAAGTTTATAAAATTTAACTTAATGAAATTATAAAAACTTTGACGGTTTCAACGCCTGTTAATGACAAAATTACATATTCTATGGTAAAAAAAACAAGAAAGATGCTCTAAAAGTCAAATTATTTTTTTATTTAAGTTAATGCAAAATAGGTTCTTTGTAGTAAATTTTAAATATGTTTAAATGGAGATATCCCTTGCAAAAATAATAAGGTATTTCAGTTAAAAATAAACGGCATTATTATTAAAAAAAGGTTTATAAAACGGATTTTCTATGAAAATTAATATAATAGGCCAGTTAACAGTGTATTTTTATTGCCACATGGAACTTGATATTTTTGTTCGTGCTTCGGCACCAACATTTTGTTGGCAAAGCAGATACAGTTGCTGCTGCTTTGCGCGTATAAGCGTAATTTTCATAGTACGTGTGTCTTGCCCAGCACTGTTTTAAATTAAATTTTTCCTTTTTTAAATTCCTTGTGTGAGCAAAAATTTACTATCATTTCTACCCATACATATTTATTTCTTCCATTAGTCACTTTCATCAAAATGCAACGTTTTAATGCCTGCATTTTATTTTGTTTTTCCCGCCTTTTTTTCTAAGCAAGTCGTAAAAGACTGTGGGCATATCCTAATTAAATTTAATTTATAATTGAACAAGTTTCTAAAGAAAAGAATATATTGTGGATATTAAAGTACGTGTGGTTGTGAAATAATGGGAGTAGTATATAAAGCCTTAAATGTAATCATCTAAAAAGAATTAGAAAATTGTTTTGTAATGAAACCGTTTAAATTTATTTATTTATTAATCCATATTGTAATACAAAGTCATTTGGGCAAAATAAAAACGTATTACACAGCAATACAATCCCGAATATAGTACTTAACCTAATCTATAAAAATTACTTACATACATATATAAATAAAACTGCACCCATTAATTCAACTTAATGGCCCCCAGCCGTAACAAATTATAAAAAGTACTATAAAAAAGATTTAGTTTAGCAATTTTGATCCGGTATTTGTCACAACTCATATCAAATATTATGAATCATAGAGAAAGTATAAGACAATTTGAAAGCTACTTTACAGAAAACATAAAAAATTATCGAAAGGAACTTGAGAAATGCTTTAAAAGCTCAAGGGTGCGTACAGAGTGGCCGCTTGTTGCCGAGCCGAGCCGACTGACGCTTATTGCGAGAACATGTTCATGCGAGAAACAAGTTTTTGGTTGCATAGTGGATGCGAGATTCAGAGCGATTTTTATTTTAGAAACTGGGAATTATTTCCTTTCAAAGGTTACTTTATTATATTCAACATTTTTTTATTTTTTATAAAATACCTACATAACTGAAATTTAGCTCATAGAATAAATTCGAAAAAATAAAAAAATGCTGAATATTTTTATTTTATTTATTTATTGCATTTATTTATGCAATATTTTTCCTTGTGTTTGTTGTAAAAAAGTTGCACTTGTATTTTGAATAAAAAAAAACCGTTACTTTTTGTAGCGAGCGTCACAAAACTTTGTGATCAATTATTTAAACAATTGTTAAATGTTATTTAGGACATTATGACGATATAACTTAATTGCACACCTTGTGAATGCACTAATTATAAAATTATTTCTCTATTAAACAGAATTTTATAACCAAAATTATAAAAATTTCATTAAAAGTTTATTAAAAACAACTTCCAAATTCTTGAGTTTTTTTTTTCGATTTCCAACACACCCCGAGTGGGTAATGTTTATTTTCGAACACTGATTTGAAATAAAAACCACCCATATATACTTACATACATAAAACACTGTTGTTTTTTATAATTATACATACCAACTTTTTGCTAGGTTAGACTTTTAAATTTTACCAAACTTTAAAAACAAATACTGCACATGAAGAAGGAAAGAGAAAAAACACTATTTTTTCATTTTAATCCCCAATGACAACGATGTATAACAACAGCGGCAACGAAAAAACAAAATAAAGAAAAATAAATTTAAGAAACCAGCAAACTGTAATAAAAAAAATTACAATAAAAACCTATTAAAGCAAAAATAAAAGTAAAAAAGCGGCAAAGCTTTGGCAGTCAGTAGCATGAAACATAAACGAGTAAATAAAAACCAGTTTTTTTTTGTAGAAATAGTAGAATGGAATGGTTGCTTGTTGTCGGGATGATTGTATCTTCTACAAATACAAACTTGCACATTGTACCTTAAATATATAAAAAAAACTAAACAAACTCAATTGTACCCAAAATGTGCTAGAGCAATAATGTACACAAGACATATGAAACAATAATAACAACAACACCATAGTATTTGTTTGGATGGTAGGTGGAATATTGAAGCACTGATTTTTATACATACATACATATCGCTGGATTAACATGTAAAGGCTCTAAGTCCATATTTAAAAATTTTACAGGAGAGACAAACAACAATCAAAATACATGTAATGGAACAATTTGAGAGAAATGGTTAAACTGTACTTTTAATCGGGACTTAGAGCTTTTTCTTGCGATAAATTGGACTTAGCGCTTTTGCTCATCACTACAAAACAACAATAAAAAATGAGATAACTGTAATTTTTTCTTTGTAAACAATGTATTTTTACTTATTGCACATAACTGCATTAAAATCTCAATTTCTTAAAAAAGTGGACTTAGAGCCTTTACATGTTAAGCGAGCGATATATGTATGTATGTACATATAATCAGTATTACACATTTTTAATGCATATTAAAGAAAGGTCCATATTTGATTCGAAATCAATAAATGATAAATTGGTAAAAAGAGAGAAAATAATGCAGGTTGTGTACATACCTATGATGAATCATCTTGTATAGTTTATTTGAAAATTTATTAAATTACATCTTTTAGACCATTGATCAAACTTATATTTGCATTGATCGATTAAAAAAAAGTAAAAATACGGTATGCAAAAAATGATGGGTAGCGGGTACGGGGAATGCTTGGCGCATAGCATCTTAAGATATCCCCTGTTAGTAAAATGACCAAAAATATATTCTTTTTTACAAATTTATTTTTATTTTTTAGTATAAACCCAGAATATACTAATTTGGTTTGAAGTGATGTTCTTCGTGTGTGACGTTTGGCGTCATTTTTTTGTTTATTTACATTTTTTATAAAGGCATTTTGATATTTGCCGTCTCAATTCTAGCAACAAAATGCTTGTTGTTTTTTATTTTGTTTCATTGTTGTAGTACTGAGGTCACTTTGTTAATACATTTTGATATAAACCTTTATTATTATTATTATTCAATTGAAATTAAATTTTAAATGTTGAGTGCCTTATTTAAAAAAAAAAAAAAATTAAACAGGTTTATAAAGGGTTTATTAAACAAATTTTCTAAGAAAATTCGTTACATAAATTTTATTATAATAACCCATGGACATTAGATTGCCACTTAAAAAAAAAATCTTGCAGCACTCCACAGATCGGTTCCTTTTCCAAAAAAAGTAATTGTTGCAAAATTTAATTCAATTCGGTTGGGGGAAAATGGCGCCTCAAAGCCCCCAAAGTTTACTAAAATCAGCATTTTTGCACAAAAGTTTACTTTGGGCTTGAATAACTCAGCTATTACCCATTACTTATAAAAATAACATATTACTGAAATCAAGAAAATTTAACGCTGAATAATTTTGCCAAAGAAAGTTTTTGATTATCTCCAACCGTTTTCGATTTTTACCCCCCAAACAAGATTTGCGCCTTCAATAAGTTAATTTGCAAAACGTTTAATTTTGTGTTATTTATTGCATTACGTATGTAGGTATTTATAACAGTGTAATATTAGTTTGTATTGAGTAAAGTGTATTTGTTGCAGTCAGGAAACCTGCGGCGATAATCTTGAACTACTTGTAGTATATATTGTTTTTGTTCTTCATTTGTTTATAGTATGGAATTATAATCTTGTATCAATTTAACCCCCCTTTCTGCCGCATCATTCACAACTTTTATCGTTTTAATATTTTCTATTGCCTCTTTATAATTTTCATCTACTTCCCACTCAGAGGGTGGCTTTTTTAAAAAGTTTATATTTATATTAAATCTGGTAAAAAAAATTAATGTTGTTTTCGAAACAAACTGTTCGATGCCCTCTTCCAGGATTTCAGAAATTGTTACATTTGCCTTTTTATCATTTTGTTTAGACGATGATTCTCTATTTAATCTTTCCACCTTTTTTGCCTTAGTCTCCGAACTTACGCTTGAATCAAAAAAGGCAAAGGCGACAGCTTCTGAACCTAAATAGCAAAGATGCCTACAACATTTTTCAGACGCTATTTTTGAGATTTTGCTATCATATTTTGCCTATTCGTGAAGCTTAATTAAAAAATTAAAATCACAAAAAGGTGCTTTTATTGGTAAAGGAGATGTGAACCATGCATCAGCATAAATTTTTATAAGAAAGATAGAAATTTCGCATAAAGCCTTTTCTTTTTTCTTGGTAAGCTCAAATTCATTTCTAAATAAATATTTTAAATCTGTATATGGCCTTTGACATCCATCTGGCATGATGCATAGCTCCTGGAGCTTTAATTTTTAAACCACGACTTGGTGTATCCGAGATTACAAAATTTGCATCCAAAAATCTTGAGGTAAAGCTTCAATATGATGATTCTAAAAAACTTTTTCAATTAGTTATAGAATTTTTGGGCGGTATAGTTCCGGAATTTTTATTCAAAAACCCTGCATCATTTCACCACGATCGTGGGATGTCGAAGGTTATTAGGAAGGCTTTAATTGTATTTATATGCAACAAAATGACACACAATTGAAGATAAACAGAATTTCAGACATTTACAACTTTTTTGTAATGTTGCTTTAAAACAAAACTGGATACAAGCACCATTTGCAACTAGGGATGCAAACGATACATCGATGTTTAGAAAATATCGATGTATCGTTCATAAACATCGATATTAATATCGATGTTTTGATGGACGATATATCGGCGATACATCGGTGTCAAAACTAAAAAAACATCGCATCGTCCAGTTAATATTTTTTTATAATATTTTAAAAATTTTTAATATTTATCGTACTTTCCGTACGGAATCTAATGTTTTTTGATTTTTGGTTTTGTGTTTTTAAATTCATGGGACAGGCTTTTGTTAATTTTTGACGGAAGCTTATGCATTAGGGCGGGTCGATTTTTTTTTAAAATCGTATAGCAAAAACGTAATCTACATAAAATTCTAAGAAAATTCTCCGAAGAAACCATGGGTCTAAAACAAAATCCTAATCCGCGCCTCTCGACTTGAAAATTTGGCTGCCCGCCTTGGTTATTATGATTTTAATATTGTTCAAAGCCTTTTGATTCTCAAATTTGTAATTCAATTTAACTTAGTTTTAAGTAGAATTAAGTTATTTATTTGCAATGTTCTGTTTAACTTGTCTGATTCTAATACTGTAATTTATAAGATATTGTATCTCGTTGTATTAGAAATTCAAATTAATAAATACAAATACAAAAAAATTTTTTTTTGAAAAAATAGCTTTTTCCAAAAAGAAATCGAATTTTTTTAATAAAATGGTTTAGAAGGGTTATTCTTTTGCACTTTATATTTTTTTACAATCAAAATTTGTTTTACATTGAAAAAATTTTCACCCAAGTTAAAAAATTTTCAAGTCGAGAGGCGCGGACTAGGATTTTGTTTTAGACCCATGGTCTCTTTGGAGAATTTTCGTAGAATTTTATGTAGATTACGTTTTTGCTATACGATTTTTAATATTTTTTTCATCCATACAAATAGACCCGCCCTATTATGCATATATTAGATGGTCCTTAAGATTTTTAGTAGCAAGGAGGAATTTGAGCAGTCCGTAAGTTTTAATGCAAAGAAGTTTATAACATCGATGTTGAAACATCGATGTATCGTGTTCTTACCGATGTTTTTTAACATCGATGGTTATCGTGGAAAAATCGATATTTTTAAACATCGATGTTTTTCACAACGATGTTGGATTCCTAGTTGCAACAGAAGCCCCTGTGCAGGATTTATGATTGCTAAAAGATTAACATTCTTATAAAATTGCTGACAAGATAAATTTTATTATTATTATGTCTTTCTTTATTAGTATTTTAAATACTTTTAATGTACAATATCAAAAATTTATGTCTCAAATATTTCTAGCTCTATTAAAAAGTACAATTTTTTACAAAGAATACAATAAGTCTATTAAATATATTTATATTAGTTTCCATTTTTGTGCTGTTTGGCAAAGAGTTATACAGCTGTAATCCCTTATATAATAGCGATCGTTGCATTGCAGTTGTTGATGCCCTCTGAGGTCTAAAATCTTCACTACTCCGAAGTTGGTAAGGTTGAGCCTCTCTTACGTATAATAGTTGTTCTGTTAAATATTCTGGTGCTTTTCCGTTTTTTATTTTTTTAATGAATTTAATAGTGTTTAATTTAAGTCTTTGTTTTATATTTAGCCATCTAAGTGATTCTAACATGTAATTAATTGGTGTGTATCGGTTACATTTTAGTATGACACGCATAGATTTATTTTGGAGCTTTTGCAGTCTTTCAATTTGGTTTATTGTACAACATGAGAATAGAATTGTTGACCCGAATTCGAAATGAGGTTTAATCATTGTATTGTATATATTAATTGCTGTTAATATCGTTAATTGTTTTCGCAACCGTTTGAAGAAACTTATTTTTTTTCCAATCTTCTTACAAATATAGTCGATATGATTTTTAAAATTTAATTTTTTATCGATTACAAAACCCAAATACTTAATTTGCTCTACCTTTTCAATTATGTTATTATTTATTTTAAAAGTTATGTTGCTATTAGTGTTTATTTCCATTATTTTTGTTTTGCCTTCGTTTAATTTCAATTTGTTCATTTTTAGCCACTCCGCAACTTTTTCAAAGTCCCGATTTAGTTTGTCGTAGCATTCACTATCTGAAATTGCTTCCACAAAAATAAGTGTATCATCAGCATACAATATTATTTCGCATTCTTCAACTATTTTAGGCATGTCGTTTATGCATATAATAAATAATAAAGCTCCCAGGATTGATCCCTGATCATAATGACGATATAGGTAAGTCAGTTCGACGATATAGGTAAGTAAGTTTCACCAATTACATCTGGCAACTGATTCTAAAGCTGGGATCACACGATTGCCGCAATGCACCAATTTTCACACTTTTTAATACCCCAATCGTGTGACCGCACAACCAAATGGCTCATGTACCAATCGAGGACAATATTGTGATTACTTTTACCAATCAAATGCAACCCTGGTGCGGCAATCGTGTGACTGTTTGCTATGCAACCGCGCGGCAATAAAAATAACAAAAATGCACCAATATTTATTGTGTTCTTGTGCGGCAATCAAACAACACAATACGCGCCAATATTTGCCTTTTTTTATTGGATTTACTTTTTTGTGTTTCTTTTAGTAGGTAATGAAAATAAATATGTATGTATTTATATATTTTGCATATAGATTTTTTTAATTAATTATTTGAAGTATTTATGTATATTCTCAAGCATATTTAGCTGGTCTGTGCGAATATTTTTATTCGAACCTAAACATACGAAATTGCTGAACAGACTGTTAATTTTTGGAATATCTTAAAAAAAATTAAGTAGAACTCTTCAACAATAACTTGTTTAATTATATGATACGAATTTAATTTTTTTCAATGAACAAACCAACAAGAACTTTCAAACAAATAAAAAAGCTACCACAACAGCTGTTTCCGCAGTTAATTTAAGTAAGAACAATCGTGTGACTGTTCTGCGGCAATTGTTGTAACCATTTCGCTTTGTACCAACTAGCGGCAATTAAATTTGTATAAAACAGGGCAATCGTGTGATTTCAGAAAATTTGGTTGGGTCAATTTCATTATTGTGCGTCAATAAAGCACAATAATAATTGTGTCATATTGGTGCATTTGCGGCAATCGTGTGATCCCAGCTTAACGCACTTTTTAATAAAATATCATTCGAAATATGAATGTTGGTAATGACTCGACAGAACGTGCAGTTAAGCTAGATATTTTTAATTTAATGTTATCCAAAAATGAAGCCCTATGGCGCCCTATGCTCCAATGGGAGTTAGAGGAACACATATATATATATATATAAATGAAGCAGAAAAGCAATTGATTGATAGTGCAATTTGTAGCGGATTATCAAAAACTCAACCCCAATGTGAACAAATTTTCTTTTTTTAAATAACACATCAATAACTAAAAATAAAGCAATTTTGCTTATCCCTTGTCAGACAGAAATATTGTTACATTATTAAATCTGTGGCCACAAGGAATATTTATTATTTATTAACTCTGCATTCCGAAACCGAACCATTTTTCTATCTTTTTATTAATTTAATTTTTCCTTTCTTAGTTTTTCTTGTATTTTAGCTACAGTCACATCTTTATAACAATACGATATGCAAAAAATTATACGTTTAGGATAAGGAGAAGGCGTGGCGCATCAAATCTTAAGGTTCCCCCTGTTGGTTATATTACCAGAAATATAATTTTGTATATTTATTTATATTTTTAACCTAACCTAACCTTTATATTTTTAAGTATGTATACAATCAATATACATATGGGCATTTCCAGCGAAAAGTCTACTTTTTGTCACGTAACGCCAGAAGTATTTTAAATTGTTTCTCAAAAAATTGTATATGTATCGTTTACTTCTTTATATTTTGGTGTAAAGCGCAACAAGCTCTACATTAATTAACAAAAGGGATAACGATTGAACAACATGGTCCGAAAATACAACCTTATTTGCAATCTGGCGTTACATTAAAAAAAGTAGACTTTTAGCTGAAAATTCCCATATTTACCTTAAAACGAGCAAAGATTTTTAAATTTGATAGCTTGAAAAATAAATCTATATAAGTTCTAAGTTCACTAAAAAAGGTTTTGTAAAAAACTTCTTGCTCAATTCGCAGTATTTTTCAGTTTTGTAATGCAATCAAAACCCACTTCCGTTTTTTAACGTCACGCCAGGGCAGATTTTTGCTTATATCTGCAAATCCTTAGCGTCGATTACAGTAATTTTTTTTCTGAATGTAGAGCTACTTCATTACTTTGTATATATAAAAACTCTTTTTACAAATTTGACTTCGTCATTTAATTTTTTTACATTTTGTGCTACAAACATCACGACACGTCAAAATGGAAATGATCATATATGTACATACCTTTAATATTACAATTTAATTGAATTTACATTAATTTTCACAATTTGTAATAAGAATCTCATTATAAAAATGTAATTAAACTTTTAAATATTACGCAGCATATTTCCATGTATCCTGATAATAGTTTACAAACATAGATGTTTTTATACCCTTCATCGAAGGTTAAAGGGTATATACATACATATCACTAGGGACCGGATTTTTATGCAGTTAAAATCGAGTTTTATGTGCATAAAACATACACTTAAAATAGAAAAATATGCGCTTTAAATTGAAAAAATATGCACTTTAAATTTTTCCTATCACATTTTTTAATCATAAACAAACCATTAAAATAACATAAAAACCCTAAAAATTCAGTCTCGTTAACGAAAATAAGGTACACCAAAAAAGCAGAAGTAAAAATATAGTAAACCACAAAATAGTAGGTAAAACAATAAAGTAAATTAAGTAACTTGTTAGATAGATATGCGAACCTTCATATAAAATTTGCATATACTGTTTTCGTAAAAATTTAAATTAAATATGCCAGCAGTTTGTGTTATTGTTTTGTGTCCTTCTTATTTCTAAAAACTTTATCAAGTTTGATACGAATTTGTATACTTAAGTTTCCCTTAACTGCATATTAATTTAATTTGCATTCTCAATGGATTTGATTTCTCTAATTTTACAATAGTCTTAGAGATAAATCCGTAATTTGTAGACTTAAAAATTTTCCGAAATTTTATACTTTGTAAATTTGTTATTTTTTTTTTTTTTTTTTTGGTACTGCATAACCATCGTTCCATCACATCCTTGAATTGTTCAAAATTTTCAGCATAATACACAAGTGATTTCAACCACATTGTTGTTATAGGATACTTCTCCCAATATGCGACAACCGCGATGTGCTTTGCAAAATATTTTTCCCCATTTTTTCCCAAAAATGCACCAAAAATATGCAATGTCAGCAATATATGCAAAAATATGCATTTAAAGCATAATATGCAAAAATATGCACTAAGAAATCGATGCCATTTTATTTAAAATTTCTTGATTCAAAAAGATATTAAGTTTCTGTTGATCTCAGACTGACGACAACAAATATGCATTTGCATAAAAATCCGGTCCTTGCATATCACTATAAGTTTGTCATTCCGTTTGTAAATTGTACAATATTGATCTTAGACCTTAATATATTCTGAATAATATATTCCGTCTGTCTGTTGAAATGGGTTTGTTCGAAGACCCCAGGTATGATGGAAATTTAATTGTTATATATTTCTGTCACATCTGATCCTCTATATTTCTCATAAAATCTCATGCTGTTATTGTTTTTTATACACATCACCGAAAGTAAAGCTGTGTTCACATTATGTGTATTTGTCATGTGGATTGTCACTTTTTCACATGTTAAATATGTACATATCGTCTGAACCCCTTCAAACACTATCATGTGTTATTTCTCTGTGTACAGTACACATGACAATTTTGATTTAGAACGTGTTCTATTTTCAAGTGACAAAGCATCTGACATCAGCTGTTTTTTATTAACAAAATTGTTTGTGGCGGCAAAAATTAATTGAAATTGTAATAGATATGTACATATTAAAATAGTAAATAAATAATAAAACAGATAAAAAATACACTAATTAATTATTAAAAATGTTTTTTTTATTTTTGATAGGTTATGTCATATGTACGTTACATACCATTATGTGAACATGGAAATTACAAAACTTATGTAAAACTCAAATTTTGACATACACATGAAAACACATGTGGGTAGAAAAGTGACATTCCATATGACAAATACACATAATGTGAACATAGCTTAACAATGTTTTTTTATTTTAATGACTTTTTTCTTGTATGTAACAAATATGTACATACATGTACTGCGAAGTTGATTTTACGATGTCCGTCGGTTTTTCTGTATATCTGGAGAACCGAAAGAACAAAAGTTCCCTAATTTTGTACTAGGAGCTTTGTTATCAATAGACAACATCCGACAAATGTGGCGGGATTAGAGATTTTTTACAACTGACAAAATTGTATTTTTATTATTTTCCGACCAAATCACAACAAAGTTGAAAAATAAGGATCATCCTAGTGTACTATAGATTTGCTCGACTAGTTTCTTTTTATTTATTTCTTTATTTTCAATAACCTAGGTTTTATGGCCTTAGTCGGTTACAAACTTTTACTCAAAAAACAATCTACTCACAAAAAACCAATGCTTATAAGAAAAATATTATATATAAAATATATAGTAATAATATATAAACTAAAGTAATAACAATAAATTCATATGTTTAAAAAAATTTTTTTTCTGATAGTTTAAATCCCAAATAAAACAAAATCTTAACTGGAAACTCTAATTAGAAGTTAACAAGTAAAACTGTCTACTATCAAAGCCTATTTGCCCGGATATTTTGTATAGTTTTTTTTTCTATATGTGAGCTCAGAACATCCAAAACTCTTTTATGGCTGTCCACATATATAGTGACATCAGAGCCCCTATCAATGTTGTCCTTCATCAGTTCCACGGCCCGTAAGACCCTAAGAACCTCCGCCTGAAAGACACAACAGTCGTCAGGAAGCCTATATGACCTTTTAACGTCCAGATCCACAATGTAGACCGCCGCACCCGTGTCTCTCATCTTCGAGCCATCAGTGAAAATAGCAAATCCCCCAAATAATCTGCTCCTACCTGACCTGCTCTCCCTAGAAGGTGCCCACATAATCAGTGGAGCCGGGTGGTCCCAGGCAATAGCCACCATTCTCAATCTCACTTAGGATCAGTGAGTGACCCTGTGTGACATTCCCCATCAATCCTAACTCCCTCAGTCTAAGAATGCTCCTGGCCGCCATTCCCATCATATACTGCTCAATAGACAGAAGAAGTAGAATGCCATCCAGGGCAGCCTGAGGAGTACTTCTCATGGCACCTGTCATGCCAATTGAAGCACACCTCTGAGCGTTAGAAAGAAAGTTCCTACGACTAGCCAATCTCAATGACTCCCACCAAACACAGCATCCATATGTAAGAATGGGTCTAACCACCGAAGTGTACAGCCATCCCAACACTAACGGCCGGATCCCCAGCTCCTACCTATCGATGATCTGCAAGCATAGTAGGCTTTGAGACCCCTCTTAAGTCTCTCCTGAGTATTCCTTCCCCATGACAGCTTGCTGTCCAGAAAGACCCTCAGATACTTAGCACTATCAGATAGTCTAAGCTCCAATCCTCCCAGTACCGGTAGCCTTAAATCCTCCACCTTGTACCTCCTAGTTTTTCTCTTCCTCTTTCTTCTCTACACCGCTTGCTATCAAACAAAAAATGACGTCTAAAATTGAACGTCATAAAATTCATCATGTAAATTGATAGATAGGCGTGTTGAGCGCCGCTGATGATGCCGGCGTCAATCTTCGCCCTCAGATCTAGATCAATCAGTCTTTCCAACGTCTTCAAGATAAAAGACGACCAGCTGATTGGTCTAAAATCCTTAGGTTTAAAGTGATCGGTTCTACCCGCCTTGGGATTAAAAAAAAAAAAAACAACAACGACCGTTCCATAATTGGCGTTATTTTTGGAAACATTATCTGCTTATTCCTGGGAGATTTATTGAACCTAAACAAATAAACTAACAATATTGGTGACTGCATTTTAAAAACCTTGTGCAAAAGCAATAAGCTTCTTATGTTTACCAAATCACAAAATGTACACCCAAAAACTTAATTACATACGAGGTTACATGTTGATGAGATCCAACACGGTACAAAACTATTCTATTAAATGTCAACCGAACTTTTTTCATTATTGGTGTAACCACATGTTCCAGAAAAAGAAAGATTGTTAACCCAGCAACACTAGAACAAGTCGAACTGCTAGAACAAAAACAACAGCAACGTGATTTTAAAGTATTTGTTACATTACGCAATAGTTAGAAAAATATTAATGTACATTTGTAGATGATTAAAAAAACCTTGATGAAAACACCGATATTCGGTTCGTATGTTTCAGTTCGGAATTTATATGGGAGGAATGGTGAATTATGGACTGATTCTCAAAAAATGATTTCTCATTTTCGGCCACATGAAACTTGTTTTGAAATATTAAAATAATATTATTTGTCAAATTGTTACACACACATTTTAGTTTTTAACTTTTAGCACAATCAGGATCAGAAACTCCAAGGTTATTTTTTACTGATCTTAGCCCGTTTGCTCCATTTCTTTTTATCATTTTGTAGGTAATTTTTTTATTAATGTCTTAAAGCTATAGCAAATTATAATTATATTTTTTTTTTAATTTTATTACAAAAACTACAAGCATACATATATCTGTGGCATTTTGACAAAACATCTTAAGTCAAGAAAAAAATTTTTAAAAAAACTCAGTGAAAAAATAGTTTTTATTAAATAATAAAATAAAATTAAATTAAAGAAAAATACATAATTTTAAAAACGTAAACAAAAATGTTTTTTAAATGAAATTTCGAATGATTTACAACATTTTTTAAATTTGACTGTTGTTAGTCAAAATGTTCAAAATCCCACAGATATATTTATGTATGTTAACTATTGAATTAACCCACCTTACAATATCTAAATAGTGTGAGTAATTGTAAAGTTGGATAAACTTTATATTCTTGAAATATAAAAACAAAAAACACATTTACAATTTTAAAACTTTGTAAAAAAGAAAACAATTGTCAGCATTTTTTTTATTTTCTAAGAACATACACAAAAATTCGCAATCATAAAAATAATTGTATATGTATGTACATATGTATATATCAAACTTTTCTTCTTAAACTAAAATGTTTAAATGAAAGAAATTTAGCTTCAACTTTTTAACAAACAAAAAACACACACACTCAAAAAAGAAAGTAAAATTACTTTTTTATAAGTTTGCTTGTTACTTTAACTTTTATTATAGTATACAAATGTATGTTTTTTTATTAAATGATAAAAACGGCTGCATTACACACATACAGCGCATGCATACATACATACATAAATAAGTAGCTATTTATATAATGTGTTCTTATATTCAAGTACATACATATATACATATGTATGTACATAAAGAATAAATTTGGCTTTGTGCTTTTAAGTCTGATTCACGCCAAAGGGACAAACAGAGAACAATTTAATATTAGTGAAAACATATTCAATAAAAAATTTCATGTCGTAATTTTGTACTTTTTTTGTATTTGTATTCTTTAAACTAATTTTCTTTTACCTCGAATTTTTCCTTAAAAATTCTGAAAATTAAATTTGGACATCATATTTAAGGAATCTTAAATAAGTAAAACAAATGTTGTTTAATTTTTTTTTTATGTTGAAAGAAATTTCGGAAGATTAATTAACCAAATAATTTTTTTTATTTGAATATTTACTAATGCATTTAAATTCATTTAAATCATAAATATTAAACGTTTTTATATAAATATATGTATATTCACCTTAAATGCAAACAGACGTAACTACATTTTTATTTTTTTTTACAAGAGACGCAAAAAACTTTACAAAAAATCAATAACAACAAAGTGTTCTTGACGTTTGAATAATAAAGTCGCCATATTTGATCTGAAGGATCTAAACATTTTCGTAAACATGTATGTAGGTTATTTATTTTTTTATTAAATTTATTTATGCATTATCAAGCCTTAGGCCAAAATAACAATACTGTACTGTAACCAATAAGAACAGTAACATTCATTTAACCGCTCATATGAGTGTCATTGCTGATAGAAATATTCATTATCGAGTTTGAAATCGAAAACGTAAAACGAAATAATTTTTCTACAAACAGGCAGTAAAATTGTATACAAAACAACTTACAAATTCTTGTGTTTTACGTTTTCCATTTCCAGCACAGTCCTGTCAAATTTTCATTTTCGCCAATGTGCTTATTCATTTCTTGTAGGAGTACATCAGAGAAGAGGTGACAAGTAAGAGCCCCCCAGATTTAGGGGTTAATTTCATTTAGACGAAAATTTGGGGGCATACATTTATATTTAGGTGATTTCCATATTTGCTTGTCTGTACATAAAAATACCTAAATTATACTAGATATATTTGTAGCTAGTTTTTGGTTCAAGAAAAATCGCTAGACGGTGCTCAGAACGCTTTAATTTGTTGAATAAACAAAAACTAAAAAACCGAAATTATGCAAAAAAAAAAATTTTTTATACAAAAACGTTAGTCTATAGACGTGATATTGTGATATACATATATATCACATGTTTAAATATTATATTAATTGTTTCCTAATAATTTCTATGGACAAATTAAAAAAAATCGAACAAAAATAAATTGGAGTTGTTACATCCTTAAGTGTCACACATCCGCAACATATGGAAAATGAGGACTAGGGACCACACTACCCTTCTATGGTACATAGGGATGCCAAATGGGACCAGTTTTTTTGAAACACTGTATTCGGGATTTTTTATTCAAAAAAACGGGATCCCGGGACGGATCGGGATTTTTCGGGATTTCATATAGGTATAAAGGCTAATTTTTAAAACTCATATACATATTTATAATAAAATGTTCATGTATAAGTATTAAAACAAATAAATTCATAAAGAATATTAAACTCATTACGAAATAAAACAGTTTATTGTATTCTTTTAAAGTAATTTGGAAAAATTATGTATTAAAACTTATATTTTAAAAAACTTCTTAAACAAATTAATAACGTCTGATTATCGATACCTTATTGTATTAAAAACATATGCTGCCCACGAAAACAATGTTCGCATTAAACACTTCTGGTTGGTATCGTAAAAAAATAGATACATACATATGTATGTATATGCTATATGACAATATTTAATTTATTGTATATCAAATAAATATATATATGCAAGTATTAATCTAATAAAATAAACTTAAGCAAATGTGTCAAAAGACCTTGGTAGAATCTCCTAAAGTTTTTAAGACCTTTTTGCACAAAATGCATTGTGTGTGCGCAGTTCTATTATCATTCACTTAGAAAAAATACCACACCAAACTCTGTCTTCCGATTTTATTTTCTGTGATACAAAATGCAATGCATGTAACATTTATTCACTTGCGACTTCTTTTTGTAAAGAGTTAAACATTAGATTCATTGCCAGTAATATTTAATATTAATTTTTTGAAGTTGTTTTTAACAGGATGACTCACGTCTATTTAAATATAGTTGTATTTAATAAAAAAAATACCACATATTTACAAAATCCAAAACCTCGGGATTTTTACACAAAAAATCCCGGGATTCGAGACTTAAATTTTTAGAATACCGGGATTTCGGTAATAAGGGATTTCGGGATTTCGGGATTGGAATCCCTAATGGTACCCACATGCCTGAATTGTAATTGTAATTTTTTATATTAATATTCAAAAATTTAACTTTGAAATTTTTTTGGTGTTCACTATGGGATTTTGACCATATTTGGACAGATCCTTCGTTGGCACTCATCTGGACCATACGGAAAATCAGAACCAAAATCACATAGTTTCCCATGTTTTAACGGGTTCGATTTAAAAACTAACAACAAATACATTCTCTGGCAATTTTCAATTTTTGTTTTTTTTTCCTTAAATTACTGCAAGCTTTTGAATAAATTAAAATGCGTGCTTTTAATTATATTTTCGGGTGAATATTTTGCAGAAAATCTACAGCTTTTTGTTATATTTGTGCTGAGTCTAATTGCGTCAGATATCGCTTCATCATGCAGGTGTTCTATTGATGTCGTCTGAACACAACCTGTTACGGTCCTTAAGGCGATGTTTTTGCAGCTCTGAAGCTTCTTCCACTGAGTATAGCTGACTCTTGGGGTCCACGCAGGGACTGCGTAGTTAACCACTGACCGGCCAATAGTTTTATATGTAGCTTACAAAGTGTCCTTTTCCATGCCCCAAGTGCTGCCGGCTAGAGACTTGAGGACCTTGTTTATACTCCGCATTCTATCGCAAATTGCAGTGGCTTGCGCCGATGATATGAACAGGCTGTCAAATGTGACTCCCAATATCTTTGGGCGGTTTTTGGTAGGAATAAGGGCGTCACATTCAACAGTAACCCCACTTCCTTTGTCCATGTCGTGAATAGAGTCGCCGAGGATTTTGCAGGAGAGATGTTCATATTCCTCGCGTGGAAGAAGTTCGCCAGATCATGGAGTAACAGTTAACTAAACTGCATAGGTCATCGATGTTGTGGCCCGTCGCTATGATAGTACAGTCATCTGCGTACGATATCATTTGGACACCTTCGGGAGGTGCCGGCAGTTTAAACATGTAGAAGTTAAACAGGATCGGGGATAGAACTCCACCTTGGGGAACTCCCTGTTTAATTCTACGGCTCCTCGACCTCTTGTTTCTAAACTCCACAATCGACTGTCTTTCACACAAATAATTCACAAGCCATCTCTTCATATTGTCCGGGAGACTAGATGTTGCTATGTCTCTGAAGAGGATGGCATGGTTGACCGTATCAAACACTTTTGATAGATCAAGAGCCACTAGGACCGTTCTTTCACACGGCCGGGCTTGATTAAGACCGTGGCTGATTTGTGTGGAGATGGCGGTAAGACTAGTTGTTGTACTGTACTGCTTGCAGAATCCATGATGGTGGTTCGCCAATTGGAAAAGTATCTTGGCGACGGGTGGCAGCAGGGAGATTGGCCTGTATGAATCTCCCTGAGTCGCATCTTTCCCCGGCTTTAGCAATAGAATCACGCTACCCACTTTCCAGGCTTGCGGTATTATTAGGGTGGTTAGTGATAAATTGAGGACGTTGTTAGATAGATAGATAGTAGGTCGAGCACCTTTTGGGGTCCGTTATTGTATTCCCACCAAAGGTTATCGAGACCCTATCGTCACGCTTCTGCGGATTCGTCAGAGATCTGACAGTCGCCCATAGCTCTCTGGCTCCGGAGGTTAGGTAGCAAGTATTTAAATGATTTAACCATTTGTCCTGTCTATATTCGATTACCAACTTGCTGATGTCCCTGTTTAGTTGAATGATTCTGGGATTACTCGGATTGGCTCTGCGGGAAATTTGGTCTTAAGACCGGGATCATTCGGCAGGAATGAAGCAAGCGGCTGCTGCAAGGACGACTTTCCGGGACTTCTGTTCTGCGGAGCGCGCGTTACAAGGAATTGGTAAATCATTAAATTTGCTGTTGGTAAACTCTCTGAAGCCCGTCCAATCTGCCTTTTTCTGATATATATACTAGGTGCGGCGTTCAGAGGTCACAAAGTCTTTCGGTCGTTTAATGTGGAAAATGTGGAATCATCAATCTGTTCCGCTAATGCCGTACCCCTCTAATCATCCCCGAGATTCGAGTGCAAGAGTTCGTGATGAGCATTGAAATCTACCATCACAATACCGTTATCACCATCAAGAAGGAATACTCGCGACATTTGCGTCTACGTAGCGGAACGACTCGGAGCATCAATTGCGCCTACCAAAGATTGTCAACTCAGCAACACCAATACAAGTATGTGTATACATGTATTTTCTTTTTTGATGTTTGTTGTTGCTGCTGCTGTTGGTTGAAAGCTTGTCGCCATTTTCTTATTTTGTGCTGAAAACTTTTCCATCTTTTAAGACATTTAAATGTGGAGGCTGTGCTGATAATATTAGCAAAACCCAAGCCAGCATACAATGCCGTAGCTGTATGTTATGGATGCATGTTTCATTTTCTGGGGTATCGGACAAAGACTTTGCAGCTCTTAAAGGAAATAAACATTTTTCTTATAATTGTTCAAGCTGTAATATGTGTCCACCTTCACCTCCGTCAAGGATAATATAAATGCCCTTAAAAGTTTAATTGACAATTTCATTAAAAAAGTGGATATGGAGCAAACATCGACTAAAAACAGCCTAAGTGCACTCAATAACAAAATTGATAATTTTTTTGCGAATGCCAACAATGAGCAGTGAATTATTAAGCAAGCGCTTGCTGATTCTGTGGATAGCTTGAGGTGGGATATTGTTTCTTGCTGTAGGGAGATGAAATCTGAGTTGATTGACTGCAACAAGCTCATTAAACATATTGATGCCTCTGCCTCTGCTAAAATCTCTGCACTAGAATAGGAGAATTTTGACATCGCCGCCTGAATCGAGCTTATATTGTTGTTAATGGTCTGCTCGCTGGCATTGGAAACCTAATTGACATTATAAAGAAAATTGCTTCGTATTATAATAACCCCTATCTTGAATAATTTTTCCCTCGTAATTTTTTCATGGGAACAAAAATTACACTTGTTATTCACGATAGGGGTGAATATATCAGTATAGGAATAGGCAAAAAATATCGATATATCAAAATATCGATATTTAAAAAAAAATAATCGATATACATATCGTCGATATTTAAAATGCTGATATATCAATATATCGATATTGAAATACGACTATCGAATTCGATATTTTTTTAAGTCAGTCTTAATCAAAACCTCAAAATTTTAGCCGTTTTTCAGACAATATGTTTTTTTAAGAATTGGCATCTTTGTTTTATAACTAATATGAAGTTCTAAAATGATTGGCATTTATAAGAAGCAGTGCCGGAAACAATAAGCAGATTGACAGGAGAGCTAATAAAACAGAGAGTGATCCTGATGTCCATATCTGATGATTACTGGTTTTACTAAAACAATCAAAAACATTGCTAGTTAAAGTAGGTACTTTTGGGGTGAAATTTAAATTTTAAGGTTAGTTGGTACCTCCATGACTTACATATTTACTTCCATTTAAATTTTTCGTAATTTTACTTTTTTTTGGATTTCATATGGTTTTTTTGTATTCTTCCCTTTTGTTTTTTGAAATATGTAAAATATAACAATAAAAAGTAACAATACAATTACAAATGATATATTTGTTCATAAATATGTAGGTAGGTATGTACATATATCAATTTTTTTAATTTGGTAACAGTTTTAATAAAATACGGTCGATATATCGATATTTTTGAAATAATTAATATCGATACTCTTAAAAAATATCGATTCAATACAGGTATATCGATATATTTTTTCAATTTGCCCATCTCTATATCAGTATCAGCTATTGATATAGGTACATCATGTTTGTTACATTAATAATCGGAAGTCTATTCTTGTCAAATTCAATTATGTTTTCCTTCGTGACAGTATATTGGGTGCATATTTAAAAACTCATTCCATAAATGTACGCGATGTTGTGGATGGAAATATTGATTTAAGAATCTATTTGAATGATCGCTTTGGGCCTGCTGCTAGTAAAATAAATGCCATTTGAAAAAAGCTGATTCACAAAAAGTTAATTAATAAATTCAGAATGGTCAGGTTTAAAATTAAATTGAATGACTAAAGGCCTACTTAATGTACAATGGGGATAATTTCACAAAGGTACATAATTTACATTCCATTTGTATTGTCGTCTGAGAAGGCTTTTTTTATTTTCTTTAATATTCTATACCTACCTACTTAGCCTTTATTTATAAGATTATTTTGATTTTTGAATGCCTTTTAAAGTAATTTCGTTTCTTGACCCTTTTTATACCTATATTGTTGTAAATATGAACTAACATTTTTCATTTTTTAAGCTTTTTCTTTTTTTTTTAGTTTGTTTCTTTTTTTGCTTTTTCAACTTATTGATAAGCTGCATAAAGTTAATGAATGCCTATAGGTAGGTATATTTATATAATTTTAATATTAATATTAATATTGAAATGTTGTTCTTAATAGGTATATTTTCATCCTGTTTATTGTAATAATTTGCTGCCCGCCACTAATTATTTGTTTAATTCGAATGCCTTTTGACCATGCTGTTGGTCCGTCAGTCAATAACATTCAAAATTTCTAATTTTATACGAAAAACAATATCTACCTATGTAAGTAGGGGCAAAAGTGCAGTTTAAGGGGCGTACGAAAAAAAAATAAAAAAAAGTTGAACGCCCTCTGAAATTAAAAACAAATAAAAAAAAACAAAAATTAAAATTTAAGGGGGCTGAGGCCCGTGGGCCCCCTTGGATCCAAAAAACCACCCCGCCCACTTAGTGGAATGTGAGGGTACTCAAATTAAAGGTAATTGTACAAGAAAAACGAAAATAATAAAATTTAGGGCGGGCGGGACTTTTGGGCAATCTGGGTCAAAAAAAAGTGTAACCATCCACTCACATCTACATATGTGTAGGAACTCAAATTTAAAAAAAAAAAAATTCAATTTTTTTGTAACTAATAGCCGATTTCCTTTGTGCTAAAGTATTCTTCTCCTCTATGGATTAACAAAAACCGGCTTCGCTAACTAAAGTTTCTCTGCATAGCCGGCCTTCGGCCGTGCGCAAGGGTTTTCTGCTCTATGGTATAATAAAGACCGGCTTCGCTAACTAAAGATTTTCTGCATATCCGGCCTTCGGCCGGGCGCAATGATTTTATCCTCTTTGGTAAAACAAACACCGGCTTCGCTAACTAAAGCTTTTCTGCACCTAAAAGATACTTAAATTAACCTAGAGAGGAAAATAATATGCGAACACAAAAATCAGGTAGCAAATTTTTTTTATTTTTTTTCGCACGCCCCGTAAAATGCCTTAGTTTCGATTGTTCAAACACAAGTTGAGAAATTGCGCAGTTTTCAGAATATGTTGATTAGGTAGGTATGCGTTTTTTAAACTGAGAGCGATTTACTTAAAAACGCTAGAACATGGGTAATGGGTTTACCTTTGTACCTTTATGTTTCAATTTTTCAAATTGAAGAAATTATAAGTAGGTACATACTATGTAATGTAGAAATCCTTGCACACAATTATGTAAGAATTAGTCCAAAACTTATCGTAGCACTATGTGCACAAAATTTTTTTTTTATTTTGAATTTAAAAATCATATTTTAATAGGTAGGTATTTAAATTCAAAAAGTACATTACTTGACGACAATAATTTTAAAATCATATTGAAATCATTATAACATTTTTTTTAATTGCATTTTTTTAAATAATTCATAACAATTTTCACAAAACAAATTACAATTTCATAAATTTCAAAACCAAGTTGATGCAAAAAAAAAAATTTTTTTTTGATTTAAAATTCTATAAATAGATACCTATTTAATATAAATTTTTTAAACAAAAGAAAGCAAAAATTAAACGAAGAAGATTTCGACTAAGTCTATAAATAAAGATCTATTAAAAATAAATACAATCAAAAACTGTATTGAAAAGCACAAACAGAAACAGAAATAAAAAATAACATTAAAAATACATATATATACACATACATACATATGTACATACGTACATACATCCATATGTATGCATGTATATTTTTTACATTCTTATTTTCACAATGAAAGACAAATGTTTGTTATTTGCAAAGAAAATTAAGTCAAGGTAGTACTGGTAGACCATGTGAAACTTTTATTGGCAATAACAATACCCATAATTGATTTTAACATCAACAAATTAAATAATTAAAAACATGTGCTCTAAATAGGTACAGGCGTTAAATCGACAATAAAAGAAAAAATTTGCAACATAACCAAATTACATTTAATTTTTTTCGGATGTTTGACACAAAACAAACCGACAAGTTCAAAATATTACACCACAAAACAAAAGACCGCGCATTACAATGCGCCAAACAATGTAAAAACAATAAAAATTGAAGTACAACAAATTATAACCCAGATAGTTTCGAAAGTGCAATTTTAAATGGCAATAGAGGTTGCAGGCATCAGAACTTGGAAACCGGAAAAAACGTGTTTTGTAATAGAATCCTTTCATAGTCTGATGTAAATTATTTATTTTTAGTTCTATGGATTTCCGTCAAAGCTATGTACCAAAAACTTTCTTTGCTGAAATACTTATTTTTATCTTATATTAAATAAATTAAAAAAAATTAAGTAGATTTTTGTCGACTTAAATAAGACCAGTAAGTAATGTCTAAATCAAACAAACTGTCAAACATTTTTATTTACATTTATTTTCTACAGCCGATTTTACATTACACATTTCTCATTTAGTACTCGTTGCCATTTGAAGCGATGTGTGCAAATTTTTTCAGCGAGTAAAACCAATTCGCCGTGTCTGACAAACGCAAGATAAATTGTAAAAGGAATGTGAATGCACAAAAAATTATGTATAAAGATATATTATTTTTTAGGTTTAATAGACCACGTACTCAAATAAATATAAATAATCGACTTAAATCCTTTAGTTCTTATCAGTATTCCTTTAAAAATGCTGTACTTTTTTTTCAAGTTTTTTCGTCACCACACTCATAAGAAACTTTCACAATATTGAAAAACAACAAAAATTTATATTGAATATTTTCAAAGAATCTTAAAAAATTTTTTTTTTATATTTTCTTTTTTTACAAATACTTTTTTACTTTTCCCAAGAAATGTGTTTTAAAATGTGGTTGGTCTCTTTTTTTCTTTGTCGAGCGGCGGCTACTTTGGCCAATAAACATTAAAAAGTAGATGTAGAAGAAATTAAACAGTGCTGTTTGTCATTCATTTTACGAAAAACTATGATTTTTTTAATACAACACATTTAATTCACTATATATTGTAAAATACATGGATTTTTTAAACAATTTTTACAACTTTTATTACTTAAAGTAATATTATTTTATAAATTTTCACAAATTTTTACTTTTTTATTTAAGCAACGCGTCCATAAAAATTCCAACTTTATACTCGTACTTTTCAAAATGGCGGAAAATGTTAAAGAAATCAACGAACACACGGCCACTTTTTCTGTTTTAGTACATTAATGACGCCGATTGCAACCAATTCGCCACTTTCAAGATTTCTTACTCGTCGTGTTTCTTTTCTTTTTTTTCTATTCGTTTCTATTATTAACGAATAACTTTTTTCTTCACCCACAATTTATTCTAATCACTATTTTTGCAGTTGAAAAATAGTGTACTTTTAATTTAATCTCTTTTGTGCAAAATTAAACATATTTTATATAGAATTTACCATAAATTTTTTTGTAATTATCAATTATTTCTCGTTCGATATACCCGTAAAATATAAAATGCGGCGTCAATATGAAACAAAAAATGTCTGATTACTGCAATGTACAAGAAGCAACTAACAAACAACAACTTAACTAATAAGTAAAAATGTGACTAACAACGAATGGTATAAGTAAATAAAGAGTAGCGAATATCTACACAGTGTTGTATTAAAGAACTGTATTATCTTGTGCTGTAATAAAAATATAATTTGTTTGTATAATTAGGACAAATAGTTTTGTTATGCATAAGTTGAAACATGTGTTGATCCTCATGTTTCAGTTTTTTTATTTTTCTTTATTTATTATTATTATTCGATCCTATAAGGCCATATATGATTAATACACAGTTTTACAATTATAATGGAAACAAAATTAATAATAATATAAATGTAATGTATAAATTTTTAATTTTTGATATCTACATTGTTTTTTATATTATTAAGATTAAAGCTAAAACCACATTAAAAAGAAAATTGTTTGTATTTTATTTAATATAAAAATATTGAAAAGTTGAATCGGCGAAAATTAAAAAACCGGGAAATCCAAAATCTACAAACTCATATTAAAAAATATCTTTCAATATTAGAGCATGATATTGAAGGTACAATCAAAGTAGGCCTTCGTGTAATTCTGGAAAAGTTAAACATATCGGAAAATTGACTCGCTTAATATGTAGTTATATTGTGACTAAAAGCTAAAATATGTTGCACAAATTAAAAAAAAGAGCAATTAAAAATTATACGGCATAATGTGAAAAATGATCAAAAATCTAAGGCCGAAGATAAATCTAACAATTCGATTAAAAATAAGTTTTTACCACACACGATTAAACTAAAATCGAAACATTAGTATTGGGTGTTTTTTGAATATTAGTGCCGGTTCACACACGTCAAGTTTGTCTCGACAAGTCTTGAGTTTTAAGGAGAGAGGGGAAAAGAAATGGCTTTCTCTTTTCCCTTCTCTCCTAAATGCTCAAGACTTGACGAGTCAAACTTGACGTGTGTGAACCAGCACTTACTACAAAACAAAACACATTTTGTTTTTTTACCTATCACATTTTATCCGCAAACTTTTTTTTTTGTACATATTGCAGTTTAAATGGTGTTAGCGATTTCTTTTATTGATATAAAAATCTTGGCAGCTCTTGAAATCTAATCATTTCTTTTTTGTTTTCATTTCGTTTTCTTCTATTAATTTTTTTTAAATTGGCTGAAAAAAGTATTGTCATTATTTTACGAAATAAGAAAAAAGTGCAGTGCAGCCAAAATTTTTATAGCATAATCGAAAAAATTTATATTAATAAAATATAGAACAAAGAAATATAAAATTAATACAAAAATGTCAAGTAGAAAAGCATCCCACGCTGGAAGTTGGTATACGGACTCAGGTCAGTAAATTTTGAAAAAAGTTTATTTAAATAAAGAAAATAGGATGGGGATATTTATTTATGTACTTTAAATAGTTATTAATGAGGAAAAAGTAATTTAAAACTGGTTTAAACAATAATATTGTTTGTTTCTTATACAATACCCATTTGTTTTGCATTAGAAGATACATACATACATACATATGTACTACATATAGTGAGCGTCAAATTAAAAAATACAGCTGGTTTTCCAATACAAAAAGTTTTGTTAGTTATAAAAAAAAACCACAATACTAATAAATTTATAAAAAATATTAAATTTCTGCTTTGATAAATTTGATCAGACTTCCAGCTTGCTGCCATCTGACAAAATACGTTGCTCCAAAACTTGGTGCAAGCAAGTTGGATAAAAAAACTTGAGAAAAGGTAAGAAATTCAGCGGAAACAATATACTATGTACCTACCTATGTTGTATCTATAGTGAAACGTGATAGCTGGATCAACCCAAAAGTCGCTCGGTATCAATACAACAAAACATCTGGGAGCATTTAGACAGACAATTAAGAAAAACATTAGCAACTAGCACTCTCCGCAGAAAATTCCACAGAAAGGGTGGCCAACAATGTCTATTGAGCTAAATTTAATATGGGTGAAATCGATGCCCAAGAGACTGAAAGCCGCCTTCAAAGCAAAAAGAAATCAAACAAAATATTTGCTAATAAACTTTTCTTAGTAGTATTTTAAAACTGTACCTTTCTTCGGCGCGTTAATAACGGAGTAAAGTTATTGTACTACTAGCGGATACCCGGCGTGTGCTGCTACGCTCCAATCCCTCGTAGTCATATTTTTCGGGAAATCCATAGCTTATGTGTCAGTCTAAATACGGATCTACCTTAGTTTTAAATTTCATTAAAATCTGTTGGATAGTTTCGAAGAGCCAGCAATTACTCCCAATATCCACTCGTGTTCCCTTTTTTAATGTATGTATAGCAAATTTATTGATATGGGCAGTTTCAGCGAAAAGTCTACTTTTTGTAACGTAACGCCAGAAGTAGTTAAAATTGTTTCTAAAAATTTTTTATAAATATGTGTAGTTTACTGTTTTATATTTTGGTGTAAAGCGCAACTGCCTCAACATTTAGTAACAAAAGGGAAAACTGTTGAACATGTTCCTAAAATACAACCTTATTTGTATTCAGGCGTTATTTATTTATTTATTTATTTCATTCACAGTAATATATAAAAGCCTCCTAGGCCAATTAACATATATTACAAAGATATATTCCTGAATACAAATACAACTTAATCTTAATAGATAGTTATAAACATATTTTCACTTATAACTAATAAAAGTCTCATTCAATGGCTCCCCAGCCAAAACAAAAAAAAAAAGTTATAAAAAAAAGATCATATGGAAATGTAGTCCAATAAGAAGTAGTAAGACCAATTGTTTTATCTTAATATAACAAATAAGAAAAGTAAGAAGTATTCTATAAAAATGACAAGTGTCTAAGAAGCTTTAAACGAAAAACATTTTTCGTATGTGAAAACAGACGAAGTTCAAGAGGTAAGACATTCCAAAAACGCGCAATTCTTATAACAAATGACCGTTCAAATACAGAGTATCTAATCCTAGGAATAATAATTTGAGGATTTCTACTGGAATGAGAAAATATAAATTCAGATCGAAGTTGCACAGGCAAACCACTTCTAATAACCTTGTAGAAATTCAATAGATTACGATACAAAATAAAACTCTTGAAAGAACAACCCAAGAAGCATCGAACATAATCTGATATATGCATTCTACTTCGAACATTATACACATAACGCACTATCATGTTCATAATACGTTTCAATCTAGAAACAAAATAAGCCACCGTACCAGATATAACCTCAAGCCCATACATTACATGAGGCATCAAAATCGTATGTGCAATAGTGTTCCTTATGTGAACTGGTAAAAAAACTCCAATTGAATAAAGCCTACGTAAAATACTAATTACTTTGAAACTTAGACGATCAATATGATATTCGAAGTTAAGACACCTATCAATAGAAACTCCTAAACATTGCAATCTATCAACAAAATCAATAATAGAATCACCAATAGAAACAGTCAACTCTGGTAAATTAAAACTTTCAAATAAAATCGCCTTAGTTTTAGAAGAGTTTACCAACAGATTATTAGGAGTAGACCATTGCAGGAAACGACGAAGGGCATAGTCCATATTAAATTGTAAAATATCACTATTATCTGCACCAGTTCGAAACAAAAGCATGATATCATCTGCAAATAAAAACGATTTACAAATGGGCGTATCAATACAATCTGGAAGATCATTGACGTATAATATAAAAAGAAGCGGACCCAAAACGGAACCCTGAGGAACACCAGACGAGAGAGGTAGTAAGCTTGAGTATGCTCCACCAATATCTACAAACTGAAATCTATCACATAAGTACGACAAAATAAGCCTACAGGCCGAACTCGAAAATTTAAACAAGTTTTTCAACTTACCAATTAGAACACAAAAATCTACTGAGTTAAACGCCTTAGACAAATCAAGAGATAACATAGCTGTCAAATTGCCCTCATTCAAACCACAACGAATATCATGAGTTAGGTTAAGTAGTAAAGAAGTAGTACTATGACCACGACGGAAAGCATATTGGGATGGAGAAATCTGATTCCGCACATACAAAAGAATTTGATCCTTCATTATATGCTCAAGAATCTTCGATATGGAAGGAAGTATAGATATAGGTCTAAGATCATCAACACTATGGATAGCTTTAGACTTAGGAATCGGCACAACACGTGCAGTCTTCCAAGCAGAAGGAAAAATAGATGTAGTAAGAATTTGGTTTATATGCCACGTAAGAGCACGTGAAATATACGGGAAAATAACCTTAAGAAATCGTATAGGGATTCCATCAGTGCCGACTGATTTTGACCTAACCCGATACATAGCTTCTAATACTTCAAGTTCACTTACGCAATGAAAAGAAAATGATTCATTCATATTAACAAAAGAACCAAAGTCGACCAATTCATGATTATCAGAGACAGAAGCATTTACAAAAAAAATTATTGACATCATCCACATTAAAATCAGGAATACATTCATTATCACTAGTAACACCACACCCCTTCAAAATATTCCACATACCAGAATTATCTACGCCCGAAAATAACTTAGAATAAAATGTCCTTCTAACTTTTCGAATAACATTTTTTGCCCTATTTCTATACCTACAGTAAATTCGCCAATTCTCAAAAGATCTAGCGGATCGAAAAGCTGAATAGGCTAAGTCCCTTAAAGAAGTAGAAAGTAAAATTTCACTAGATTTCATCCAAGAACTGTTATCGATGCATAGTCTTCTTCTTACTTCCGGAACAAATCCAAACAAAGTGTCAATTAATGAGCTGATAAATGAGCTTTGAAGTTCAATATCTCCCAAACCATAAAATAATGCAAAATCAAATGTACCTAATGAAGCAATCAATCCATCCCAATCAATACTGTTAAAGTCCCTATATGTTAAATAATTGTAAGATTGTCCCACTTCAAAATCAAAAGCTGCAAAAATCAAAGCATGATAAGATATCATTGGGCACTGAACCTGATCAGAAAATTTCATAAATGAGGAATTACTCACCAGCCAAATATCTAACAAAGACGTCGTATCATGGGCAATATCAAGGTAGGTAGGTCTGCTATTATGTGAAACATACAAATTACATCTTACACACAGAGAACGCAACCGGGCTGCCTTTCTAACATCAAACATATTACAATTAAAGTCTCCAACAATAATAATATCCTTGTGCCTAGAAAGCAATTCATAATGTGAAGTCTCAAATAACTCCAAATCACCATACGGCAAATACACAACTCCAAACAAGATTTTAAAAACACCAAATTTAAGTTCAACAAAAATTGACTCACAACCAGGAAGAGAGACCTTAGAAAGAACAGTAAAGGTAATTTGATCTGAAACAAAAATAGCAACACCGCCACCCCTGGCAAACAATCGATCATTTCTTATTATATTATACCCAGAAATTCTAATAGACTTAGTAGAAACATACGGTTTCAACCATGTCTCAGAAACCGCAATCAAATTAAAGGTTTTATCCATAACATTCCGAAACTCATCAAATTTACAAGAGTTTGAAGAAGGGCGAATGCTTTGACAATTTATATGAGATATTTTTAAAACATTTGAGAAGCTCCGCAAAATCGTCTTAAGATAAGAACTACTACTAGCTATTGGACCAATATTATCACTATTCATAGACATTAAATATTATCAAAAAGAGAATGGCGGGGAACCAAGTGAATGGAATTATCAAACTTAAATTCATTACATTAAAAAAGTAGACTTTTCGCTGAAAATGCCCAAATGTACCTTTAAACGAGCAAAGATTTTTAAATTTGATAGCTTGAAAAATAAATCTATATAAGTCCAAAGCTTACTAAAAAAGGTTTTATACAAAACGTCTTGCTCAATTCGCAGTCTTATTCAGGTTTGTAATGCAAGTCAAAATCTAATTCAGCTTTTTTTAACGTCACGCCATCGTATATTAGGTACGTGCGAGTACTTTTACAGGAAAATGTATTAAATGAGTAAACTGAAAAATTTGCTCTCACAAAATGCTGTTGTTCAAAAAAGTACGCGAACGCAAAATTTGTAAAAATTCGTAAAATAAAAGCAACAGCTGATGGCAAAAATTTTGAAGTGTTGAAAAATGTTTACACCTTTGACTACTAACTCGTTTTCTAATCGGTACTCGATTAAATAATTTTTATAACACGACATTTTTTGCAAAATATAAACTAGTTTATGTAATCTTTCATATTTGTTTGTTTTTTATTTTATTTGATTTTACTAATTTGTAGCGGGATAAATTATTTAAAAGAACATGCATATTTTTTTTTGCTATTGATTACTTAAGTCCCCAAATACTTCACAATTTTACAACTTTAAAAAATGTAATTAACAAAAAAAAAAATTCAAAAGTTTGTATTTAGCCAAATAAATGCTTCACAATCAAGTTTAATTTATTAATAGTTATTCAATTTTTGTTTTGGTTTAATTTTTACTTCAACTTTTCTTTTATTTAACAATTTTTTCACAATTTGTATGCATTTTATTTTTTTCTTTTGTTTGTTTACCTTTTGATTTACTAAATTTTACTGCAAACATTTCTGCAGTAACAATTAGTAAATACTCAGACAAGAACTGTCACTTTTCGCTCTCAATTTGTGTTCTCATTTATTGTATTTTGTGTACTCGAACGCAATTTCGTAAAATGCAGTAAATTTTAGTAAAAAATAGTAAAAACTTTTGTGTTCTCGAACGCAGCTATTTTTGCTTTTATCTGCAAATCCGTAGCGTCGATTGTAATTTTTTTGTCTGAATATGAAACTATGTACTTCATTTCTTTGCATATATAAAAAAAACTTTTTACAAATTTAACTTCTTCATTTCATTTTTTTACATTTTGTTGTAGAAATATCACGTCACGTCAAAATGGAAATGCCCATATAAGTAGTCATCTATCTATGTTTTAAATTTCATCAAAGATAGATTGTTGAAAATGCAAAGGTAATGTGTACATATAAGTAGGGATCTATCTACGTTTTAAATTTCATTAAAATCTGCAAGGTAGTTTCGGGGAGGCAGCAATTGGCCTGTAACTCTCTTCGTGGTCCTAGTCTTCACCTTCCCTAACGGTAATATTTTTTATAAAATGTATTGCTAATGTGTTCATATATGTAGGGACCTATCTGTTTTAAATTTCATTAAAATCCGAGAGGTAACTTCGGAGGGGCAGAAATTGACTCTCTTCGTGGTCCTAGTTCTGGAAAAATGTATAGCCTTAAACCATCTTCACTTATCGTCGTGGTCCTATTTTTTTAAAAATGTATTGCTAGTGTGCCCATATAAGGAGGAATCTATCTATCTTTAAAATTTAATTTATATCTGAGAAGTATTTTCGGATAGGCAGAAATTTTCCCGCGGGTTCATACTTTAAAAAAAAATGTATAACAAATTTTCATATTATTCGAATGTGTATTCTAAGTTAAATTGCAATCCTAAAAAGCTTTTATACTTTAATAGTCTTATTCCTTCAATATTTTCCAGGAACATTTTGTATGCACTATCAGAATTTTTGTTTTTGTATATTTCTGTTATGAGGCTTACTTTAACTATCCTTTGGCTAGCAATGAAGTAAATTGTAAAGAAAATTTATACAACTATTAGATACCAGCAGAATGTAATGCATTTTCTGGCCCGCTACGGCCATCGTCAGCATTCTTTGTATCTTATAAATGGATAGTGCCTATTGTAAATTTTATGTATTTAACTTAATTATTTTAACAAATAGAATCTGAGAATTTTTATTTATTTATTTAATATAAGTAATATACAAAAGCCTATCAAGGCCAATAAAAATATATTACAAAAGCAAAATCCTGAGTATTATTAATGGATACAATAAATAATCAAAAATTCCTTTATTCAAGTATATACACCTAATTATAAAAATACAAATACAAATGGCTCCCCACCCAAAGATTGAAGAAATTTTAAAAAAATACTAATTTATCAATTAACAGGTCCCAAAGTAGAAGCCCAGATGAAAAAATAGATAAGTCAAGTATACATACCATTACAGAACATTCTGTCTGAAATAAAGCCATACTTAACTCATTAAACATAAGATTAGGCAAAAAAGGGAAAACAATCAAAAGTGTTCTTAATCCTGAACAGAAAAGTGTACCATAATTTTTAATCGGAATGCGTTAGTTGAATGAAAGAATATACGAAGGTCCACTGGTAAATAATTCCAACATCGAGCTACTCTGACTATAAACGACTGTTCAAAACAACTACAGCGAATTCGAGGTATAATAAGTTGTGGGTTCCTAGTTGAATGTGTGAAGAAAAACTTCGAACAAAGTTGAGAAGGTTGTCCAGTTTTCAAAACTCTAAAAAATAGTAGCAAGTTACGATAGGATATAAATCTTTTAAAAGTACGTATATCGCACAATAGTATTCACAATACGATTTAATCTAGCTGTAACGAGAGCCAGAGAGCCAGATACAACTTCGAGCCCATAAAAAATATGCGGCATTAATAGTCCATAAGCCTATTTATACTTTATGTGAAATGGTAAATAAATATTGTTCGAGTAAATTCTTCTCAAAATTGCAGAGACCCTACAACAAATAACGTCAACATGCTTATCAAAAATAAGACGATCGTCAATGTAAATACCTAAACATCGCATCTAGTCAACAAAGGCTAGCCTATTTCCACCAATAAAAATATTTAGGTCAACAAAATGATGACGAGTTACCCCAAAGAGGATCGCCTTAGTCTTAGAAGTATTGATAATTAAGAAGTTACTAGACGCCCATCGTGAAAATCGTTCAAGGCTATAGTTGATATTGGATTCAAGAACATCAGTATTATCACGATCAGCACCAAAAAGTAGAAATACGTCATCAGCAAAAAGTAAAGAACAGCATATATATTATCATCAATATATTCGGAAAGATCATTAACGTATAATATAAAAAGAAGTGGTCCTAAGACAGAGCCTTAGGGTACTCCTGAGTGAAGGGGAAGTACCCTTGAATATTTACCATTCACATCAACAAATTGACACCTCTCAGACATGAGCAAATCATCTTACACGCAGACAATGAAAATCCAAAAAGATCTTTCAATTTGGACAACATAACATTATGATTAATCGAATTAAAGGCCTTATTTAAATCCAATGCAACCAATGACGTCAATCAATTCCTGTTTATATTTTCTCGGATAATATCAGTTAGACTCAACAGCAAAGAAGTGGTATTGTATCAACTACGGAAGGCATACTGCGATGGCGAGACTTTCCCTTGAACAAAAGAGAAAATCTGGTCTTTCAGAATATATTCAACCACCTTAGATAGGGCAGGGAGGATAGATATAGGCCTTAAGTCCTCCATACCACCAACAGTTCCAGACTTAGGGATAGGAACAACCCGCGCCACCTTCCATAAGGTAGGAAATGTAGAAGTAGTTAGTATAGAATTTACATGGAATATCAAAAACCCAGAGATATATGGGAAAGCAATTTTTATAAAGTTAATTGGAATACCATCAGTCCCAATAGACTTAGACCTAACCCTGCATATAGCCAGCCAAAGTTCTTCTTCAGTTACATTTATAAAAGAAAAAGAATCATCCAGCTGTTTAAAAGCACCGTAATTAACTTCATTAACACTCTGCGTATCCATATCGTTAGAAAAGTAGTAATTAAGTTGACCAACATTAAAGTCACACTGTATTCCGAAATCACTAGCTATTCCACATAGCAGATGAATCAAGCCCAGAAAACTTTTTTGCAAAATATTTTCTTCTCTCTCTACGAATAACGCTTTTAGCCTTATTTCTATACCTACAGTAAGTTTTCCAATTTACATCAGTAGCAGATGACCGAAAGGCAAAGTAAGCTAAGTCTCGTAAGGAAATTGCTAGCACTACACTGTTGGACTTCATCCAATTATCAATACCAATCTGAATTTTCCTTCTAACAACCGGAACAAAATCAAAAATAGATTCCATTAGAGAGCACAAATAAGAAGATTGGAAATCAATAGAAGGAGAGTTAAAAAACGGCACTGAATCCAAATTCATCAAAAAAGAAGCAATACCATTCCAGTCAATTTCATTAAAATTCCTATACTCTATAAATTCCTCAGAACGCCTGACAATAGCACGGAACGTGGCAAAAATTAATGCATGATGAGAGATAGAGGGGCATTGAATCTGGTCCGAAAATTCTACCGTAGAGCTATCACTAACCAGCCAATAATCTAATAAGGACGTCGATGAGTGTGCCACATTGAAATAAGTAGGCCTGGAGTTATGAAATAGAGATAAGTTGCATCTTACACATAGCGATCTAACGAGATTAGCCTTAACAGTGTCAAACAAATTATTATTGAAATCTCCAACAATAATCACATTAGAGTATTTCATAAATAAATCAAAGTGTCTCTCTTCAAAAGACATTAGATTCCCATTAGGCACATAAACAACACCTAAAAGGACAGAAACGCCACAGCTCTCTAACTGTAAGAAGAGCGATTCACAGACACCAAGTTCCGGCATCTTAAAAATTATTTTAAATTGCAACATATTAGATACATATACCCCAACACCACCACCACGCATACCTAACCTGTCATTTCTTACCAACGAAAAACCAGGAATTTTTAAAGACAAATTAGATACATATGGCTTCAGCCAGGTTTCCGTCATGGCAAAAATATCAAACTTTTTACTGACTATATTCTTGAACTCATCAAATTTCGTGAAGCAGCCACTAGGCCGAATGCTCTGGCAATTAATGTGACCAATTCAGCTGATCAAAATCATTCCGCAAGGCTATCACATTAAAAGAGCTACCACTTATAATCGGACCAATGTTAACATTAGCCGACATTATAAACAAAGAGGGTGGGGAACCAGATGTAAAAAACTATATTAAAAAGATGCATCATAATATAAAAGCATTAAGCTACGTCCACAATAAAAAAAAAAAAATATCGTTTCTGACGTATAAAATAATTTTATTTAGTTTTGAATGAAAATTTTAACAAAATGTTTACAAAAATAAAAATAAATGCATAATATTGTTGTGGCTAAAATTTTCAAACGGTTTCTTGATGCAAAATGTGTGTAGTTACAAAAGAAATTGTTGCTCTATTATGAACACCAAGTGAAACTGTTTTCTTGATCGTGAACGAAGCTATAAATGTTTCAATTTCAAAAGGTTATTTAATTTAGAAAACAGAAAAGGTTATGTTAATAATTACCACAGATATATGTGAAAACATATTATTAAAAAGCTTTAACAACCAATTAACATTAATCCTAATTAATAGGTAAGAAAATTCCAAACCATAAGTAGTTGTTAAAATCATTTAAAGGTAAACACATAATAAAAAAATAGAAGAATAGAAAAATTAAAAACAAAATATTGAAAATGTTTTACGAGTTTAGGCTGCTGCTTAATAATCCGGAACATTGACCCACATCGTATATAACCTCCTTACCATCATTTAAAGTCAATTTAGCTTTAACCCAGTCGTTATTCAGTACTCTAAACCTCGAAATACAATTATGACGTTTCAGCTTTTGGCACAAGATTCTCAAATGTGATACAGCAGGGGAAACGTGATCTTTTAAATACACTCGGCTACTAACATCCCCTTCAATAACATCACTAACTTTCAATGATCTGGTCTTAAAATACTCCTTCATCAGTTTGTCACGCAAGGATACAGAATTAAACTTTACTAGTATAAGTTTCCTATTGTTCATGTAACAAGCATAGTTAATGTCACCAGAAGAAATGCTTATTTTGTAGAAGGAACACAAGGAGAATATAACCGATACAAGATCATCCAATCCAGAAGGCATACCGCCAATAACTATATTACCACGATACAATCTACGATGCAGACTATGGCTTTCCAATTCCACGGACTTTATTTTCGTTGAAGTCGATGACTCTATGCTTTTAACAAGCTTGGTACAAGCTAAGACATCTTCCTTCATTTGTTTGTTACTGGACATTCACCCTTATCATGAATAAAATTTCACATGTAAATTTCCGAACGTGTGAACAGTTGGTATCATGAATAAAATTTGTTGTGGAAATTTCCGAATGTTTATATTTTTAAACTCCGAAAAAAAATAATTTGTGAATTTATTGTTTTACACACGATTGTTAACAGCTCACATGTGAAATATTTTTACAACTTATAAAGAAAATAATTCACAAAGAGTTGTCTGTCGGAAAAGGAAGAACTTACATTTTCTTTAAAAAAAAATTAAAAAAAAAAACGTTTCAAATGCTGAAATTTAACTTATTTCATTTAGCGATCCCAAATTAGTTTTAGGGTTTGTTTAAAATTTTGCAATTTTTCGCGAATTTTAGAAATGTTCGCGTTAGAAGCGATTTGTTAGTGTAATTTTTCTGGTTATTTACAGCTTTAACGATTTACAATAAATAGTAGACTTTGCCATAATGCCGCTGTTTGAAAATTTTTGCGAATTTCCGCTAATTTTACAATTTTTACCGAATTTTTGCCATTCCTTATAGTTTTTTGAACTTTTAATTCGTTTTATGGCTTGTTTAAAATATTAAAACTTTTCGCGAATTTTTACAAGTTTTAAATTTTTCGCGAATTTTAGCCATGTTTCCGATTAAAGCGATTTTTTCTTGTGATTCTTTACAGCTTTAACGATTTTTAATAAATAGTACCCCATGCCGCTGTTTGCAAATTTTTGCGAATTTTCACTAATATAAAAATTTTAACCGAATTATTGCCATTTCTTATAGTTTTAAAAACTTTCAATAAATTTTATGGCTTGTTTGAAATATTAAAACTTTTCGCGAATTTTCGCTTTTTTTGGAAAATTTTTTTTTTGTTATTTCACGACACTCTGTTCTTTTAGCCTGTTTAGCGATTTCAAATAAATTTTAGTGTTTGTTAACAAATTTTTTTTTTGCTATTTTTCGCGAATTTTATCCATGTTCGCAATTTTTAATAAAAATTAGACTGTGCTATCATGCCGCTCTTAGCAAATTAGCGATATTTAATTCAAATATGGAAATAATTCCATAAATTTCCAAAAACACAGTTTTCTTAAATACATTAATTGTTTTTTGTTGACAACTCCGAATATAATGACAAAGGTTTTTAAAATCAGGTATTTTATTTTATTCACAGGGAATTCATGATACGAAATTAAAATCCATCTGAATTAAGAATTTCATTCGGAAATTTTCACATGTGGAATTCATGATAAGGGTGAATATCTCCTTTTTAAAATCCGAAAGAATTTCTGTTAAGGAATTCATTTACGAGTCACGATCTGCCTGACTAGTTTTAATAATCTCATCCAAACTTGTTTTTATAGCACGAATTTCATCATGAAGCGAATCGTGACTTTTAGGGCCATTAGCACAATCGGGACATGTAAAAGAAAATGATGTTTGTTTCTCTTTAAACAAATCAAGGTGTTTGTCAGAAATATTGGCACATGGAAGATGGAACCATAACCTGCAAACATGGCACATAATGCTGCCCTGGGTTTTACAAATTGAATCACTGCAGACTCCGCACTTAAAGGCTTTAGCAGGCGCCATTTGAATAGCAGTAACATACCAAAAAGCAAATGACAGCAAACAACAACAGATTACAATATCAAAAGACAACAATCAGCAAATCAGAATAAATATTTATTAAACGTTAAGATTTATATATGTATTTAAGGTTATGGTTGACTTTTTTTTGCATCACGCAACAGCAATAGCATTTAATGTTTAACAGCAATCCACAAGAATAAATTTTTAATTTGTAATGTTCAGCATTAATTAAAATGTAAAAATTTCACAATAGTTGTTATTTAATTCATTAGATTTTTTTATTATTTAAGATAAAATATTCGACAGCTAAGAAAAACACGCGCTTCACTCAGGCATAGCGTTGCCAGCTAAAAAAAAATAAAAATAAAAAAATAATTTGACTTAGAATACACATTCGAATAATATGAAAATTTGTATAATAAAAATGTTACTCAACATGAGAAATAAATCCCTAGATTCTATTTGTTAGAATATGTCTGCGAAGTACAACCATATGGACTTAAAAATGCAGGAGATTTTCGAATTCAAACGGTTATGACCATGCATGGGCAAATGCAAAATAAAAGGTTTAATCATTGTATTGTATATATTAATTACTGTTAATATCGATAATTGTTTTCGCAACCTTTTGAAGAAACTTATTTTTTGCACCAATCTTTTTACAAATATAGTCGATATGATTTTTAAAATTTAATTTTTTTCGATTACAAAATCGAAATACTTAATTTGCTCTACTTTTTCAATTCTGTTATTGTTTATTTTAAAAGTTTTGTTACTATTAGTGTTTATTTCCATTATTTTTGTTTTGCCTTCGTTTAATTTCAGTTTGTTAATTTTTAGCCATTCCGTAACTGTTTCAAAGTCCCGATTTAGTTTGTCGTTTCATTCACTATCCGAGCTTGCTTACGTAAAAATAAGTGTATCGTCTGCATACAATATTATTTCACATTCATCAATATATCGTTTATGTATATGATAAATAATAGAGCTCCTAGAATTTCTAATTTTCTATTTATTAAATATGATTGAAACCATTTCAGTTCTTTATCCTGAATTTTTATTTATGTAAATTTTGCATTAGTATATTTCTATCTATCGTCTCAAATGCTCGTTTAAAGTCTAAAAATACTGCAAAATTTTTCTACTTTCTTCTATTATTTCCATCTATTGATCAGGTAATTTACCGATGTTTCACATGAGCAATTCTTCATAAATCCCTATTGATATTTGGATATTAAGTTGATGGATTCCATATATTTCTCCAATTCTTCCTTAACTACTTTTTTGATTATTTTCTCGCATGTCTTAAATGTGTTTACTGGCCGAAAATATTCGCACTTGGAGGTTTTTGCAATCTTTTCAATTGGTGTTACCATTGACTCTCCAATTTTCAGCGAATACTCCTGTTCCTAGATTTATTTATTATATCTAACATTGTTTTTCCTATTAATTATTATATCTAACATTGTGTTTTCTATTAAATTCCAGCTTTTTAGTATAATTCTACTGTATATTTTATTGCAGTCGGGCTTATTTTCCAAGTTTTTACATATATTTTTTATCTTTTGCTGCAGTAGAACAATGTGACGTTGTATCTGGCCTATTGCCTATAAAATCCAACTCTATAGGAGCTGACGGGATGAATCCAAAGTTTCTAAAGATTCTTTTACCCCAACTTCTTCCTATTATTACATTTTTCTTTAACAAAATATTAACTTCAAGTTACTTTCCCTCGAACTGGAAAATAGCTAAAATCGTTCCAATACCCAAAACTGGTTCCGATTTTAGAGCAATAGCCATTCTTCCATTTCTCTCTAAAGTATTTGAACGTATTATGCATAACCAAATAACTTGTTTCTTGGATAACAATAACTTACTAACTTATCGTCAATCTGGGTTCAAAAAGAAAAACAGCTGCATAACAGCGTTAGTTGATGTTACGGAGGAGATTAGGGTGAAACTTGATGATGGCAAGACTACATTTTTAATACTTTTAGATCATTCAAAAACATTCTCTGTTACAAATTTAAACATTTCTTCAATTTCTCTTCGACCGCTACTCAGTTATTGTCAACATACTTGGGTAACAGATATCAGTATGTTGAAACTGGAATCCAGAAATCCAGGGCACTGCCTGTAACAAGAGGGGTACCTCATGGGTCCATTGTTGGGCCACTATTATTCGCACTGTACTCTAATGACCCCCCAGGCATCCTTACGAATTGTAATGTTATAATGTATGCGGATGACGATCAACTTTTTACCAGTTGTAATAATGCCTTAATCGACCAGTGTTTTATATCTCTTAATCAGCAACTTCATCGTATTTATTCGTGGGAAACGGCAAATGGCTTGGAAATAAATCATAAAAAATCTAAATGCATAGTTATCAAAACGCGACTTAATAAACTTAATATTATACCTAATATATTTATAAATAATCAGCAGATTGAATAGTAAAAAGTGCTAAGAATCTAGGAATATTTTTTTATGACACTTACGTGGTCGAACCACATTAACAATACTTGTGGTCGCATCTTTTCTATGCTTAGAACTCTTTGTCGGACCCAGCATTGTACACCTTTAAGAATAAGAATGCTTCTTGCTAAAACTTATCTGATGCCAGTTTTACTGTATGGCCGTAAGCTATTTGCTAAATCTGATACAATTAGTAGACATTAGCAGGGGGAAAAGAATTAGATCGTTTGGATACAAAAGTTTAATTTCTGAGTGGCATTGCTACATATTCGCAGTATCTCTCTGGAATTCTATACCCTACAGCTTTCAACTTTTAAGTAACGCACGAAAATTTAAGGAAAATATTTTTAAACTGTTTTCATCATAGCACCTTGAAACATAATTACTTGAGATTAAAATACATAAAATTATTAAAAAAAATTTTTTATTAAAATATTGTTTGATGCTTTTTTTAAATTATTAAATTATTTTTTATTGTTTAAATTTAATTGTTTTTTGCTTATTAATATAAAAACTGTAGTTAGTTTTTAAGTTGTTAATTAATAAATGATTTTTGTTTAACATTTTCTCAGTTCCATGCTGCAAAATAAGACTCTTAGGCTTGTGTATGGAGCAATGCAATTAAATAAATAAATAAAATTCATTAATTGTTATTGCACGAAATTTGAAAGTTGAGCTTATCACTGGTATTTTGTTATTATATTGCACATTATTTATTTCATCCCTTATATACTTAATGCTATTCACAAAATAATTGTTAAAATTATTGGCCAATATAAAATTCTGCTTACATTCTATTTGGTTAAATATCACAGCTTTTATCACATTCAGGCTTTTTTTATAATATAAGGGTTTTTATTTTCGTCCACATTTCCTTTTGATTTTTGGCGTCATTTATTTTGTTATTAATATACATATGTACATATCTACATACATTTTGCGTTTTCGATTTGAACTTTATAAAAATTTCTTATTGTTTTATAGTTTGCCCATGCTTCTCTGGTACATATTTGATACTTATTAATTTTTTCTCTTTTTATACGTCTTATTTCATTATTAAACCATTTGTTTTTATTATTTAATTTAACTACCTTTTTATATGTCAGTTTCCTCACCGCCTTTTCGATTGATTCATGGTCCACGATTTTGTTTGCAACATTAATATTTGCCGATATATTTTGATTGTTCGTTATTATATAGTCTATTAAGGTATTTGAGTTTATTGTTATTCGCGTGAATTCTTTTACGGTTTGCATAAGGCCATTATCGTTCATTAAACATTCTTATTTATTTTTGTAAAACCAGTCTTTCTTCCAATCAATATTAAAGTCGCTTGCTATTATTATATCACAATTAAATTCATTTATCAATTCCATTATTTCTTCAAATGATGAAATAAATTCCATCTCGGCACTACTCGGTGATCTATAAACAACAGTAATAATAAATTCGTTTTTTTTTAAATGTGACCTTATATGCTGTTATCCAAATTTTGGAATCAACTACATTTTTTACTACCAATTAACTACCAATTTTGTTCACATTCCATTTCTCCTTGAAATAAACTATAACGCCCCCTGGCCTTGTTGAGTTTGATAATGTTGTATGTTGATTGTATTCTTTTAATTTTATTTCTTATACCATGTTCGCACGACATCGTTTTTTCGTAATTCACTCTCTCATTCGTAATTCACAGCCTAATTATGATCCAAATTACGTAATTCGTCATACAAAATTTTGAGAGCGGATTACCTAATTTGTACGTAATTCAATTTTTATTACTCTGTGGATGACTTTAAAATCAATGTGATCTCTTATTTTTATCGGTTTTTTCCATCACCAGCTGTCAAAGCACTAAAAAACAAACAAAGTATAACATAAAGAAAGTATACAAAAGTATTGGAAGTAATTTATATTATAAAATTTAATGGAATCCAAAAAAAGAAAATAAATATTTTATATGTATGTATTTCTTTGAAATAATATTTTTAACTTACTTTTTCTTTCCATTCTTAATACAAGTAACCGTCAACAAACAATTAAATTTAGCAACAAACAAAATTAATAAAAAAAAAGAAGAAGAACTGTCAAAACTGATTTCGAAAATGCCGTGTGAACATGGTAATTCAAATAAGTAATAAAAACAGAGAGCGAAGTAATCCAAGGCACCGTGCGAACATGGCATTATTCTTGTACATTCTCCGTTAATGGGTTTCCGATAGTATAATAAATTCCGGCATTTTATTTCTGCGATTATTTCTAATTAAGTGTAGTTATTAAGTAGCCGTGATTGTTAGGCTGACATACCAAATCTTCTCTTTTTTGCATTCAGCTTATTTTGATATACCGGGCACTCTATATATATGGTACTATGGTTTTCATTCAGTCCTAAGTTCAATCTGTTGTTCATCCTTACGCAATTAATGCATTTATTTATAATGTCCTTCTTACATTCATGTGATTTGTGGTTGCCATGACATTTAAAACATGTTTTCTGATTTTTGCATTCTTTGGATTTATGATTGTATCCGTAACATTTGAAACATTGTATTATATCTGTGCCATCGGAAACTCTACATTTCTCCATCCAATATTTACTTTCTGGGCATTCATTACTTTTATATATGAATTATTGTCTATTTTAATTTTCGCGCTATATGTTATTCGTTTATTAATTTTATGTTCACTTATTTTTATTACCTCCAATTTGCTCATGTTTACTATATCATCAAGGCGAATTCATTTTCAGGTGGCGTTGAAAACACAGCTGTGCTACTTTTTTCTTAATTAGGGAGAGGAATGTCAAAAGTTACCTGTGTTTTTGACATATCGGCCAACGAAAGCATCAAAAAAAAAAAATGTTGTGTTTTTGGTGTTGTTACTTGTTGTTGTATGTCGCAATTTACAATGTTGAAATTGAAAGGCAGACATTTTTCTTATTCCCTGTTGAACTTGCCTAAACCGTTTACAATCTCGAAATTAAAAGACAGACAGAGAGTATTCGTATTCTTAGACCCTTACTTGCGCAAGGAAAAAAAGTTTTGTACAGACTTTGTTGTTGTCGGCAAGTAACTTGCGCAAGTTACTTGTCGAGTGTGAAAGGGGTCTTACTTCGTTTCTTTCGCTGTCGACAAAGATGAACATTTAGCAGGCAATGATACTAAACCGACATTGATGGTGAGAAAAATGATATGAAGCAACAAGAAGAAAACTGCAAACAGTGGAAAAGAGAAACAAAAAATGTCTAGTACAGATCAAGGCGAATTAAAACAGGTAAACTCATCTCGTCAGCCGTTCATCAGCTGTTTCCACGGCGAATTAAAAAATATGGTCAAACGTCAAAATATGATTTTGTTTTGAGAAGAAGTTGAATGAAAACTGTTAAAAATATTATTTTTATAATAAAAAAATTTCAAAACTGCGAATGATAGAAGTGAATTTATTAATTTCTTTTATAAAAAAGTGATAATTTTAATTTGCAATAAAAAAATTTTGACAACCAACCAGAAAATTGTATAAACAAAATACATGGGGCTTTTTGTAGTTGTAGAGATGAGTTTACCTGTTTGAATTCGCCTTGGTACAGATAGTCATGTACTACACACTTTACCTCTACAACCCCTCACCGACAAACTTCGTCTGTCTGCCTTCCACTTGCCACATTGTAAATGGGGACTATCGACACCACCGTTTACATGAATTCGCCTTGCTATATCATTTTGCTTTCTTAATTTTTCAATAAGTTCAGTTTCGGTAAATTTAAATGTCATAATACAAAATAACTTTAAAGAATGGCAATGCTTACTCGCGGCATTTAAAGTGACTAACAGCGCATGGACTGCTAAAACTAACAAATAATCAACACTTAAAATTAAACAACAAGCAAATTATATACAAAATCGAACTGCCTATTTACAGTGTCAATGCATTTTAATATTTAATTATAATTAATATAATATTAAAGGAAACAAAACCGAATGGTTTTTAAATTAAATTAACAAACATACTAGATGTTAGGGTAATCGTATAGATAAGAAAGAAAAAACTAATGTTAACGACGCTCACATTGTTCAGAGTTACCAGATGGTTCACAAATTCCCAACACTCCTCAATGTGAGTGGCGTTTCACAAATATTAAAAATAAAAATTCATATAAATTTCATCAGCTCAACAAAATCCAAATGTTAAGCCTTCGCAAGATTCTTTGTAATTATATCGGCAACCATATGTTGAGTCGGACAATATTTCAATGTAATCTCCCCTCGCTTTACCACCTCTCGCACGTGATGGAACCGTATGTTGATGTGCTTAGCCCTTTTGTGATACACAGGATTCGTTGCCAGTTTTTAACAAAACAGCTTCACTAGATGAAAAACCAACTTCTAAAAGTAATTGTCTTAGAATTATCGCCTCCTTTGCTGCGTCGGACATGGCCGTATTTTCTGCCTCTGTTGAGCTTAAGGCAACACATGATTGTTTTCTGAATTCCCATGAAACTGGGCATTCACCAACATAAAAGATAAATCCAGTATAGGACTTTCGGTCCAAAGAATTCCATTTTTTTTGCCATCCTTGTAAATGATTTTCTTGTCAATTGTGACACGAAGGTAGCGCAAGATACGTTTTAATGACTGCATATGAATGGAGAATATCAGGTCTACTGGTTATAGCAAGGTACTAATTATCTTGGTGATTAATTGTTTCACAATTTTCCTTATTACGGGCTACCTGATAGTTTGCCTCTAATGGCGTTGACACATGCTTGCAGTTCCCTATTCCATACTCCTGAAGCAATTCTTTAATGTATCGTGACTGACATATAGTTATCGTGCCAATGTCTCCTTCACGTTCTATCTCAATGCCAAAATAATAATGTAACTTGCCCTTATCAGTGACTGGAAATCTTTTCGCCAATAAATTCGTTGTTTCAGAAACTGTTGATACATTTTTACAACCGATAAGGATGTCATCTACGTATACTGCTAGTAGTACCAAATTACCCTTTGTTGTCATCTTGTATAAACAGGGTTCATGTTTACATTGGTCAATATCAATTTCTTAAAGTACGCAGTCCAACTTGTAGTACCATTCTTTACCAGATTGCTTTAAACCGTATATTGCCTTATGTAGTCTAAGTACTTTATCTGGTTGGGTGGAGTCCACAAACATTTCAGGTTGTCTCATGTATATTTCGTGGTGCACTTCGCTATTTAAATACGCTGAGCTTACGTCAATTTGGTGCAAATGCATGTTTAAATGCACTGCCAAAGCCATTACCAAACGGATAGTAGAGTATCTGACTACAGGAGATAACGTCTCATTGTAATCTATCCCAAATTTTTGGTTGCAGCCTTTTGCCACTAGCCAAGCCTAGCCTTAAAGCGTTTTATTTGCTCGAGCTCGTTTTTCTTTAAAGCGAACACCCATTTCGAATTAATTGCTTTAGCACCTTTTGGCAAGTCCATTGACGACCAAGTTCCATTGTTATACAATGATGACATCTCCGAATGCATAGATTTGCGTCAGTTAGCACTGTGTGCACTACTTGTAGCTTCCCCTACAGTTGTCGGTATATATTCCGCAAGAATGTTGTTTAGTTCGGAACAACGCTTTGGTGGTCTACCTGGCTTACCAGGTTATTGTTAACTTTTTGTATACCAGGATTCTAGACTTCAATTGTAAGATAATCATTATCGGGTTTGGTTGTTTCTTCATGAAGTTTGAGTTCGAAGTTATTTTCGTCGAAAAGAACATCGTCGTTCTATTATCTTCCTGTCGTGTTCATCATATAGACGGTACGCTTTAGCCACTCAAGAGTAACCAACCATGATGAAATGCTCGCCCTTGGCTTTAAATTTACGAGTACCAGCCTTATTAAGGTCCACTGCATGAGATCCAAAAATTATCAGATGCTGCACGTTTGGTTTGCGGTCAAACCAAGCTTTATATGGCGTTATATTGCCCAATATCTTAGTTGGACATCTATTACCTAGATATGCCGCCGTCTTAATCGCCTAGACCCATAAATTTTGTTGAATATTAGCGTGTACCATCATCGACCGGGCCATTTCTATCAAGGTACGGTTGGCTCGTTCGGCGACGCCATTTTGTTGGGGTGTGTGTGGTACTGTAAGCTGCCGTGTAACGCCCTCGATTTCTAGGAAATCATTAAATTCCTTATTTATAAATTTGCGGCCGTTGTCACTTCTGATGGTCTAAATTTTGTGGGCAGTCTGTTTCTCCACCATTTGTTTAAAATTTGCAAAAACTTCAGTTTTCGCTTTCAGAAAATAAGCGAATATTCTTCGAGAGAAGTCATCAATAAATGTGACAAAATATTTTGAGCCACCTAGCGAGCTGACACTGAAGGGGCCACACACATCGCTATGTATTACCTCCAATAGCGATTTAGTTCTTGTACTAGATTCTACTAGATTTGGAAATGAAGCTATGTACATATGTAAATTTTACTAACCATATATGTTCCACACTTTGTTAAAATCAATTTGTCGTCACTTAGTTTCATACCGACCACCTTTGAGTTTTCTGACAACTGCCTTAAAGACCCGTAGTTAACGTGGCAAAATCGATTATGCCATACCCGATCTGACGCGGTTAACGTAAAGAGTTTTTCAGTTTAGCCACCCTGCAAATAATAGGACCAGTCCAAACACGCGTGTAAAGAGTAGCCCACAAGGGACTAGGACTAGTCCAAAAGTAACCTAAACGTATGGAAAAACATGGTCTATTTAACATTACGATGTCCTAGGGCAGGACTATATAACCCATCTTTGGACTACAAAGGAGTAGTTTTAAAACTACCCCATTGTGCACACAAGAGGATTAGTTTTAACTTCGTTTAAAAACGAAAACATGTCGTAAAAAACGAAGACATGTCGTCTCACTACAAACACTTTTTAACAATGATATGGTCCATGCTTGCATTACATCGGACCAGTCCATGGAGTAGTCCATTTCATGAAATTGGATCAGGTGGTCCAATAATATTTGCAGGGAACAGCTATGGTGTAGGTTGTAAAAAGTACCCTGTTGGCCATGTCGTCATTGATGATTCGTGCACGACACGTAAGGGACAACTAATGCAAATCGTCGACAATTTTTTCGAACAAGTGTCGAGTAAATCGTGCACGACACACGAATGTGTGCAAGACAATATCTCCTAACTTGTCGTTGATGACCACATACACTGCATTGTCGTCTATATTGTCGTTGATGACCACATGCACGACATTGTCATCCATATTGTCGTTGATGACCACATGAATGATATTGTCGTTCATATTGTTTTTGTTGACTATATAAACGACAATTGATTCTACTTTATCGTCAACGACTGCATATAAGACAATGTCGATGAAGTTACAAGAGTTACAGCTTACACGACAATGTCGCCTATACACCTAAACGAATAAATAAAAATATACAATAGCACATACATATTTTTAAAATCATACCTTAGTCTTTCAGTTCTCAGACTTGACTGACTGATTCTCTCGCTTTGCTTTGGTTGTTTTTTATTTTTATCGTTATTTTACAGTTATTTTTATTGGGAACAAATTATTTTTGTTTGTTTAGAAGACAGATTACAAGACAATGTCGCTCATATTGTCGTGCTTAGAAGTTGATAACGGACATCTTGCAAGACGCTGACGGTCATGTTGTCATGCGTACACTTTAATACAGGACAGCTTACAAGACACTGTCGCTCATACTGTCGTGCATAGTTGCTGATAGAGGATACCTTACAAGACAATGTCGGTCATGTTGTCGTAGATAGATTTTGATAAGGGACAACTTACAAGACATTGTAGCTCATAGTGTCGTGTATAGTTTTCGATAGAGGTTACCTTACAAGACAATGTCGGTCATGTAGTCGTGGATAAGCTTTGATAAAGGACACGTTACAAGATACTGTCGCTCATACTGTCGTGTATAGTTTGCGATAGAGGATAACTTACAAGACAATGTCGTGGACATGTCGTACAAAAAACGTTGACGACAGTGTCGTCGACGGCAGTTTGGCCATCAGGGTATGGTTATTACTTACATATACTTATGCACGGCAATATCTTCACGCAACCACATTCAGTAGACAAAAATATGTACATGAATATTATGCAGATGTTATTCAATACCCATGAATGTGTTTTGGTTATCTGCCATACGCATAAAATATACATGTTTAAAAAAATACCTTCATTTTTTTTTGGCACTTCTGTGTAAAAAGAAAAATAAAACAAAAAAACAAAAATGTGCGTTGATCACTAGCAGGCGCGGATCCAGCTCGAGCCTTAGGGGGGGGAAATTTTTTTTGATACAAAAAAGTAAAAAATTTGTTTTTAAAAGTTTATTAAAATTAATATGTGTATATTTATTAAAAAAAACTCAACAATAAGGTTAAATGAAATATAAGAGTAGTTCAATATAAATTAAGTTTTTTAAATAAGCAATTTATGATTTCCTCGTGAGGCTAATTTAGATAGTACAGTCTTTCTTCTAACATTGTTGATCTGAGCCATGCTTTAATTAGACGACGAGTAGGAAATGACCTCTCTCTCGTAGCATTACTGACGAGTAGGGCAAGTTTTTTTATGGCATATGCCATTTTTGCCATTTCTTCAATTATTTTTTTAAAAAGCAATTTTTGGTCCAGCTTGCTAAAGAATACCTTTTTGCAACATAGAAAAAAATTTTTAAATAAGCTTAGCGAATATGAGGCAGAATCTATTCGAAATGCTAACTGAATAATGCAAAAATCGGACGTAAAAAGTACTTTCAATGCATCTGCTCAAGCCTCTTGAAGTTACAAACGAAAGGGATTTCTATGAATGAAAGCTTTGGATTAATTGACAGTGCTAAGGATAATAATACAAGATGTCAGTAAAAAAGATTTTGTTGAAAAGTTTAAAAAACGTTTAAGATCGTAATACGTGTGGTAAATTATTCAATACTCCTGAAAAATCTATATGGCTTGGCATTTCAATTTTAAAAAAGTGTTTTAATCGATTTTCTTACAATTTTGTTTTAATAAAAGTGAGACGGATGAATTTATTGACAATCTTTCTCCATCTGAACTTTTAGTGTTCAAATATGCTCCAGTTACATCTTGCGATGTTGAAAGAGTGTTTTTCATTTATAGAACTGTTTTATGTGATAACAGGAAATTATCAGGGGTGTTCTAGAAATCGAAGACTCCAAACACAAGAATTTTAAACGTCGTTCTTTAATAACATTTCCCTGATAAAAACAATTTTGTGACAAATATTATAAAAATATTTCTTTATTAAACAGAATTTTATAACAAAAATTAGATTAGAATTAGAAAATTAGTTTTGCCCCCAGAATTTTTTTTTTTTTGACAATTTGAAGAAACATACTATTGTACTTACAAAAAAACTTAATAAAAAAAAAGATTCTTAAATAACATGTTTATTTTTGCCATTTTGTGCCATTTTTTATATTTTTTCGTGCATTTTGCCAGCCATTTTTCGTGCCATTTTAAACTTGTCCTGCTGACGAGCATTGAAACGAAATTTTTTTAATATTTTTCTTAGATTTCGGTAGATATCTTTATCACAGTTTATTAAAGCATCTACAATGTTATCTGATAGATTTTTAGATATTTTCCATGTTTGTTGCAAATGCAACAGTTCAGACTCAAGTTTAGATGTTAGTAGGTGTTTATCTATCTCTTTTATCAAACATAATCAGCTCATCAGCTAGTTGTGATTTTAAAAGTTTTGTATCTGTATTTGACTTGATTACACTTTGAGGTAGAAGTTTAGGTATGTTGAATACATTTAGGAGATCTATTGGGAAACGTGTTTGGAGATCTTCTAAAATAAATTCAATAAGAGGAATGTACCCTACAACTCGGTAGTAATCTTCAACCTCGATTTAAACGCAGATAACTTTAACTTTTTCAAAAATCGCTTTAAATAGTTCTTCGGCTTTATTTCTTTTCTCTTCAAGGCACATGATTTAAGTTTTGATAAGGCTTGATCCTTTTTGAAGATCTACATATATCGTGCTTTTGTAAAATGATACTATTCCTCAAATGAATTCAAAAGTACTAAGCGAGTTCTTTAATATAAGGCTTTTGATGAAGTATCTCTACCTTTCCACTCAGATATTTTTTCCAAAGCTTCTACTATATGATGTACACTTGTTGCAAAGTGAAAATTGAGTCGTGACGGTCCAACCATCTTGTCTCGCATAATGTAGAGAGTTTGGCTCCCAAATACTTTGCTAAAACTGTGTTTCGCTTGGGATGTATATATTTAAAAAAATGTGTCGTTTCTTTAACAAATGACACAACTTATTGTTTTAATGGCATTTTGTTGCTTTTTAAAATTGAGTTGTTTGATTTATGGGAATAGCAAGGCGTTTGTTTTGCATTTGTCCAGAATTTTATAACAGCTCCATTTTCTGATGACATCAGAGGACACCCATCTGTTCCATTTCCTACGCAATTTTTTATGTCAAGACTAAACTTTGTCAAAGCTTTTAGAACTATTGATGATAGTGCCTTCGCATCAATTGACTAATCACATTATCAATATCCTTTGAAGCCTCTTCAAATGCGTTTACAACAAAGCCAATAAATGCTTTCCTAATAATTTTTTGTTGTATGTTGAAATATCTTTAACCCTTAAATGCATGAGGTCAGCACCCAGAGTGGAGACTAAGTTGCTCTAACGTAAAAATGGTCGCTAATTACGAATCCGTCATTCATTTTTTCGGAAAATGTATAGTTTTTCTGGAAAATCGGAAAAACATAAATTTCCTTTGTGTACCAAATATGGTACACTATTCATTTGTAATGAAAAAAAATTTGATTTTTATTATTATTTTTTATTTATAAAATATTATATATTATTCATAAAAACTGCATAAAAGTATATTTAAATGAAAAATTGTTAGTTTTAAATTTTTTAAGTGTGATAGCCTGCAAAACAATTACGTTTCTCATTCAAGCAGAGGTTTTTTTACATTTTTGTCTTCAAGACATTTTTGGTTTTTACACCGAGCTCTTCCGTCAACAATTGGAACGTTATCGAAATCATCATATCGCAAATTGTGAGACGGTTGATGTCCATTTTGGACACGTGTATGTAGTAAATCTTGCCCACCTAGCGAGCTGACACTGAAGGGGCCACACACATCGCTATGTATTACCTCCAATAGCGATTTAGTTCTTGTACTAGATTCTACTAGATTTGGAAATGAAGCTATGTACATATGTAAATTTTACTAACCATATATGTTCCACACTTTGTTAAAATCAATTTGTCGTCACTTAGTTTCATACCGACCACCTTTGAGTTTTCTGACAACTGCCTTAAAGACCCGTAGTTAACGTGGCAAAATCGATTATGCCATACCCGATCTGACGCGGTTAACGTAAAGAGTTTTTCAGTTTAGCCACCCTGCAAATAATAGGACCAGTCCAAACACGCGTGTAAAGAGTAGCCCACAAGGGACTAGGACTAGTCCAAAAGTAACCTAAACGTATGGAAAAACATGGTCTATTTAACATTACGATGTCCTAGGGCAGGACTATATAACCCATCTTTGGACTACAAAGGAGTAGTTTTAAAACTACCCCATTGTGCACACAAGAGGATTAGTTTTAACTTCGTTTAAAAACGAAAACATGTCGTAAAAAACGAAGACATGTCGTCTCACTACAAACACTTTTTAACAATGATATGGTCCATGCTTGCATTACATCGGACCAGTCCATGGAGTAGTCCATTTCATGAAATTGGATCAGGTGGTCCAATAATATTTGCAGGGAACAGCTATGGTGTAGGTTGTAAAAAGTACCCTGTTGGCCATGTCGTCATTGATGATTCGTGCACGACACGTAAGGGACAACTAATGCAAATCGTCGACAATTTTTTCGAACAAGTGTCGAGTAAATCGTGCACGACACACGAATGTGTGCAAGACAATATCTCCTAACTTGTCGTTGATGACCACATACACTGCATTGTCGTCTATATTGTCGTTGATGACCACATGCACGACATTGTCATCCATATTGTCGTTGATGACCACATGAATGATATTGTCGTTCATATTGTTTTTGTTGACTATATAAACGACAATTGATTCTACTTTATCGTCAACGACTGCATATAAGACAATGTCGATGAAGTTACAAGAGTTACAGCTTACACGACAATGTCGCCTATACACCTAAACGAATAAATAAAAATATACAATAGCACATACATATTTTTAAAATCATACCTTAGTCTTTCAGTTCTCAGACTTGACTGACTGATTCTCTCGCTTTGCTTTGGTTGTTTTTTATTTTTATCGTTATTTTACAGTTATTTTTATTGGGAACAAATTATTTTTGTTTGTTTAGAAGACAGATTACAAGACAATGTCGCTCATATTGTCGTGCTTAGAAGTTGATAACGGACATCTTGCAAGACGCTGACGGTCATGTTGTCATGCGTACACTTTAATACAGGACAGCTTACAAGACACTGTCGCTCATACTGTCGTGCATAGTTGCTGATAGAGGATACCTTACAAGACAATGTCGGTCATGTTGTCGTAGATAGATTTTGATAAGGGACAACTTACAAGACATTGTAGCTCATAGTGTCGTGTATAGTTTTCGATAGAGGTTACCTTACAAGACAATGTCGGTCATGTAGTCGTGGATAAGCTTTGATAAAGGACACGTTACAAGATACTGTCGCTCATACTGTCGTGGACATGTCGTACAAAAAACGTTGACGACAGTGTCGTCGACGGCAGTTTGGCCATCAGGGTATGGTTATTACTTACATATACTTATGCACGGCAATATCTTCACGCAACCACATTCAGTAGACAAAAATATGTACATGAATATTATGCAGATGTTATTCAATACCCATGAATGTGTTTTGGTTATCTGCCATACGCATAAAATATACATGTTTAAAAAAATACCTTCATTTTTTTTTGGCACTTCTGTGTAAAAAGAAAAATAAAACAAAAAAACAAAAATGTGCGTTGATCACTAGCAGGCGCGGATCCAGCTCGAGCCTTAGGGGGGGGAAATTTTTTTTGATACAAAAAAGTAAAAAATTTGTTTTTAAAAGTTTATTAAAATTAATATGTGTATATTTATTAAAAAAAACTCAACAATAAGGTTAAATGAAATATAAGAGTAGTTCAATATAAATTAAGTTTTTTAAATAAGCAATTTATGATTTCCTCGTGAGGCTAATTTAGATAGTACAGTCTTTCTTCTAACATTGTTGATCTGAGCCATGCTTTAATTAGACGACGAGTAGGAAATGACCTCTCTCTCGTAGCATTACTGACGAGTAGGGCAAGTTTTTTTATGGCATATGCCATTTTTGCCATTTCTTCAATTATTTTTTTAAAAAGCAATTTTTGGTCCAGCTTGCTAAAGAATACCTTTTTGCAACATAGAAAAAAATTTTTAAATAAGCTTAGCGAATATGAGGCAGAATCTATTCGAAATGCTAACTGAATAATGCAAAAATCGGACGTAAAAAGTACTTTCAATGCATCTGCTCAAGCCTCTTGAAGTTACAAACGAAAGGGATTTCTATGAATGAAAGCTTTGGATTAATTGACAGTGCTAAGGATAATAATACAAGATGTCAGTAAAAAAGATTTTGTTGAAAAGTTTAAAAAACGTTTAAGATCGTAATACGTGTGGTAAATTATTCAATACTCCTGAAAAATCTATATGGCTTGGCATTTCAATTTTAAAAAAGTGTTTTAATCGATTTTCTTACAATTTTGTTTTAATAAAAGTGAGACGGATGAATTTATTGACAATCTTTCTCCATCTGAACTTTTAGTGTTCAAATATGCTCCAGTTACATCTTGCGATGTTGAAAGAGTGTTTTTCATTTATAGAACTGTTTTATGTGATAACAGGAAATTATCAGGGGTGTTCTAGAAATCGAAGACTCCAAACACAAGAATTTTAAACGTCGTTCTTTAATAACATTTCCCTGATAAAAACAATTTTGTGACAAATATTATAAAAATATTTCTTTATTAAACAGAATTTTATAACAAAAATTAGATTAGAATTAGAAAATTAGTTTTGCCCCCAGAATTTTTTTTTTTTTGACAATTTGAAGAAACATACTATTGTACTTACAAAAAAACTTAATAAAAAAAAAGATTCTTAAATAACATGTTTATTTTTGCCATTTTGTGCCATTTTTTATATTTTTTCGTGCATTTTGCCAGCCATTTTTCGTGCCATTTTAAACTTGTCCTGCTGACGAGCATTGAAACGAAATTTTTTTAATATTTTTCTTAGATTTCGGTAGATATCTTTATCACAGTTTATTAAAGCATCTACAATGTTATCTGATAGATTTTTAGATATTTTCCATGTTTGTTGCAAATGCAACAGTTCAGACTCAAGTTTAGATGTTAGTAGGTGTTTATCTATCTCTTTTATCAAACATAATCAGCTCATCAGCTAGTTGTGATTTTAAAAGTTTTGTATCTGTATTTGACTTGATTACACTTTGAGGTAGAAGTTTAGGTATGTTGAATACATTTAGGAGATCTATTGGGAAACGTGTTTGGAGATCTTCTAAAATAAATTCAATAAGAGGAATGTACCCTACAACTCGGTAGTAATCTTCAACCTCGATTTAAACGCAGATAACTTTAACTTTTTCAAAAATCGCTTTAAATAGTTCTTCGGCTTTATTTCTTTTCTCTTCAAGGCACATGATTTAAGTTTTGATAAGGCTTGATCCTTTTTGAAGATCTACATATATCGTGCTTTTGTAAAATGATACTATTCCTCAAATGAATTCAAAAGTACTAAGCGAGTTCTTTAATATAAGGCTTTTGATGAAGTATCTCTACCTTTCCACTCAGATATTTTTTCCAAAGCTTCTACTATATGATGTACACTTGTTGCAAAGTGAAAATTGAGTCGTGACGGTCCAACCATCTTGTCTCGCATAATGTAGAGAGTTTGGCTCCCAAATACTTTGCTAAAACTGTGTTTCGCTTGGGATGTATATATTTAAAAAAATGTGTCGTTTCTTTAACAAATGACACAACTTATTGTTTTAATGGCATTTTGTTGCTTTTTAAAATTGAGTTGTTTGATTTATGGGAATAGCAAGGCGTTTGTTTTGCATTTGTCCAGAATTTTATAACAGCTCCATTTTCTGATGACATCAGAGGACACCCATCTGTTCCATTTCCTACGCAATTTTTTATGTCAAGACTAAACTTTGTCAAAGCTTTTAGAACTATTGATGATAGTGCCTTCGCATCAATTGACTAATCACATTATCAATATCCTTTGAAGCCTCTTCAAATGCGTTTACAACAAAGCCAATAAATGCTTTCCTAATAATTTTTTGTTGTATGTTGAAATATCTTTAACCCTTAAATGCATGAGGTCAGCACCCAGAGTGGAGACTAAGTTGCTCTAACGTAAAAATGGTCGCTAATTACGAATCCGTCATTCATTTTTTCGGAAAATGTATAGTTTTTCTGGAAAATCGGAAAAACATAAATTTCCTTTGTGTACCAAATATGGTACACTATTCATTTGTAATGAAAAAAAATTTGATTTTTATTATTATTTTTTATTTATAAAATATTATATATTATTCATAAAAACTGCATAAAAGTATATTTAAATGAAAAATTGTTAGTTTTAAATTTTTTAAGTGTGATAGCCTGCAAAACAATTACGTTTCTCATTCAAGCAGAGGTTTTTTTACATTTTTGTCTTCAAGACATTTTTGGTTTTTACACCGAGCTCTTCCGTCAACAATTGGAACGTTATCGAAATCATCATATCGCAAATTGTGAGACGGTTGATGTCCATTTTGGACACGTGTATGTAGTAAATCTTGCCCACTAACTTTCTTTTTTTTATGTGCCATATTTGTAAGAACATGGGATACTTCCAAACGGAAAGCCTTTTGGGTAATCGAAACTGATGGATTTGCCCTTTTGAAAAGTAACCAAGCATTTACAATGGAAATATCAAATAAATGGTAGAATAACCTTATATACCATTTACGGCTTTTTAGCCAGATTTTAAGGCGACCCAAAGAAGAGTCCATCAGGTCTACACCGCCCATATGTAGATTGTATTCTTTTATAATTTTGGGGCAAGCAATCGTTTCCACTCTATGGTCTTTCTTATTCCAACGGTCAACAGTGGGGATGTCAGTATCAACACTATGTTCCGAAAGCAACGGTTTTGTGCCAACGAAAGTGGACACAAGATTAACGACCCTGTTATCTTTCCAGCTTATTGATGTCAAATCAATTCCTTGAATATTTGCTGTAAACTCTGCTAAAACACCCCAAATCATTTTCATCATAGCCTTTGGATCAGGAAGTTTACAATTTTTTATACGATTTCGTTTTATAGTTCCGATGCTATGAATACCTTGGGTACAAAGATAAATCAACAATAGACGTATAATAGTTGTCCATGTATACAATAAAATTTTGAAAACGGGGTACTTCACGAGTCATACGCATTACAATATTTGCAGATGCCTTTAAATTAGGCTCTCCTGGCTGAGGGTGATGTTGTTCTCGAATTTATACATAAAACCCGTTGTGTCGCAAAGGGCAAAGAATTTTAATCCCCATTTTTTAGGTTTATTTGGCAGGTATTGTTATATAGTGCCCAACTTTTGTTGAGCACATCTGTTCGTCTATTGATAAACGAGGCTGCATGTGTATTTTTTGAAAACGATCATTGAGAATATTCACCATCGGCCTTATTTTAAACAAAAGATCTTCGTCATTAAGTTCTTCTGGTTCAAAATTCTCGCATTCGTTTTCATCCTCAGAGCAATCACCATTCTTAGGTATCCCCAACACTTCATCATTGTCGAAATCGTGAAAAATTTCCGCCACTTCATCAGCGTTGTACCTTTTCCCATCAATAATAATGCTATCCATGTCTAAATACGTAATAATCTATATATATAAAAGAAAGTCGTGTTAGTTACACCACTTATAACTCAAGAACGGCAGAACAGATTTGGCTGAAAAATGGTAGGGAGGTAGCTTAGAGCCAGGAGACGGACATAGGATACTTTTTCCCCGCCCACTTTTACGCCCACTTTTTTCGATTTACCTAAAATCAGAAAACGGCTCCATCGAGTTGACTAATTTTTCTTTCAAATCTTCGTATTAATCAACTTTAAGTTTTCATCGAAAGAAAAATTTACCACGCCTACTTTTACGCCCACTTTTTCTATTAAGCGCATAACTGGAGAACGACTTGACCGATTTGGACGATTTTTTCTTCAAAATGATCGCCATGGTTTAACTTAGGTTTTTACGGAAAGAAAATTTTGCCCCGCCCGCTTTTTCCGATTTACCTATAATCAGAAAACGGCTCTTTCACCAAATAAAAAAAAAAACAAAAAACATTGTCTATGCGCTGGCCTTAAGATGAAGTAATAAATAAATATAATTTCCAATTTGCCTTAAATACATGCGTTTCTTTTTTGATTGAGCCCATATCTACACCATATGTAAGTTATTTTGTAAAAAAAACTTAATGATAGGTATTCCATGGATTTTTATTTTAAAGGCCGTAAATTTCGTTAAATGTTTAATTTAAATCGTGTGGTAATACAACACTACTGTTTGCTTAGGGTCAGCAACGTGGACCGGGTCAGCTAGTAAAAATAATAAAATAATAATAAATAACTGAAACAAGTCAAAAATTTACTTGCATCTTACACATAATAAACTCTATGGGCAAATGCATGACGTACCATATAAGGTACATAGGCAAAAAGCAAAAAAAAACATTTCTTTATATCAAATAAATTAAAAAATGTTTATATTTCGCTAAAGAAAAGCTTATTCTATAAAATAGTACTAACCTCTGCTCAATATATAAATTCTATAATTTTATATTCACAGTTAAAGATCACTTTTAAAATAATGTGCAAAATATACATACATCCACTTCGACAGCCTACTGAACATTTAAATAAAATAAAAGCAATCTACAGCAACGTTTGAATGAACTGTTATACTGTCTTTTTTTGGGGGAATCACACTATTTCACATTTAAGTTTAATTTCTTAGAATATGGCACGATAAAAGGCCAGTACCATATATGGTACGGTATGCATTTAAGGGTAAGGATAAGGAAATCTGGGTTTTCCCCGAAAAATCTGTGTTTTCGTCAAAAATTATCGAATAGAATTTTGATTCATATAACACATATATACATAAATATTGCATATACATACTAAGTAGAGTTTTTTTTTCCCGGGATCCCGGGATCCCGCTCCATATAAATAATACAAAGAAAATTTGTTTTAAATTAATGAAAAAACTTTTTTTTTTTTAAAAAAGCGTAAGGGAACTTGTTTACAAAGTTATTAAAAGAAATGCCTAAATACTCCCAAAAATGAATTAAAGGTTGAAAGGGGAACTTGAATTATTATTACCTTACGATTTTATATGTAAATTTCGTATCATTATGCTCTAGATACAAGATAAAAATATAACATAAACATAACAATTTAATTCATAAAACAATAATAAAAACAAACAAAAAATATGGTACTCAAGTTTTGAGATCAAAAAGTAAATTTATAAAATAGATCAAATATTTTCAATAAATATGTTTTATAAATATATTAAAATTTTTTAACAGCTTAGGAAATAATATTATAAGACACACTCAATGCGTTTAGAAAGTCGGCAACGAGTATATTTCTTATTTTATTTACTTATTACCATGTTTCCGAAACATTTCGTTCACTTTTTTACCGAGATTGGACAAATAGTTTAAAGTTAAAAGTTGTTGCATATTTCTAATTCACAATCCGAAGTAATTTTTCTTTTTATAAACAACGTCTATATCAGCCAAATGTATGACAAGATTGATGCAAAAAATAGCATCAAACGGACTTCTTCTTACAAGATCCACCTGTAATATTTAGGACAATGTGTTTTTAAAATTGTATGTTGTAGTATGTTACACGAGTTTCCGTAGTTTTTTTTATTTCTGTTTCCCAGCACTTCCCAGTTATATATATATAATTAAGCAAAGTGTTCCTTCTACTTTCTCGTAACAAAACATCGGTTTTTATCTCAAAGTGAACCGAAGTTATAGCAAAATATAAGTATGTATCTTTAAATCGGTACATTTTAACTTTAATCGCATTTTGCCATTTTGTAGATATGACTTTGCTGCAATAAAGGAGCGATATTTTTGGATATCCTATTTGTAAGACTTGTCCATGGACAATTGAAATGTACTGCCTGCATTTTATTTTAAATTTATGTTCTTTCTAAATTCTTCACTTCACTAAATTTATTAATTATCAACAGTTGCACGGCATATTCTGCTTTTGGTAGATTTAACTAAAAACTAAATTTCAAAGTATAAAAAACTTTTTTCTGAAACTATGAGGAACTTTTATTTCCCGGGATCCAGCAACAAAAATCCCGGGAAAACGGGAAAGAAAATAATTGAAATCTCGGGAAAAACCCTAATACTAAGGCTTACAAATAATAAGTATTTAAATACAGTAAACTAGATGTTTCATTGGAAATATCTAATAAATAACTATTAGAATTAAGTTTTGGATACTTATTGAAAATTTCGTTAGATTCAATAAAAAAAAACAAAAAAAAACTTTGTGCATATAAAAAAATATTATTATTGGGAATTCTTGTATTATCGAGAGAAGCCAAACATATTTTTAGAATTTAGGGGGGAAAATTTCCTTATTTCCCCCCCCCCCCCCTCCTGAATCCGCGCCTGATCACTAGGCAGGTATGGGACTATGTACATATTATTTATGATAGGTACATAAAAAAAATTTGTCCGTAAAATCAGCTGTACCTATGTAAAACTATACATAAGCTATACATTTTTATAAAAAATAGGATCACGAGGGGTGGGAAGGGGAATTTCTGCTCTCCGAAGCTATCTGACAGATTTTAATGAAATTTTAAACATAGATAGATTCATATTTATGTAGACACTTAAGCTATTTATTTTTTAAAAAGATAGGATAACGAGGGGAGATAGGGGGCAATTTATGTCTCTCCAAAACTATCCAACAGATCTTGATAAAATGTAAAATATAGATAGATCCATATTTATATAGACATATAAGCTAACTATGACCACGAGGGGCAAATTACATGTACATTTATGATCGAATATTAAAAAAATTGTTATACAGCAATTGTAGCACACATGCACAATACCATGCGACCTGAAAAGTTGACAAGACAGATGTAAAAAACATGTTGTGTACATGTATCTTAAGCAAACGCTATAAATACATATGTATTGAATGGTCATTCCATTCTTTCTTATTAGCACAATATACAAATCAATACTTACCCAGTTGGCCATGTCTTCAAGACAACGTCGAGGACGCGTACAAGACCCATAGTAAATCCCTGACGACATGTTGGCGACAGCCCATGCAAATCGTCGACGACTTTTTCGAACAAAGGGCACTTAAGTCGTAAACGACAATATGAGCGACATTATTATGCATATTTTCGTTAATGATCATATGGGTAACAATGTGGTTAAAGTTGTCACTGGCGACTATATAAACGACTTTTTTCTCATAAAGTCGTTAATGCCCGATTAGCGACATTACCTTAATAGTGTCGTTGATGACAATATTGTTGACACTATCTACGATTTAGTCGCCGATAGGTAAGTGACAATTATGGATTTAACGTACACCGATACTGATATATTGGCGATACTTCAGATTTGCGGATATATCCAGAATAAGGGGAACGGGTAAATGGCTATACCTCGAGGATATATTTACTAAAAGCTCTTAGGGTCTTGATGGGCTGTGAATTCCAACTAGTGAATTCCAAACTAATGAAATGGCCGATGAGTTTGAGAGACTGGGCTCGTAAATAGTGGATACTGGATGTGTGGAGACAGTCAGACCTCCAATAGGCTTTTAATTAATAAGGGAATGGGTTCTGAACTTAACATATCGTCGACATAATATGCAAACCTGCTAAATTCCAATAAATTTTAATGGAAACAACAAACTTTTTTTATTTCATATGCGCAGCTTGAGAGAAAACCTAAAAATATAGTTAGTTTAACACACTTTAATACTCAATTTGAAGAAAAACTAGATGCTGGTCGACGAGGTGTATCTTTCTCTTCCACACGGCATTAAAATCTCAATTTACTTAAAAAGTGGATTAAGCAGGTTTGCATATTAAGCCCACGATATGACAATGTAGTCAGCAGGAACATTTATTTTTTGTGTTTCTTGTCCTATCAATTCACGTATTCCAATTAAAAAATGAAACGCAGCCGCGAATAACGTTATAAGTTACAAAATAATTATATTAAACAGGCAGGATTATTTGTTTTTTAATTTTTTTTATTACAGTACTTTTCGCTTATAGTCCATTCCGCTTAAAGGCCAAAAACGGATATAAGCCAAAACTGTCATATTCACATGCAGATTTTTTCGAATTTCATACAAATTATTTGTCCTAAGGTCCATTTCGCATGTAGTCCATTTTCGTTTAAAAGCCACATTTTCTTAGCATACGAATATAATTCTTTATGCAAAAATGCTCGCTTATAGTCCACTCTGTTTTTAATATTTTTTTAATCAACTTGTAACATGTTTTTATTTACATTTCTGGTAACTATGTATTATAAATACCAAATTTCGCAATTTATATTTCATAACATGGTGTCTTCATCTGACATTTTTGTTTTTATTGTATTATTTTTTGTTTTAACTATTTATTTAAATTAATTCAAAATTTGGTTATGTTTTAAATAAACTTTTGTTTTGTTTAAAAAAGAGCAGTTTTATTGAAGAAAATAATTTTTATAAAGTCCAAAATGTGGATTATACACTTATAAGCCATTAAATGGATTATAAAAAAAATCGGTTATAGTCCAAATTCGCTTTTAGTCCACAAAAGCTGTGCAACTATAGTAGTGGACTATAAGCGAAAAGTACTGTATCAAAAATATTGATAATAAAAGCAAAACATCAAGAAATATTAATTTTAAATTACATACAAATTTAAAGTTTTGAATTTTTTTTAGTAGAGGACAACGTAAGCGACCATTGCATGCACTTTGTCGTCGAAGTGGTTCGAAACACGACAAAATGAATGCAATGGACGCCTAAGTTGTCCTCAACAAAGTATAATTGAAGACAAGATGAGCGACAATTGCATGAATTTTGTCGTCAGTGTGGTTTGAAACACGACAAAATGCATGCAATGGTTACTTACGTTGTCCTCAATCAATTATTATTCAAGACAAATTTAAAAAAATGTCTCCTAAAAAGTCGTTAATACGGATTTTAACACGACAATATACACGTTTACTTACTTAAGTTGTCGCCATCAATGTTATATAGGCGACAAATTCAAAAATGTTCGGAAGACATCATTGACGACATTTGCGTCTATGACCATTTGGCCAACTGGGTACATGCATACATAAAAACTCATATATTTGGTCTCGTGTCACTTATCCATGCAATGTGCTTGTGACAGAGAAAAGTGGCTCTAAGATATTTTTATTTTTGCATGCTAAAAACCTTTACGAATTCGAACAATTGTTTTGCACTTCTGCAATTGTCGCTGTCGCACACACATAGCATAGGTAGACGACACGAGATGGAAGATATTGTTTTTTATGTATGCATGTAAGTATTGATTTGTATGTTGTGCTAATAAGAAAGAGTGTAACCGCCCCGTAATACATGTAGCGCTTGCTTAGACGCCTTTCTGTAACGATTTAAAATTCAAACAATTCTCTTTAATAAGTTGTAAAGGAAAATAACCTCGAGCTTCTCTCGTGGTCCTATTTTTTAAAAAATATATATAGCTTGTGTGTTCATATTAATATGGAATTATCTATGTTTTAAATTTCATTAAGATCTGTTAGATAGTTTCGGAGAAGCAGAAATTGCCGCCAACCGCCCCTCGTTGTCCTAATAAAATAACCTTACCGCCTTAGTCAAATCTTAAAAAGCTTTGAAATGATCTTGATATTTTTGTGAATAACAACACAAAAAATTTTTGCCAAATTCCAAAATTATTAAAATTGCATTTGCAATCCCTGCTCTCTCTCTCTCTCTCAGTGGATAATCAAATATAACAAGTAAGTGTTATTTCAATTTCTTTCAAAGTTAAACACTTAGAATTTTCAATACTATGAAAAGGTATTTGGTTTAAAAAAGATTATTTTTGTTTGCATATTTTGCGATTTTAGTGCTATTTTGCAATTTTAAGCGCATGAACTCCTTGCCCTTATTATGGCAACAAAATTTAGTGAATATATTTATGTGTGTAGGTCCGTAAAAGCCGACTCTTTGGCTTAATAATTTATAGATCTCTATTAGAGCCCACTCATGAAATATTCTAACTGTCGGTGTTATTTGGTTAAATTTTAAGTTAACCCCTTTATAAGAACCGATGCGATATGCTTGTCACAAACTTTGCGTATGTTATCTTACCTTCTCTTTTTATGGAAATAAGTGATAATACAACTTCTATGTAAAATAATTTTTATTAATTCGAATTAATTACATATTATCAAATTATACATTATCATGCTTGCAATCTTCTTCATCAACAATTTTTTGCTGAATGTCTTTAACATGTTCATATGAAGCTTCTGCTATCCGTGCCATACGTTTTTGTAAGTACATGTATTCATCTTTTTGCTTTCGTAAATTTCCTAATCCTTGTTCCAACTTTGTACATGTACGAAAAAACTCACTTATTTCTGGTATGTCACAAAATTCTCCAGGATGATTACGAAATTTTGAAGATATTTCTTTGGTCAAATCATTAAGACGATTTTCCATATACTTTTTATCAAAAGACTGTTTCAAATCATTGACAATTATCTTTATTGCATCAGAGCTTCGTTCGTTAATATGCAAATCTTTAATACGATTTTTTAAACATGCAACATTAATATTTTCAAAGCGTTCTCCTATAGATTGAAATAACTTGCAGCTTTCATCTAGGCTACATTGCAGTTTCTGTATATCGTTATCAATTGTAGAAATATTTATATTATCCATAATGGTACAGCTCGAAAAATTATCGTCTTTAGCTACTGAGGTCTGCGTACAGTCGTTTATACTGGTTGAACTTAATGTGCTGGAATCAACATTTGGATACGGTTTTATTGCTCCAAATGGCTCTTTATTTGTATCGTTTTTAGAGTTTCCGGGAATATTTTCAGACCTTTAAAAATTTATTGCATAAAAATAAAGAGATATCTTTGTCTGTACTTACCCTTCTTCAATAATTAAAGCCAATTCTTTTCTTATTGTTTTTAAAAGTATGTTTGATGTATCTTCTTCTTTTTCCATATTATTTTTTGTACTTAAATGCCTTTTTAAATTAAAATTCGGAATGTATTGTTTTTAAAATTAAAAGGATATCTAAGTTTGTATATAAAAATTGTTTGATTGATAAAGTTTGTTGCTACCTTAGATACAATAACACTTGCATATCATGTGAACTATAATGATGTATGAATGTACTTTGGCTTCTTATAATTTTAAGGCGTTGCCAAGAGCAACCTAAATATAAGATATGCATACCATGTAATTTTCAGCCCTTTGACGTTCAAGCGGAGCGGCATGGAAACACGTCAAACTGGCTCATCAAGCTCACATTTTTGTAATTGTGCTATGGTCCAAACATGATATTCATGAGTTTGCTTAAGCTACTGTCAAAAATTAAAAAAGGCCACTCAAATGCATTTAAAAAACAAAAACAAAAAACATTTGATTCCGTACGGAATGTGCAAACAGTTTTGCACTTTGCTTAAGCAAATGACAGTTTCTTAAAACTTAACAAAAAGATTCCTAGTCATTTATTTTTTTAATAGATTAAAGTAACTCACAATCTGTGTTCTTAGATTTAGTGCTTGGCGAGAGCAAACACTTATTCTAACTTGCATCTTGTTGAATTCATATACTAAACATTTATCTGTGTATGCAAGATGCATTAAACTTGGATCATTGGAATTATACACATACATAAGTTCTAAGATTCGAATATTTATATGTTTGTATGTAAACAAACCAAAAATGTAAACTGATTGCATGTATTTTTAATAAATTATTTACTTCTTTACAACAACTACAAGCGCATTTCTACAAAAAAGGAGAAAAACGTTAAAACTATTTAAAAGGATGATCTACTCGTGATTAAATACCCGGTTTATTCGATATTTGAAAAAAAACACTGTGCTAGTTGCAAAATTAGACAACATTATTAGGGTACGCTGAATCCAATGGTGCTACACGTTTTTTTTAGGTTAGCTCTTGTTTTCGAGATATACCGTTATTTCGAAAATGGAGGAGGTTGCACAAGGTAACTCAAAAACGCTTTAGTTCATTAAAATTATTAAAAAAAAACCGAAATTCCGCAATAAAAGTTCCTAAAAAAGTAAAACTTTTTTTCTAATATGAGCAGTCGTTTTAGAAACATAATTTTTTTTTTTGGCAAAAAAATAATTTTTTTTTTTGGCAAAAAAATAATTTTTTATCAAAATTTCGAAATTTTTGTTTTTTAAAAATTCAAAATTGGAAAATGCAGCCAGGCTATTAATTTTTTGCAGACATATAAAAACAAAGCTGCAAACAAAACAAGCCATAAACGGTTAAAATCTGTTAGCAACTTTTGATTTTATTCACAAAAGTCTTAAAATTTTAATTAATTTAAGAATTTCATAAAACGCAATATTTTAAATGGGAGCCCCCCTAAGAAGTGGGGATAAGCGGCAAGTTTGTCTCGAGAAAATGTTAAGGACATAAAATTAATTGAGGTCGGTCATACTTTGTATCTCACTAGGGGTGACTCCTGGGCATTTATGGGACTTTTCTTCAATATATTTCTGGTCTGCATTGAACATTTTGTAAGGGAGCTCCCTTAAGTAATGGATATAGCGGGTAGGTATGTTTGAAATAAATGATTGAGATGAAAAATAAAGTTTTGTCGGCCATACATTTGACCCATCAAGGGGCATACTAGGCCCTGCAGTTTCCAAATTTAAGAATTTCAACCATACAAATATGGCCGTTTAATGAAATTCTTAAACTCTTAAACTGTAATTTGTATAATAAAAATATAACTCGACTTGGGGTTTGTTAATTTGAATCCAAATTCAATATGCGTATCGCTATCGATATCGGCGATATTTTATTTTGAGTATCGGTATCGTTTCTGCAAAATGGCGTATCGTTTTTGAAAATCCTAAAAGAAATATGTATGTATGTGATCTGGTCTATAAAAACGGTCCTTACGTGTCAAAAAATCATTGGGACGCTCTTTCACGCGGTGAAGTCAGAAAAATCATAAATTGTTTAAAAGGTTACTAAAAGTGAAGAGAAAGAAGAGTGCTAATACGAAAAATATTGTTATATTTTATAATTTGAAATAAGGAAAATTATTGATTTATTAGATAAAACAACTATTATATGCTAGAAAAACACATTTTACGCCAAACAAACATAATATTCTACGTCATTATATTATAACCGTTTGCATTAATGAAAAATTAGTGTTGGAGAGTCTACAGTGTAGATTATGGTCCTGAAAACGACGAAGGCAATGACCGACGCTGGTGTTAGTTCAAATGGCGATGATGATGAACTACATTTGTCTCATTCAGATGATGAAATGGAACAAAGTTTCGTTACACTAGATATATCTGTTGTCGATGAAAAGGAAGAGGAGCTCTTAACCAAATTCCTCTAAGAAGATTGTTGTTATCAGAAATGCCTACCAATTATACAACGAAAAATTATCGACAGTACGAGAAACAATTGTTTATAGTTATCAAAAAATGAACTCGATTTAGTTATACTATGTCATATCGTATCCGGAACGATACAGAACATACAAGGGATTAGATCGAATTTATCAGTTTGTCGTTCGTTTTTCCTTTTTATACATTCTTGTGGGATGAAGCGTTACAAACACTTAGTTAAGCATTTTAAAGCTCATGGTGCAACAGTGCGAGTGCATGGACAAACCGGAAGTCGTTTAAACCAGCTGATATCCAAAACGTTGTCAAATTGATCGAGTATCTGTGGAGCGCCAGTGGTTATTAATCGCAATATTCGCAGCTTAGTTTCAGATAGTAAGCAAAAGTAAAGCAGATATTGTAGCTCCATTACCAAAACTGGAGTTGGCATCGAAGAAACGTGCAGCTGAATCATCAAAGAAGGATTTAGTATTGGAGCAATGTGTGGCTGCATCATCAAAGAAGCATTTAGCATCGAAGAAACGCATTGTTCCATCACCGAAAAAAGAGTAAACTTCAACGAAACGAAAGGCGGAAGCTTGTATAGATGTTCTTGAACCGGACGCGGACCAAGGTCCATGTTCCTCACAACCAAAACGTAAAAAGGTCTCAACAAAGACGACGGCGAAGAAAAATGTAAAAAATATAAAAGCTCTGTTTCTTATCTTTTTGGGTAAAGTTCGTGCAAATGAGAGTAAGCATAAATTTCTCTCATAAAAAGACAACATTACACAAAAGTACGGGAACAGAAAAAACCAAATTTTAAGCACAAAATAAAAATTCAGTGTTTTTTGACAGTCTTTACAACACCAAAAAAATTTGCGCCACTTTTGAAAAATTTTATATTGGCTCTAGAATTAAACTATTTTTACTAAAAATAAAACAAAACAAACACTTTTACAATAAATAACATTATGTTTCCCTTAAATTTCAGTACAAAACTTTTTATTTAAGTACATTGTTTAATTCAACAATACTTTTTCCAGAATTTGGGTCATGAACTTTTTTCCTTTTCCTTTTTTGTTTTGTTTATGTTTTACAGCTGTTTTACAATTTACACAATTTGCACAAAGAAAAAGTTTGAGCTGTTTCGTGCAAGAGGAAGAAGTATTTTTTCTCTCAAATCCGCTCTCATTTACACAAATTAAAAGTACGGGAACGCTTTTCGTGCAAATTGGGATTTCGAGGGATCCCAAAGTAGAGTAAAGAAACAGAGCTAAAATGTTTGTTTTTGTGTAAAAATGCGTTTCTCTGGTATGCATATTAAGGGTATTCACGTCACAAGTTGCATCCTTGTAAAAAAGAAAAAGTGCAAACACATAACAACAACCACAAAGAAAATTATTTACGCACAACTAATTGTCTGTGTGGTTGTTGTTATACTTTTGCACTTTTGCTTTTTCGCAATGGTGCAACTTGTGACGTGAATACCATTATTATAATAAACTTTTTTGTTTTATGTATATAAGTCCCCTTTTCATTAATTTTGAAAATCTGACATCGAATTCGTAATCAGCGACCCAAAAACCCTCGAGTAACAAGTTAACAAAAAAGTAACTAACGAGAAACTGACGAAACAAGTTGATTCACTTCATTCAATCGCTGTTTTCTTGAAAATTTGTTTTCGCACGTAAGGCCCCTTTTCGTAGACCAGGTCACATACATATGTGTGTAATTAAGAAATGCATAATTCTATAATAGGCCTTGCTTTTAATTTGCTAGAATTTTGATACCATTAAACAAATTTTTGCCATTAATTGTAAACTTAAATTTGGGCTTAATTAAAATTTGTTTTGTTAAATATACTTATATTTTTAGCTACGGAGCTTTCACGCCAGTTAGATAACTGGTTGAGTGCTGCTACTCTGTCACATGGACCAGCTAGAGCCATAATTGCTCCGTATGTTTCCGTACTAAAAAATCTCTATACAACTGCTAAAATTCTTCTCTTTCTTTGTAGTCATGCGGGCTATACATATTGTGGTGCCTGTGGTGCTTTTGCTTATCGACAAGTTAGTCCCGCTGTAGTGTAAGTAAAATTAATAACAGCTGTAAAATCTCCAATATTTATTGTAAATTGTTTGTCATAAATTTCTTTCTAGTAAGAGAGTTTTCATTTTGGGACCTTCACATCATGTACGTCTGCGAGGATGTGCTTTATCAATCGCTAAAAAGTATAAAACCCCACTTTATGATCTCAAAATTGACACTGATGGTATGTTAATAATGTGTTTGCTTTTTTTTCCTATAAAATTAAATACATATGAAATTGTGCTTTGCCCATTCAGTTAATGCTGAACTAGAAAAGACTGGACACTTTTCGTGGATGGATATGAAAACTGACGAGAATGAACACAGCATTGAAATGCATTTGCCCTACATAGCCAAAGTTATGGAAGAGTATGTTTTTAAAAATGAATGTCCTATTTAAAGAAATAAAAAAAGTTATTTATTAACGTTACCTGTCCTTTTTATTAGTTTCAAAGATCATTTTACAATTGTTCCCATTCTGGTGGGTTCGTTAAATCCTGACCAAGAGGCTTTATATGGACGTTTATTAGCCAATTATTTTACGGATCCCCAAAACCTATTTGTAATATCATCCGATTTCTGCCACTGGGGTCATCGTTTCAATTATACCTATTACGACAAATCTTGTGGCTCCATTCATAAATCCATTGTGAAACTGGATAAACAGGTAAGAGGAATAGACTCAAATGAATAATTCTTTTTTTAAGATTATATTTTGTTTAAGGGCATGGATATTATAGAAACTTTGAAACCTGAAACATTTACCGCTTATTTGCGTGAGTTCAATAACACCATTTGTGGTCGTCACCCTATTGGTGTCATGCTTAGTGCAATTAAAGTTCTTCAAGAGCAAGGTTACAATATGAGCTTTAAATTTTTAAAATACGCACAAAGTAGTCAATGTAAGAGTATGGATGATTCAAGTGTGAGTTATGCATCTGGGTCCTTAATATTTGAATGCTAAGTGTAATCACTACTATTACTTTTCTCAATTGGATTTTAAAATTTGTTTACATCAAAAGGTAATCGATTAGAAAATGAATTGAATTTTTAGTATTTTGGAACTAAAGAAATTCAAAATTTTCTTTCTATCAAAAGCTAATAAATAATATTTTTACCTACAAATATCGTAAAATAATTTAATAAAAAAAGCTATGAAATTAATAAAACTTATTTGTCTTTAAAGAAAAAAATATTGTTAAATAATTTCATAAGAATAAACTGTAAGTACGGATTATTTGTCCACATGATAATAAAACATCATTCGACTATGGTAGAGGTCGATATACTTTAAAAACAAGTATGTAAGTGAGCTATATTCGTCTACGCAGATTCTTGTATACCATTCGCCATGGTGCGATAAAAACAGAAAGTTATTGAATATCGCCCAGTTTTTTCTTGTTATTTAATATCGCCCAGTTTTGTCTTGTAATTAGTATCGAAGCTATAGCTATTTGTACTAAATTTTTTAAAATGTGTTTGTACTAAATTTTTTAAATTTATTTGTACTTAATGTTTAAACTTTTACTGTTACGGATCTATTTTGTATTTTTAATGGATTTTTTATTGACAACCCAGCTATGTGCACCCAATGTGAAGACTACGATTCAATTTTTTTTGCCCCTTGTCCAACCCTGCCTATTTTGAAAGAGGTTATCTGTTGATACCAAATTTGAATAATTTTTCTCTTACCGTTCTTTAGATGTAAGTATATTTTGTGCCACGTCCAATTCTCCAATCCCGTCCACATTTTGTCGGATGTTTTGTATTGATGACCAATACATATCTTAGCCATTTCCGGACCGATCAGGCTGAATTTCTTTAACTGGGTATATGATACTTGACCTGGTCCCCATGGTTTCTGGGATGTTCGGAAAACACATTTCAACATATGCACGGATATCGTTGAATCCACTTCGATAGTCATAAGAGCCAAGAATATACATATGTATGTACATTAGGGATTTAACTTTTTAACAATTTCTTAAAATATCAAAATTGGCATAGCACAGTCCGATAGAGCAAAAACAACTTTAAGAGAACGTATATTTATTTTCGCTAAGGTCAAAAAAGCTCACGCATCAACCGCGATGAAGTTTTGAAAATTTTTAATTTTCTTTTTGGTTAAGAAAAATTAGTAATCAGGGGTGTGCTGGAAATCGCAAACGTAAAACGCAAGAATTTTAAAAGTCGTTTTTAAGCAAGAATTCTGTAATAAAAGAATTTTATGACAAATATTAAACAAATATTTCCCTATTAAACAGGATTTTAAACAAAACATTATAAGAATTTGGTTCAAAGTTGATTAAAAACAACTTCCAAATTCTTGAGTTTTGCGTTTGCGATTTCCAGCACACCCCTGAATATGTTTATTTAAAACAAAAAATAGCACAAGTTGGAAATTTCATTAATATTTAGAGATGGTAAGAGATTTTTCCGCAAATCAAAACGTATCTTTAAAATTTTTTAACGAAAAAAAATTAGAAATGAATAAAAAAAAAACACCGTATAAAATTATGAATATTCCACAAAATAATTTTAAATTATGTACAATAATATTTTTGTTAGTTCAAGTCCGTGCTTTAATTTAAAAAATAATAAATTTGAAAATAACTTTTTATACACCTGTTTAGAAAAACCAATGGGTGCGTAAACTTTTTTGAGAAAAATTACAAAAGATTATGATTCTCGTGGTTACTAGGACATGGTTGACCTCATGGTACTATGCAAAAAAATTGGTTGTACCCTAATGTACATATTTATATACATTATAGAAATTACAAACGTGAATTTGTATATACCTCTCTCCACCTGTGGTAAAAGGTATAACAACATAAGTTTTTGTGATTTTACTAATAATGAAAAAGTGCGTGAACAAGCAACGGCTTATGTTGCGTTTTATTGAAAATTGTCAAAACGATGTCAAATTTACTTGCAATTTACTTCACACGAGAATCTTGTACGAGTCTGCTGAGTCTGCTTGATCAGGGTAGCATTCTCGAGGGAATTTAGGTTCATAGGATTATGACCTTTGGCTTCGGTGGAGATCGAACAGGGAAGATTGGCGTGGATGTTTGAGGTACTGGCAATGGTGCCGGTAGACAGGGTTCAAACATGGACTTAGAATTAAGGGATGGGGAATGCAAGGGCAGCAAAGGTTTTATTAAGATTGGATAGGAGTTGTCTCGGGACTCATAAGGTTTTCGACGGGTCATTGTTAGTAAGGGCGAGTAATGGGACAATACCATACCGGAACTCTGCAGATTATGCGAGGGTGCTGAGGAGCTACAGATGATTGAGCATGTATTGGGCCACTGTTCTAGAATGCAGGGTCTCAGGAAGAAATGGCTAGGAGATAGATTTCACGACGAAGTGGGAAGTATTGTTGAATGTAATTCTGTCGATCTACTGGGGTTTGTCAGGGAAATAGGCCATTTATTTCTGATGTGGCTACTGAAGGGAGAGTACTGTTCCATCAATTTTCTACCATCTACCTTAACTCTACCTATCAATTCTTTCCTTAATTTCTTTCATATTTCTTCTTCCTCTATATTGAAAGGATTAAAAATCAAACAATCGATCAATGGAGGTGCCCCGTTGTGTGTATAATCCTTCTTAACCTAATCTAACCTACTTCAGTTTTTATGGGTTACGAATGACAATACAACTTCAGTTGCGTTGTCAAAAAGCAACACAACTATCATTTAAATTGGTATTAGGCACGGCAGCATTGTTCATTTGCCAAAAAGTTATCGATAATACTATTTTGACAGTTTGGCAACTGAAAATAAATATAACATATTAAAACAAAACAAACAAAAATGTAAATAAAAAGTTTAACATTAGGTCCACAGATATGTTAAACTTTTTTTTTTCGCAGATCGGTTAGCCCAAAGACACATCCTTAGGACTAACTGCTAGCTCCATCTGCAAAAGCTCGGCTGCAACTTGTTTAATTGGGGCTAAACCTTTATCCTCTGACGGTTCTCTGCCTTTTTTTATTGTGCGACATTTTTTTCTATAGTTTTGCCACAGTTGCCAAAACTATTACATTGTTCTCTAGTGCTGGCTTTTGTTTCCCCAAAAGACCGAACACTAGAAGCAATTTGACTATTATGTATTTTCCATTTCATGGATTAAAAGTTCAACCCGTTTTCGAGTTGATTATTTTTACTATTTTAAAATCTAAATTAAAAAAATATATACAATAAACTTAAAAACTCTAACATTTTATAAAAATTATACTTATTAGTTTTGTCGCCTTCTTTACTTTATAAGATATTAGCAGCAACTACAAGTTTATGGTTGCCCATATGGCAGCTGAAATAACAAACTGTTAGTTGACAGTTGAAATATCGTCGTTTTTATTTTTTTATTACACAAATTGAAATCATTGTTAATTATACATCTACACACCAACCCGTTTAATGATATCTTTACTGGTTCAGAAGTTAACAAAAGTAGCTATGTATGTGTAACCCATATACAGAATGTTTGTACAAACACCGCTATGTGTAAAAATTCACTAAACTGTTTTTCACAACATATAGATTTTAATTAGAATTTCAGTTATTTTATGTCAAAACAGGGTGCCCCGGTAGACTTGTTGGTAGTAAGCTGGGCATGGCATGGATATTATAGAAACTTTGAAACCTGAAACATTTACCGCTTATTTGCGTGAGTTCAATAACACCATTTGTGGTCGTCACCCTATTGGTGTCATGCTTAGTGCAATTAAAGTTCTTCAAGAGCAAGGTTACAATATGAGCTTTAAATTTTTAAAATACGCACAAAGTAGTCAATGTAAGAGTATGGATGATTCAAGTGTGAGTTATGCATCTGGGTCCTTAATATTTGAATGCTAAGTGTAATCACTACTATTACTTTTCTCAATTGGATTTTAAAATTTGTTTACATCAAAAGATAATCGATTAGAAAATGAATTGAATTTTTAGTATTTTGGAACTAAAGAAATTCAAAATTTTCTTTCTATCAAAAGCTAATAAATAATATTTTTACCTACAAATATCGTAAAATAATTTAATAAAAAAAGCTATGAAATTAATAAAACTTATTTGTCTTTAAAGAAAAAAATATTGTTAAATAATTTCATAAGAATAAACTGTAAGTACGGATTATTTGTCCACATGATAATAAAACATCATTCGACTATGGTAGAGGTCGATATACTTTAAAAACAAGTATGTAAGTGAGCTATATTCGTCTACGCAGATTCTTGTATACCATTCGCCATGGTGCGATAAAAACAGAAAGTTATTGAATATCGCCCAGTTTTTTCTTGTTATTTAATATCGCCCAGTTTTGTCTTGTAATTAGTATCGAAGCTATAGCTATTTGTACTAAATTTTTTAAAATGTGTTTGTACTAAATTTTTTAAATTTATTTGTACTTAATGTTTAAACTTTTACTGTTACGGATCTATTTTGTATTTTTAATGGATTTTTTATTGACAACCCAGCTATGTGCACCCAATGTGAAGACTACGATTCAATTTTTTTTGCCCCTTGTCCAACCCTGCCTATTTTGAAAGAGGTTATCTGTTGATACCAAATTTGAATAATTTTTCTCTTACCGTTCTTTAGATGTAAGTATATTTTGTGCCACGTCCAATTCTCCAATCCCGTCCACATTTTGTCGGATGTTTTGTATTGATGACCAATACATATCTTAGCCATTTCCGGACCGATCAGGCTGAATTTCTTTAACTGGGTATATGATACTTGACCTGGTCCCCATGGTTTCTGGGATGTTCGGAAAACACATTTCAACATATGCACGGATATCGTTGAATCCACTTCGATAGTCATAAGAGCCAAGAATATACATATGTATGTACATTAGGGATTTAACTTTTTAACAATTTCTTAAAATATCAAAATTGGCATAGCACAGTCCGATAGAGCAAAAACAACTTTAAGAGAACGTATATTTATTTTCGCTAAGGTCAAAAAAGCTCACGCATCAACCGCGATGAAGTTTTGAAAATTTTTAATTTTCTTTTTGGTTAAGAAAAATTAGTAATCAGGGGTGTGCTGGAAATCGCAAACGTAAAACGCAAGAATTTTAAAAGTCGTTTTTAAGCAAGAATTCTGTAATAAAAGAATTTTATGACAAATATTAAACAAATATTTCCCTATTAAACAGGATTTTAAACAAAACATTATAAGAATTTGGTTCAAAGTTGATTAAAAACAACTTCCAAATTCTTGAGTTTTGCGTTTGCGATTTCCAGCACACCCCTGAATATGTTTATTTAAAACAAAAAATAACACAAGTTTGAAATTTCATTAATATTTAGAGATGGTAAGAGATTTTTCCGCAAATCAAAACGTATCTTTAAAATTTTTTAACGAAAAAAAATTAGAAATGAATAAAAAAAAAACACCGTATAAAATTATGAATATTCCACAAAATAATTTTAAATTATGTACAATAATATTTTTGTTAGTTCAAGTCCGTGCTTTAATTTAAAAAATAATAAATTTGAAAATAACTTTTTATACACCTGTTTAGAAAAACCAATGGGTGCGTAAACTTTTTTGAGAAAAATTACAAAAGATTATGATTCTCGTGGTTACTAGGACATGGTTGACCTCATGGTACTATGCAAAAAAATTGGTTGTACCCTAATGTACATATTTATATACATTATAGAAATTACAAACGTGAATTTGTATATACCTCTCTCCACCTGTGGTAAAAGGTATAACAACATAAGTTTTTGTGATTTTACTAATAATGAAAAAGTGCGTGAACAAGCAACGGCTTATGTTGCGTTTTATTGAAAATTGTCAAAACGATGTCAAATTTACTTGCAATTTACTTCACACGAGAATCTTGTACGAGTCTGCTGAGTCTGCTTGATCAGGGTAGCATTCTCGAGGGAATTTAGGTTCATAGGATTATGACCTTTGGCTTCGGTGGAGATCGAACAGGGAAGATTGGCGTGGATGTTTGAGGTACTGGCAATGGTGCCGGTAGACAGGGTTCAAACATGGACTTAGAATTAAGGGATGGGGAATGCAAGGGCAGCAAAGGTTTTATTAAGATTGGATAGGAGTTGTCTCGGGACTCATAAGGTTTTCGACGGGTCATTGTTAGTAAATGCGAGTAATGGGACAATACCATACCGGAACTCTGCAGATTATGCGAGGGTGCTGAGGAGCTACAGATGATTGAGCATGTATTGGGCCACTGTTCTAGAATGCAGGGTCTCAGGAAGAAATGGCTAGGAGATAGATTTCACGACGAAGTGGGAAGTATTGTTGAATGTAATTCTGTCGATCTACTGGGGTTTGTCAGGGAAATAGGCCATTTATTTCTGATGTGGCTACTGAAGGGAAAGTACTGTTCCATCAATTTTCTACCATCTACCTTAACTCTACCTATCAATTCTTTCCTTAATTTCTTTCATATTTCTTCTTCCTCTATATTGAAAGGATTAAAAATCAAACAATCGATCAATGGAGGTGCCCCGTTGTGTGTATAATCCTTCTTAACCTAATCTAACCTACTTCAGTTTTTATGGGTTACGAATGACAATACAACTTCAGTTGCGTTGTCAAAAAGCAACACAACTATCATTTAAATTGGTATTAGGCACGGCAGCATTGTTCATTTGCCAAAAAGTTATCGATAATACTATTTTGACAGGTTGGCAACTGAAAATAAATATAACATATTAAAACAAAACAAACAAAAATGTAAATAAAAAGTTTAACATATCTGTGGACCTATTTTTCGCAGATCGGTTAGCCCAAAGACACATCCTTAGGACTAACTGCTAGCTCCATCTGCAAAAGCTCGGCTGCAACTTGTTTAATTGGGGCTAAACCTTTATCCTCTGACGGTTCTCTGCCTTTTTTTATTGTGCGACATTTTTTTCTATAGTTTTGCCACAGTTGCCAAAACTATTACATTGTTCTCTAGTGCTGGCTTTTGTTTCCCCAAAAGACCGAACACTAGAAGCAATTTGACTATTACCTATGTATTTTCCATTTCATGGATTAAAAGTTCAACCCGTTTTCGAGTTGATTATTTTTACTATTTTAAAATCTAAATTAAAAAAATATATACAATAAACTTAAAAACTCTAACATTTTATAAAAATTATACTTATTAGTTTTGTCGCCTTCTTTACTTTATAAGATATTAGCAGCAACTACAAGTTTATGGTTGCCCATATGGCAGCTGAAATAACAAACTGTTAGTTGACAGTTGAAATATCGTCGTTTTTATTTTTTTATTACACAAATTGAAATCATTGTTAATTATACATCTACACACCAACCCGTTTAATGATATCTTTACTGGTTCAGAAGTTAACAAAAGTAGCTATGTATGTGTAACCCATATACAGAATGTTTGTACAAACACCGCTATGTGTAAAAATTCACTAAACTGTTTTTCACAACATATAGATTTTAATTAGAATTTCAGTTATTTTATGTCAAAACAGGGTGCCCGGTAGACTTGTTGGTAGTAAGCTGTTCTATCAGTGCGACGGCTGCGGGTTCGATGCCCGCCAGAGTATCTGGTCTGTTTTACAACAACGAGCTAAAGGTCTTCGTTACTATTGCTCGGTTAATTAAGTTTGAACATTATTTGCAATTGTATTAGTAGTAACTCTTTATAAATTATTAATATATCAACAATCTATCAACCAACCCGTTTGTGTACGCTTCCCAAAAATAATGAAAAACCATTTTTCGCTATTCTTCACTTACAACACCACATAACAAACTTCATTACGTTGTTTTTTTCGGAAGGAACCTTTATATGGTTGTGGTTTATTGATGGATATCTACTTTAACCATAGTATGGTTGCCGGTGACTATATTATGGTTGATAATCCACAATATGTTTAAAATTTTTCGTTAGTAATAATTTTGTTGGAGGTGACCATAAATAGAAGGATCAAAATATAGAAGTTTAAAATACTAAATACATTCCTTTTGGCTCTTTTTCCAAAATAAATTAGCATTAACAAATTATTAGACAGAACTTTTTTGGAATTGTGGAATGAAACAAATTGTCCTTTTTGTCCAAAATACTTCGCGGATACAATTTGGTAATTTGTGTTTACACCCGGAAACTTAAGAAACCAGTGGGCATTCAGCTATTAAATTTGCAAATCCACTGTGGTTTACTTCTTAACTTCAATTCCTTGGAAACACGATTTTCGTATAACGCTTTGGTAGCCCTTTTAGTAAGCTTACGCTCTTGAATAAGTTGTCAAAGAATGATTGCAGTAAAAATAAACAGGTATTTCAAAATTTTTCTAAAGTTACAATTCTTTAAAGTCCTTAAACTATTATATTATGCCTTATTTTACTTTCCAAATAAAAATTTTAAAACAGAGCTAAGTTTTAAAGCCTGTTCATCGATTTCGAACGTTAACGTTCGCATAGAAAATTATATGTAAAATAAAAACAATATTCGAAAATTTGTTTTTGTTTTAAATGTAGTTTTCTATGCGAACGTTGACGTTCGAAATCGTTGAACAGGCAGTTAATAAAAAAAATCATTCTTTCTTCAAACCAAAACAACTGTAAAAAAAAAAATTAAAAATAAATATTAAAAATGCTGCAACAAAATGAAAAATGATGCCGCGAATATTCGTCGCCAAAAATAAAACATATTTGTGTCCATGTATGAAAATACACACAATCACGGCGGCGGTCGAAATTCGGCATACGCGGCTACTTTGCAATAGATTTATTTCTATTTCATACGCCGCACTGTGGCTGAAAATTGAATTTCATCGGCCAAAAGTCCAATTTTTTTGTCATCGCCGATTTCAAAAATTTTAATGCCATTCGATAGCAAACACATTAGAACTAAGGTATCCAAAAACTAGATTAAAAGAAAAAAGCATGTTCTCTTCCCCTCTCACCAATAAACTCAGACTTTCTGAAAGAAAACTTTCATAATGTGAACCCAGACTAACCAACAAAAATAAAATTTTACAGGAGAAAGTTTTTTAAAATATTTTTGCTTCAAGTCTAGGGTTTCGTTTGAAATTGCTGCTGCTCTTATTTCGTAACGGTACTTCCCAGAGATATGAGATTTTTAGAGATGATGCAAATGATCAAAAATGATCGATTTTCATCAAAAAAACAAAAATCTAAAATGTTGTTGGTTACATCATTTTTGCTATTAGGCCTCGATATGTAATATAAAATTGGCAATACACCTTCAGTTGTGTTGCCATCCGTAATCGACCAATCAAACTGTCATAAGAGCGAATAGTAAGAATCGGTCCATACCTTTACATAGCCCCCATACAAACTTCTTTCCGGAATAAAGACTTTTTATTTATTTATATTTTATTTCAACCTTAATCATCTTACCAAATTTTATTTGAATTGGTCTATATTTGAATTCAGATTCCAAAATTCTATAAAAATACCATCTTCCATTATAGCTTTTATTGCCATATCAACCTTATAAATATTGGTATTAACATGAAATTTGGTGACGATAACTTCTATACCATGTTATGTAGGTCTAGAATCGAACATATTTCCCATACAAACAGCTTCTAAAAAATCTTATACATATCGAGCCTTTGGTGCAATATCGTAGTAACTCAAAATTTGAATTTTTTGACCTGGGTATGCAGAAATGATCTTTGGGGAAATATCTATCTAAAGAAAAATAGTTTATGATCCCATCTCTAACTGTTCAGATTTTACAGCTAAAAATGTCTTTATTGCCTCTAGCTATTTCCAACCATATTGATATTAATATAAAAAAAATATTTAATATTATTAATAATTGTTCACCTTTTTATACCCTTCACCGAAGGTAGAAAGGGTATATATAACTTTGTCATTCCGTTTGTAATTTCTACAATATGGATCCTACACCCTATAAAGTATATATATTCTGGGTCCTTATGAAAAGCGAAGTTCAAATCCGGTTGTCCGTCTGTCTGTTGAAATGGGTTTTCCGAAGCCCCCAGATATGATGGGGACTTGGTTGGGGTATCTTTATGTCAGGTATTCTTATTATAATTTTGCTATTGAAATTCAGCCAGATCGGTCCACAAATGGCTGAGATATGACCAAAAAACCACGACTACCTCTAATTTTTTCCAAAAATCCCTTGTGTTTGTTGTATTTTTATTACTTTTTGCTGTATATTTGGGGAACGGCAAAAGCCAAAGTTTCCAAATTAGGTACACACATTAAGGTTGCCAATACACACCATTCTACAAAATGTGGGCAGGATTGGAGAAGTGGGCGTGGTACCTACCATAAAAAAAAAATTAAAATTTGTATAAAAACCAAAATTTTAGGGCTGCCATATGTCCTATGGACTTATATACCAAAATATCGGAAATGTTAAGTAGAACATATTTTATAAAAAACTCGGGAAAATCGGTTCAGATATCGAATGAAATGTATTGAATTTGAAATAATACCATTCGACATCGAGTAACTCGAGTTTTCATTCGATACACCAGTGTCTATCGTATGCAGGGGTGATTAGACCCCTAACTTCCCGAAAATTACTCTTTTTATACCCTTCACTGAAGGTAAAAAGGGTATATATGTATAACTGTAATTTCTACAATATTGATCCTACACCCTATAAAGTATATATATTCTGGGCCCTTACGAAAAGCGAAATTCAAAACCGGTTGTCTCTTATTTAAAAAAAAAATATTTACCAGTTTTATTTAGTTTCTGTCTAATTGCTATGTATTCTGCTCGCACAATGGTGAAGGGTATATAAGATTCGGCACAGCCGAATATAGCACTCTTACTTGTTTTAATTACAACACATTCCTCTTTATTTAAAAACTTGCAAAAACATAACTTTAGTAAACAAAAAATGCTATCAAAAATATGGCTGAAAACTTCAAATGCATTTTTTTCAGTTCACGATTTTTTGAATTACTACGGTATTGCACCAAAGGCTCGATATGTATGTACATATGTATTTAAAGATGTAGTATTGGGCATAAAGAACTTATTGAATCTTATAGTCGCAATTTAAGAAACGCGTTATAACTCTTGCGTTAATTTGATTTAAGAAATGTATAGATTTTTACGGATTATTCAGTTAATTTTTTGATAGTTAATTAATTTAAAATAACTAAAAATTCATTTGTTTTTCGGTAAAAATTAAATGAACTTTTTGTTACTTTAAATTACATTTTCATTTAATTAGTATTGTGGTTATTTTGTTGAACTATTTATGGTTTTTAATCCAAATTTTTAATATTTTAATTCGGCACAAGTTCATCAAATTTAATTTTCATTAAATTATTTTTATGAAGAAAGGAATTTTACAACATGAAAATTAATTAAAATTGTTATTGATAATTTTTCATTCTTGACCGTGGTCGGAGCTCGAACCCTGGCCGGCATGTTACCATGACATGTTTCAATCGTAACCACTCGATCTCCTCAGATGGATTTGCCGTCTTACACTCGCAGCCATCGACGACTGCTAACGTCAATAGTCAAACATCAATCTTTAACCAAAATTGTATTTTAAACTTTGGTAGATCGAAATTTGCTTTTTTGAATGATTATCCATTTTAATTAATTTTACATGTTTTTCCTTACTTCATTCATTTTTTCATTTAATTTTACATACAGAAGAATTTAACTTAGTCAACGGACAATATTAATTGCAACTGAAAATCCGTATTAATATGCACTCAGTTTTTTAAATAACTGTTAGAATCAGTTAAAAATAAATTTGCTTGGAATTTTAAATGTATTTATTTAAAAATTACTGAACGGAATACTTCTAAAATAAACTACAGTCCGTTACTGTAATAATATTGTGAGTGTAAGACTGAAAATTACCGCCCAATTCGAATTCGTTCGGTACTTTCCAAAGTTATGGAGAGTATGGTACATCTTGTAAAATTTTTAGAGTCAAACTACCCACTTAGCGACTGCCAGATGGCTTTCGGAGACCTTCTGTCCCTAGTATCGGGAAAATGGTGCCGTTCCATTCACTATTTTGGCGAAAGTAAGGTAATTGCTTTAGATATTTCCAAGGTGTTGGTGATAAAAAAAAACAACATTGTTGATGAATTTAATGCCATCGTCACAGTGTCTACCACCGCGATTGGGTGATTGTTTTTAATTTTTTATAACCCGCTAAAATTTTGTTTCGAAATACAGTGTGTCTGTTAGGAACCGTTGTTTTATATTAGGAAAATAGTTCTACATATATACTGTTAATAGGCCTAAGCCTGCATTTTGTTGTGCATTTAGATTCGAAAAAAAATCATTTCGAAAGTGTTTACATACTTTCAAATCACAATAAACCGTAGCCCAACAAATTAAACAATTAAAAACAAAATGAGACAAATGGGAATTAATTTTAGAATAAGTGATATTTTTTATATCTATTTATATATTTTCTTAATGTTTTTTTTATCAGTTTTTTTTTGCGTTAATTTTTACGCAATATACATAGAATACTTTAGTTGTTATTTAATTAATTTGTTTTACGTTAAGAATCAAAATGAAACATTTTATTAATAGACACTTTTTAGTTACTGGTTTTTATAAATTGTAAAATACTGTACGTTGTAAAATGTATTTTTGTATTTACGAGAATGTGGTATTATTTAAAATTAAAAGAAAATAATTAAGCACAAGCATGTTTTAAATATTTAAATTTGTTTTGAATGCATGCATGTCTCGTATGTTTAAAATACTAAAATTTAAAAGTGAAAAAAAAATAGTTTGCACTTTTTTCATATTTTTTAGTTGCTTTTAATAAAAAGATAGATAAATATTCATCCATTTTTTTTTATTTCCTTTTTTTAAATATATATTTATAGTAATATTTTATTGAATTTTTCTTTGTTATTTCGGGTTATTGCAAATAACAATTGTTCATCATTATTTAGTGTGTTCACAATTTTAGAGAGAGAGAGAGAATCTATTCTTGGAATAGTTTTTACAATTTAAATAGTTAATTCAACATTCACGATGAATGTTGGAGTGCGTATTAAATGTCTCTTTTTTGTTTAATTTAAACTGAAAATGCTGAGGAAATAATTACCACCAACCATTTGCTGGGTTATTAGCACTTGTTGTAGCTGTATTTCCATGTCCTACACAATGTCCACTGCCATTCAATTGAGAGCTTTGCTCTTCGCTTGATGTGTTTGAAATTTGTAGGGAAGTCATATTTTGCACAAATCCCTCAAGGGTATTTTCATCCAAATAGGGTGAAGTACGATGACTGGCTGGGCCAGTTGGTCCGTTCGTTATTAATAAGTCCTTAAAATCCAATATATTATTGTGACTGCTATCACTTGACACGCCAGCAACTGTGGTTGGTGGTGTTTGTTCAAAATCGTATTTCATCGAAGCTTCCAATTCGTTTAAATTCAAGTGCATATTATTATTAGGAAAAATGGTTGTAGCATCTGCAATAAAATAAAATAAAATAAATACTATTGTAAAAGTCTTTAAGGCAATTTAACAAACTAGGAAGCAAAAATTTAAACGTTTTTTTTTTGTCACAAAAAACTTTTTTTTATGAAAATGTAAATGCTTTTTTTATAACTTCCACCATTAGTGGTGCATGAGCTGTAAAAATTGCAATCAATTGTGATTGTCATCAAAAGATTCCATTTTTTGATTTTAAAATTATTTCAGATTTGCAAAATTTTCACAAGATTGCAATACTTTGTGATTTCAATCACTATAATACACCAACTCAAAGTTATGTTAAGAGGTCAAAATTCATATAAGTTTTGTTTGTTCCAAATATTATTATTACTTTGTAGATAAACCATCTATATGGGATTTTTTCTATAAGGGATTTCATGGACGGCCGATATATTTCATATTAATATTAACATTTAAAATAATAATGTAAACCGATTTAAAAAATATAATTTACAGTAAAATATTTTTCGGGCGAGTTTAATCTTAATACGAACATTGATATCTAGACGGTTTTTGAGCACAAAAGGTATATTTCGGTAAGAAGATTGTATGTGAACTTTGTGAAATTATAAACCGATTCTCAACATTAACATAGGCTTCGTCCTTAGTGCAATAAAAGCGTATTTACCAAATTTGATCAAATTATCGACAAAAATTGATTCTTAGTCGATCGGTTTACTAAAAGATTGGCTAGATTTCTATGTATTACACACTTTAGCACACACGTATATAATAGGTTTTTTCTCAATTTTTGCTTATGTATAAACTTTACGGTTTAAAATAACATTTATCTTTAACTTAAAGCTGCTTTGTTTTACAATTGTTAAGTAAAAATTAAATGTTAATGGTGAAATTGAAGCAATACGTTTGGTATCTGTATACATTTAAAACAGAAAAGCCAATTACGATTTATTTTTATTATATGAGAACTTTCGATATCGATAACTAGGGACTGACAGCCCAGAATGTCAAACTAAACTAATATTTCTGTTCAGGAAGGTTTTGCAAGTTATCATGAATCGTTAAACGCTAGAACAACGCTTTCAAATTGTGAAAATTTACTAAAAAAAAAAAAAAATAAATCAATTTGCGAAGTTCAAAGAGCACTTCGTCCATTTTACGAAGCTCATTTCTGGTGAAATGGCTACGTCAATAAGCAAAATTGCAGTATTTAAGCGGATACAATTCTCAAGCCGTTAACAAATTACCATTACATCCATTAAAATTTACTGATTGGTGCGGTTAAAACGCTCTTTAGAAATTAGCATGGAGCTGTCATTACGGTGAATGGCGAGAAATGTTTCAGTTAACATCAACGACATTTGGTTCCAACAAGATGGCGCAACTTGCCATACAGCGCGCTTAACAATCGATTTATTGTAAAATCAACTTCATTTGCAGAACTGGTCCTGTTCACTGTCCTCTTGTTCTCGCGATTTAACTCCTCTGGATTATATTTTATTATTATTGGTTTATGTCGACAAACCAGCAACTTTGAAAGCATTGGAAAAAGTAGCCAAACAGTTTAGACTAATCAAATGGATCATGAAACTCGTAGCCTCGGTGGACATATGCGGGAAATCATATTTTAAAAATAAATGCCATGAAATTAGCTATTAGATTATAATAAAAAAATTCTTCCCATTTAATTTTCAGTTCTAATGCAGCAAAAAACACCCTTAATTATTAAATGTTTGAAAAATATTGTAATAGTACGCTCGTTCGAAACAAATAGTACGAAAATTGTAATACACAAAACAAATTTATTTCTTTCGAATCGAAATACGCGGTAGCCGCGTAATTCATCCGTTAACACTAACAGCCGTATTCATAAAAAACGAGTTTTAAAATTGGTTCGACATTTGTTGAAATCTATTTTAACATGACATTTATTATATTTGCTTTAGAGTCGGTTATCATACGGCCATAGCGCTAGGAGCCGTGAAAACGGCAAATTCGTATTATCCGCCACACTTTCACTAACAGAAGCGATACAATATCTGTAACGCTGCCAGCCTCTTCAAGTTTTTTTTTTAATCTTTCCAATTCCATGCATAGTAGGTCGATTATGACGACCAAAATCACCACGTAATGTTCGAAAAATTTACACGTTTGGACCATTACTTTTTTGTAGCAAGTAGTTTCAATTTCAACTTTTTTACGCTTTTTGAAACAACTAATATTTTTTTATTGAAACTAAACCCCGCGAAGCTCTGCGCTGTCTGCAGGAAAGAAACCAGAGTCACTGGCGGAAATCGAACCCGCAACCCCGGCGCTGATAGGCTAGCTCACTACCAGCTAGCCTACCGGGCCATATCCATGGATAACCGTGTACTATGACGGTCGTCAAAGGAATTTGTTTCATCAAGAACAGCAGTATGCCCGAAACCCTTTTCAAATGTTAATGTCTTAAAGGTATTGATCTTTTGAATAAAAAATAATTTTTTTTGTTTTCTTTACAATTTTTAGTTTTATGGGTTTTAAAAAAATATCGTTTATGGTTTCAGACAACAGTCTATTTGTTAAATCATTTTTACAACTGTTAAGGGGCGCACATATGTGCTGTTTGCCAAACTAGCCGAACGTTAGGCAAAAAATAAAATTTAAGATATATAAAAATTAAGTACGCAGCTCGACAGACAACATCGTATAGTGAATTTTCAAGTCTTTTGCTTGATATTTGTGGTTTTGGGACACTGTTAGTCAGGAAAGTTGAGTAAATTGCACGCGTTTTCATTGACTTTTTAAGGGTTTAAGAGGTTTACAATATATTTTTTTGTGGGTAAACGAATAAAATTTTGTGAAAGACCATATCGAGCCCTAACCGCGAAAATAACGTAAGCGACATCATTTTCAATTTTGGTTTTTTTTAATATGTTACTTTATTGACAACACTTGCATCATGTCCGAAAATGTCATGGTCACATAAGGTACCGTTACTATTTTATAGCAAGAACAATTTCATCGTAACGTTACGACAAATTGCATACAAAATTTATTTGAAAAAAATTAAAAAACTCTCTCCTGTAAAATTTGATCTTTGGCGCTTACGTTATTTTCGCGGTTAGGGGTCGATTATACCAGCTACTTATAAACATTTTTAGAAAAATTTTATTTAAATTTGTATGTAACAAAAAAAAAATTAAAAGGTTTATACAGTACAATGCACAAGATTTTAATGCATGCCGCAACTGTAATAAGCGATGCATTGTTGTCTATCGGGCTTTTATCAGAAGAATCGTCTGACGCACGAAATAAATATTTTCGGCTTAACAGGCAGAATTTTTCTAGAAAGTTTTCGAGGGTTCAATGTAACAAAGATATTATAAATAGACTTTTGCCCAGTTCTCCACTAATGACTACGTTGCATAAGACCAACTTCAAAAAAAGTCATTACCCTTTACGAAATAAGCAATTTCTTTTATGCTTCCACCTGTACTTGGCTCTGAAGAGAATTCAGATTTGGAAGAGGAATAAATTAATTATTTTCAGATAAATTAAATACTATGAAATACATAAAAGCATAAAAAAGAATATTTTGTGAAAATTAGCAAAAAATTCAAAAAAAATATTTTTGGACAGGGTAGTTTTTAAACAATTAATTTAAGATAAAGTAAATATGTATTTTAAGTTAAGAAAACAAATTGGTCAGTTTTATTTTTATTTTATTGTTTTTTTTTTGCTATTAAAATTACACGTATTTTACGCTAAGCAAATGAATTTGCTATTTTATTTTGTATTTTATTTTTAACAATTGTTTTTTATCTTTTAGTAAATAAATTGAAAACCCCCGTTAATTCGTATTTATTTTATTTTAACCCCGTTTAATCGAAACCCCGCTAAATCAAAAACCCATATAATTCGTAAGAAATGGCCGGTCCCTTGTGATTACGAATTATCGGGATTCGACTGTATTTTAATATTTAAATTTTTTTTAAATATTATTTTATGTAACCGCCCACAAAAGGGGGTGGGGACGAAAGGTGTAATTTTACGATCTTCTGGGTCCAATTTTAGGTTTTTTAACTTTCGCCAACGTTAAAAGTTGCATTTGCTAAGCAAAAGTATGGGAAAACTTTAAGAAAAATTAACATTTTCAGAGATTTGATTAGTACTTTTTCCTCCTTGGCCCGATTTTTTTTTGAGCTTTACCTGCCTGGGACCAGAACACATATTTCTGCCAAGTTTCATCGATCTAGGGGCACTCAATAACTTTAATTGGCAGAATACCGCTCCCAATTAAAGCATTTGGAAGTGTAATAATATTAAATTTATTACTTTTAAAAATATTGCAAACATTTCTCTTAGTTTGAATAGGCTGCTAAATAAACTATTAAGATCATATTTATCAAGATCTAAGAGTCCATCTGGAGCCATTCATGTTCACGTTTTTGAAAATCTATATTAAATGATGGCATTTTTTGAAGATCGGTTCATAATTTCCGTGGGCCACATATAAAGCCCACTCTCGGAAAATACTTTAGTACGCTTCAGACCGCAACGATTAATGATGTTATATTCAAATCCGGTCTGTTACATTGTCATTAGACTAGAAATTACAGTGTCAACTTTTGAGAAATCGTTCCATATTTTACCATAACTCCCATATCAAACCTACTCTTGGAAAACACTTTAGTGCGTGTAAGACTGCAACGAAATATAAAATTTTGCCAGTCATAGTTTTATAAGACTAGAAATCACACTGTCAACTTTTGTAAACATCGGCCCATAACTTACAATAGGTCGTTGGCCTATTCACGGGGCACTGTGGTCTCAGGTACCACCAGTTTAAGTTGGGTAATTCACCTACCAAAATGTGCAGATTCTGCGGGTTGGATGATGAAACGTCGGAACATCTGCTCTGCTGCTGTCCCGCCTTAGGGACTTTTAGGCGGAAATTTTTCGGGGGGCATACAATGGGCCCGACCGACATCTATGATCTTCCACCGGGCAGGGTAATGGGCTTTATACGCGGCCTAAACTTGACCTGGTGAGACATATAGGCTGCACAAAAGATCCTTTGGGTCGGGGTGCACATGGCCTTACGTGTATATACTACTACTACAAATGGTAAATCCCACTTCGGAAATATTCAACTGTAGGTGGAGGTTATCAAAGATACGGCAAAACCGAATGTAGCACTCTTACTTGTTATTTATTTAGTTATTTTTAAAGATATATAGCGTTGCAAACGTGATAAAAACATCATAAAAAGTATGTACATTTGCCGAAAAAAGTCCGGCTTAAACGCCAAAAAAAATCAGCCATTTTCCAACGAACTTTCAAAAATAATTTTTGCTTCTAAAAAAAAAGCTCTTATCTGTTAAAAAAAAGGCTATGATATTTTAATTTGTAAAAAAGAAAATATTATTGTTACATTTATATTTCCTATATTTTATTCATGAGTTAGAACCTCTTTTTTTAATTGGGGTTTTAACATAAAGTAAATAAATTTAATCAAGCCAAAGTGTGTTGCTCCGAAAATTCCATAATAAAATGTACACGCAAAAAATTGGTCTCATTAAAATAGAACATTTATGCTAAAACATAACCCTTAAATATATGTATGTATCTTCTCTCACCTTCCGTGTGTATGTATCTCTTATTAAAAACATGATCGATTTTAATTTTTTGTTAGAAAACTGAAAGATGTGTTAAAGTTTTTGATAGAAAACGGATCGATCTTTAAGTTTAAGATACAAAATTGAATTATGTTAAGGTTGTAACAGAAAACAGTTCGGTGTTTTAGTTTTTATTATAATACTGACTGGTTGATGTTAAAGTTTTTGATAAAAAAAAAAAACAGATAGATGCTTGTCGACATTTGTTAAACATGATCGAATTTTGACTACTGTTTGATAGTTTTTTTTAAATGTTTAAACGTTACCTACCATTATTGTAATCATTCAAGTTATCACGATAATTGCCTCTAAAATTACTTTGATTGCTTTGTCCGCCTGCAGATTCGAATAAACTAGACGATGGTGGTCTATTTCCATAGACTGGAGTAATTTCAACACGATGAGCTTGGGGTGATTGCGCATTGCGGGCAAAATTTGAATCGTTTACATTATGTATGGACACCTATAAGAAAAACATAAATTTAATCAAATAATTATTTTTATAAAAAGCATAATTTAAATAATTTTTAAATTTGAACAAATCATTGTAGTTTGAGTAAATCTCTGATTTCAAACATATATCGTCAGCTCATTATTGGTTTGGCGCATATGACAAAAACTCGTAATGGAGAATAACGACAATGAAGGTTTACATGAAGTTTTCTGAAAATATACCCGATAGAAAATTTTTGTATTTTCACCACTGCTTCCGGCATATGTTTTGAAAAAAAAATAATAATTTTTGTGACCGTTCATGAACGAACTTAGAAGTTAAAAGCATTTTATTGAAAGTGAAAATTATTGTTTTGTGCCGCATACGCCAGTTTTTTTAATTAATTTTTAAAAAGTAGATTTTGTGCTGCATACGTATACTTACTGCTGTGTATTGACTTGTTGACATTTTATTTTGATTTTACTACATTAGCGAAGCAAGAGAGAAATTAATTTTTTATTGTCATTTTGTTTTTATTTCGCTTTAATTACTTTTTCCCTACGGCAATGAAGCAATGAAGAGTTAAATTTTTTTTTGCTCTTTTTTGAATGAGGAATATTCAGCTTTCTCCAAAAAGTGGCGTGTAGAGCAAAACAATGTTTAATAAACTTTAAAATAGTTGATATGGAGCAAAATTAATGCTGCAAAAACGATTTTGGATTCTGAAAGGGGGAATTCAAAAATATGTATATATGCCCCTTACCAAACTCAATTTTTTTAAAAATGGTCGGTAGGTCAAACCAAAATTGAGCTGACGATATGTTAACCACTTATAATAATATTATAATAATATATATTAGTACAACTTAATGTTTATGTTCATCGTATCTATAATCGGTTAAATAGGCAAAATTCAAAAAATTACTAAAGGTGCTATCAGACGGGATGTATTTTACATATGTACTGTCACTTTTTCAAAATTTCCATTTTACATACGATTCATAATATTTGCTATCACACCTGCTTATGTTTTTCCTTATGACATAACCTATAAATGTAAACAAAAGCTAACTTTTTAACGTGTATAAATTGTTTTAATTATAAAGCTGTTGAAATTATAAAGTTCTTAAAAGTAAAATGGATGTAACAACTGCTAATAAAATAATTGTAGCGTCCAGCATTTTCAAACAATTTCGTTTAAAAAAAAAACAAGCTGTTTTGTTTATGTTTGCCACAGGAAAATAGAGCGTGTTCTAATCGAAAAAATTACATATGTATTTCCACATGTATTTTACACATGCAAAGTTTCATATGTATCACACGATGTGTACTACTTTTACAGATGGAAAATTTGACAGTTCATATGTAAAATACATCCCGTCTGAAAGCACCTTAATCTAGAAAACGAAACAAAAACTACCGGACAAAAAATAAAATATTTTTTATTTTATTATTAGATGCATTATATATAAGCAAAAAACAAAAAAAAATTGTTTTCTTTTTTAGAAATTAAAGAGGTTTACCCACCCAAATTGGCACAGTAAATTGTAAAAATTTTAAAAAATAGTTTTTTTTGAAGTTATAGAAATTTCTGAACTTTTATCAATAATGCAAAAATATATTAAATAATATGAGTATATTGTTTTTTTGAGTAGAAGTTTGTAACCGACTAAAGCCAAAAGGCTAGATTATTGAAAATGAAGAAATAAATAAATAAAAAAAATAAAAAACTTTGTCGTAAGCCGCAAATAGTGAAGTGTTGCCAAATTGGAACAGCGAACGTTAATGGGTTAATTTTATGAGAAATTTTCAAGTTAAAGAAATACGATAATCAATGCAAACGCTCAAGGCATATTGATAAGGTAGTTATAAATAGGATTAGAGAGCGAGCCGTAGTCTTAATTCCAAATTGTCAAAAGTTGTTTTTATTTCATAAATTTTTTATTTGTAAAATATAATTAATCAAAGTTTCTTAGTTATAAATAGGGATGAGATTTTCATGCACTTACAAATCGAAAATATGTGCATAAAATATGCTCTAAAAAAAATATGCACTCAAAAAATACAAAATATGCACAAAAAACTTCAAAAATTTCCATAAAAAATCTTTTTTTAATTTTACTAACAACAAAAATATATAAAATAACTAATTTAAATTTTGGTTTATTTTAACAAATAAGTACGGTTAAATTAAAAGTAAAACTTTAGGCCCACCCATAATATGCATAGCGTTGCTTAACCTACTGTCAAAAATTTACAAAAAGTCTCTCAAATGTATGTAAGAAAACAAAAATAAAATCAACAAACATATAGATTCCGTACGAAATGTGCGTTTAGTTTCTCACTTTGCTTAAGCAAATGACAATTTCATAAAATTAAATAGTTTCCTTAAGTTCAATATGGCTAGCCTCATATCGAGCCCTAATAGCAAAAATGATGTAACCAACAAAAATAAAATTTTACAGGAGAAGGTTTTTTTAAAATATTTTTGCTTGAAGTCTAGGGTTTCGTTTGAAATTGTTTTTGCTCTTATTTCTTAACGGTACTTCCCAGAGATATGAGATTTTTACAGATGGTGCAAATGATCAAAAATTGTCGATTTTTATCAAAAAACAAAAATCTTAAATGTTGTTGGTTACATCATTTTTGCTATTATGGCTCGATATGATTTACATGTATTCGTACAATTGCTTTAGCCAGCTTAAGCACATTATGGTTGGGCCTTTTGTCTTGTATTTCCACAATGCCAATGCATTATGAAAAAAATTATTTTCAGATCCCACTTTGATTCCAGATCAGATCGCAAATATTTGAAATTTATTTTATTTTTTGAAATCCTCAATTTTTTTTGCAAAACTTCTTTGATTTTTTTTTAATTTTTCTTTCTTCCACATTGTTAATTTTACTTTCTAAAAATATCAATTAATTTAAATTAAGTATTACGTAAACTAAATTCCTCCTAATTAGTTATTGTTTCAACAATATATGCGTAGTTGGAAAATACAAATGCCAATTGACTTCGGATATTATTTAAATTTAATATTTCTATTACTTTTTCAATTGCATCATCATCGGTATCAACAAACTCTTCTAACATTCAATTACTCAAAATTTTGGGAATAAATTCTGAAGCAGGAAGGGGAACCAAGGGATACATTTCATTAAAAATTGCAATATTATCGAGTTGGCTTCTAATTTCCTTTGCAACGAGGTGTTACCCATATACCAAGCAAGTCCCTTGTAATAGTTTGGATAAAATATTTAAGAACCATGTAAGGTGCTGCATCGTTTTAAAATAGAAGGATCTTTTGTCGAAATCTTGTATTTAAATCAGGACCGCATCTACATTATGCAATAAACGCTGCAACTTTTGCATGCAATATTTTGTTTGTTATCAAGAGGTGTAGGGAAGAAAACGGGGTTGAAAAAGTTGCACGACGACGCATGTATAGGCATTTTATTAGTTTTTGACATTTTTGTTTTAATTTTTTTTTTTCGTTTTTAAATGTTTTTTATTCGAAATGTCAACTTTTGTGCTGAAGAAAAAACGCAGCTTTCATAAAAATATTTTAAATTAATTAGGGGTTTAAAAAACAAACTAAAGCAAAATTCGACTGTATTTTTTTTAAATTTTACAACCAAAAGTTAAAATATTTTGCACTTTTAATAATAAAAACATTTTAACCTTTTTGTAATCGGCGTGTTGCTTTTTAAATATGAATGTATGTTCAGAGATATCTCTTTAAGAATTACATATTTGAAAAAGTGTAAATATGTCTTAAAAAATCTTAGTTTTTCCAGAAAGCCGCTTTCTAAAAATAATAAATTTTTGGCATTTCCACAAAACATCTTAAGTCAAAGATGGTGTTAATCATTATTTTCATCCAAAAAACATTATTGTCTACATTTTTAAAATTTTGTATTATAAACGAAATTTTTCTTTAATTTCGGTTTATTTTATTATCTGATAAAAATTTTTTCAACGAGTTTTTTTTAAACTTTTGCGCTATCTTATATCGAGTTAAGATGTTTTGTCAAAATGCCACAGATTTATATTTACCCGCAATATAAAATTCAGGTATTTTGTGTATTTTTTGGTAATGCAACGGTTGGTTTAAAAATCTTTTTTCACATGCCTTTAATATTAAATTTTAATTTGTTTTGCTTATACTGAACATTTTTCAATTTTGAGTTAATAACCTCTTTATAATCAGGTGCGGTAAGTATTAGTATAATAATAAAATATGTATTACATATTAAAAAAAGTTGCGATGTTTATTTGTATCTATTAATTATTTTTTAATCGCTTAGTTGATTGACAACACAGTTGTTTTGTTTTCATTTGATTGACAAAAATTTAAATGTAAATGTGAAAAGAGTTCCGTAGCAACTTTAAGAGAGAACATAGAAAAAAACTCGGCGTTTATTGCTTAATCTAAATGCGGTCCAAAGCTCCAAAAGAATTTATTTATTAATTTAAAAATTTTTTTGGAAGATTATTTTTGTGTATTTTTTAAAATTTGTGCAAGAAATTTTTTTATAATATGGAAATTAAAAAAAAAATCACTCAAAAATGTCAAAAAATGCATTTAAAGCCTAAATATGCATTTCCACCGAAATATGCAACAATTTGCAAAAACAAATCGATGCCATTTTAATGCAAATTTAATGATTCGAAAAGATAATTGGTGGGCTTCGCTCCTAGACAAAAAAACATGAATTTACATGGAAACCGCACCCCTAGTTATAAATATTTGATTGAGAAAATAATCAAAAAAACAAATAGTTTTACAAAAGCAGTTTTACAATTCAAGTGTGGGATAATAAATTTTGTTTTCTTTTGTTAATTAAAAAAATTGATTTACGTCCAAACTGCAAAAAAAAAAATTAGATGTTTTAATTGCATCCGGGATGCAATTTCTTAAGTCCGCTTTTAAAAGACAGCTAAAAGGCCTATATGAATCTTTAAATGAAACCCATGATAGTACTCCTGAAAGTATTTATTTAACTTCCGATTCAAATGGTAATGTATTAACTTCTCAACTTCCGCTATGACTTCCGTTACAATTCTTCCTGATGTTGATTCTGAACCAGTTCCAGTTTCCTCTGCAACAGGTCACTAATGCTTTTGTTTCTCCAGATAAAAGAACATTTTGAGAATGCGCTGTAAAATATTAAATCTTCAAAAATATCTCAGTAATTTAGAATTGAGTAGAGCAAGTAATGTTCACAGAATAAACTATGATGAGCTGGATGAACTGTTTTCAAAATTTTATGGAAATAATAATAGACTTTAGTAACTGGTTTAAGAAATTTACCTATAGCTATAACGACCAAGAAAATCCGTTGTGCCTAAAGCGGTTATTACGAGCCAAAAGCTAAAGAATATATGGAAAATTCTGATAACTGTACATACAGTGATTTAAAAGTGAGTTTGCTAAAAAGGTTTAAACGTGTAATTACTCATGAGTAGAGATGAGATTTTCATGCACTATAAAATCGAAAATATACATTAAAAACACCAAAATATGATTAAAAAAAAAAATAAAATATATGCACTTAAAACTTAAACATTTTCAATAAAAAAGCATTTTTTTTAATTTTATTTAAAGGTCCAACTTACAAGGTGCATGTATAAAATGTCTTACCAGCCCTGTAATAATGCTATTTGATATTTGACGAGGACAAAACACAAGATATGAAAAAGTTAATTGCACTGACAAAAATTGTTCATCATTATAGCTAATTTTTTCATTATTATCTGACAATTTGTTTTTTAATCGATTTAGCGATTACAAATAAATTTTTTGGCTTGTTTCCAATATTGCAATTTTTCGCGAATTTCAGGAATGTTCGCGATATTTACTGTAAGTTTTACGATTTTTTAGAGCTTTAATGATTTTTAATAAATATTAGACTTTGCTATTATGCAATTTTTGCCGATTTGTTGCCATTCCTTATAAATAGTTTTAGGGACGTTTTTTTCATAAATTTTATGTCTCGTTTGAAATAGTAAAGATTTTCGCAATTTTTCCGAATTTTTGCAATTTTCGGATAGCTTTGTTGCTTTTTGAGACAATCGTCGCCGTTATAAAAAATCCCAATATATAAACATCATATATGACCTATTTTACAGGGCACTAACAAAACTCTCGATTTATTTGGGGCGAAAAGTTCCATAAGTAAGAGTGAATATTTTAAAATAAATATTCACATTTGGAATTCTCTCAATTTCAAATTGAAATTCTCAATTGCAATTGGAATTTTTTCAATTTGAAATTGAAATTCTCAATTTCATTTGGAATTTTCTCAATTTCAAATTTAAATTCTCATTTTCATTAGGCATTTTCTCATTTTCAATGAAAAATAGTGTATTGGTGCCAATTTATTTATAGAATATACATATATTTTCTAATTCAGATCCCACATTTGACTCCAGATCTAAAATGGTTAAAATTTGTTTTATTTTTTGAAAACCTTTATTTTTTTGCAAAACGTTTTGGATTTTTTTTTATTTGTTGGGATATTCTTCATTCCACATTGGGCCTATTCGGAAATGCATCACTGCGCTGCATCAGTGATTTCAAATTCTTAAATATATGTATATCAGTGAAGTAGATGTGAACCAAAAATTGTCAAATACTCCACAAAAATAATAGTCACACAATAAAAAAAAATTTAAATTATTTTTATCGGCATTAAAAAAAAGTTTGCTTTTCTGATGCAGCGCAGTGATGCATTTCCGAACAGGCCCATTGTTAATTTTACTTTCTGCAATAGCAATTAATTTGAGCTGATTATTGCACTAAGTCCCTCCAATTTATGTAGTTAATGTTTCACCAATATATCCATAGTTGGAAACTACAAATGCTAATTGATTTTTAACTTTCTTAATTGCATAGTCTGCTTTCACACGTTTCATCTTTTGATGCTCAACTCCTATGTTTTTTGGTGAGGGAAGAAAGAAGAAAGGGGGTTAGTACCGAGATGCCTGTACTCGGTCAGTACGCTTTGTGTTTTTATTCGTTGGTATATGCACAACGATGGCTGCATGTAATTTTTTTTCTTTTCTTTTTCTCTTTGATTCGCTATTAATAAAATTGTTGTTGTATTGAACCGAAATAAGTTGAAACCGATGTTTCGTCAATGCTCGAAAATATGGAGAACGACATTTTTACATAAAATGTTGAATTGTTCAGTACTTTAATAGTAAAGGCAAGAATAATTTTAACTTTTTAATATTTTTATTTAAAAAAAATTATTTTCAAAATTGTTAAATTTTTCAATAACATAAAATATTTATTTTTTTTAAATTTAAGAACAATATTCTTTTTTTTTTGTAAATGGGATAATGGGAGAATTTGAAATTTTAAGTTTACTCTCCAGTTGCATGTTTCTGCTAGTAAATAAACACATCTATTATAAGTATGTCTAATGCCCGTAATTTCTACAAAAAGAAACCAGGGCCCTAATTCTGGCAGTCGTGATCGAGTTCTTTCTCGATTCGAAAGCAATTTTATTTTAGTCGATACTGAACGAATCGAAATTATTTTTTCAGCAATGTGAAACTAAAATTAAAGCTTTACAAAACCGAAAAAATAATTCCGATTCGTTCCGTATTGGCTGAAATAATAAGATATTAAATTGCTTTCGAATCGAGAAAGTACTCGATCACGACTGCCAGAATCAGGGCCCAGGTCGTGTTCGTACCTAGCAGTTATCTTTACCAATTTCAACGTTTATTTTGCCTACGTGTTTTTACCTTCAGTTTTCCTTTAAAATATGGCAGCTTTTACACGATAGATTTCTATGCACAGCTAGATTTCTTTTTGTAGAAATTACTTGTACATATAAGTCAAAGTTGATAAGGAAAGTTTGGAATTATTCTCAGCTACATATATTCCTCTAGCTCGCACTGGAGCATGTCCTTCAGCATAGGTGCACGTAGTGCGGAAAGTTTCCTGACTGTCATTCACTTTGGAGTGACCAGTAACGATTCCTCTGTTTGACTGTCCAAGCAGCTCCCTACTTCCAGTCATAGACCGAGTATTTCCAGGGCAATGGCTTTTCAGATTCCTCTGAAAGCTAGCTAAAGTGAGAGTGCGCCCAGACATGTAGCCTGAATGGTTAAAGTACATCTAAACGTCTCAGGCAAGTAGGCAAATTACATGAATATTTACTGAAGCATGACTGCATCGTGGGATTGGACACGAAGATAGCAGCCCTATCCCCAATCTAAGAGAGGAGGGCCAGCAACCCACTAATTCCGAAATACAATTTCCTAACGAATTGCCTAATAAACGGTCTCAAAATGAAAAACCGAAACCTTTGATGATGACCTTTGCATATTGAACAAGGACTATGAATGGATACTGGAACGTTAGAACCCTCAGGGACAGCGATAACATCAGCGCTGGTATGAACTCCAAATATGACATTGCAATACTAGGATTGATTGCGGTACGATGTCAAGGTTCAGGAGAATTTTCGTCCCCTACTCGCCAAACCAACATGCTGTACTCTGGAAAAGAAAACGGTTCCACTCACGAATCCGGAGTCGGGCTAATGCTGACACAAAATTCTCGAAAAAGTCTTATTGACTGGAAACCTGTGTCTGACCGAATACTACTCGCTCGGTTTGCATCTAAAATCAGAAATATTAGAATTATTCAGTGCTAAGCTTTAACAGAAACTGCCAAAGCTGATGGTAAACATTCGTTTTATGACCAGCTTAATATTACATACGACTCTGTTCCACGTGGTGATATTATTTTAATAATGGGTGATATGTTATCAAAAAGTAATTTAAATTTTTGGGAATACAAAATTTAAATTTTCAAAAGATTTTGTTATTCGTGCTTAATTCCCAGTTTTTATTATTGATAAAAACACTTGAAATTTATTGTTGATGGGATAAGCTATTCCTATGCGCATTTCACTGGTTGCTTAGGCCAGATCATCAGGAAACTTCATCCATAAAGATTTTAGAAAAACTAAAGATATTAAACCAAATAAAACTGCTAAACGTATAAGAATTATAGCAACAGTTCTACTTGTAACAATATCAAAGCTTAAACAAAACAACATCAACAATAAACAGTGGGTTCATCTCATCTTACATTATCCACTACATATGAATCGTTCAGTGGATAAAGGGAATGAGTCCATTTTTGGCTTTTTTGAGATTTAGCGTGGATACACTTCCTTTTATGACTAACGATGTATGGTAAAAATTTTGTTTTCGAATTTCAACGGAAAACCCCTTTTAAAGACAAAAAATTTTTTTGTACGTAACACAAAATTTTTATTTTCAGTGGAAAAAGGGAATAAGTCCACGCTTGCATTTATATTGCATTAATCACTTGTTAACTTTGCTTTTAATCACTCTTATTTGTTTCTATTTCTTGCCTCTCTTCGAGCTTTCGCTACCTGCCAATTTTTTGTGTACTTTAAATTGTTGTTGTACTTAGCTCATTGCTGCTAGAGAGCAGTAATCAGAAGCGTAAGGCCTAGAACAGAATAGAGAAGTTGTAGTAGTATCTGAAACTGACGAATGCTTTGTAGCGCGACAAAGTTCAAAAGTTTGAATTTTGTACTTCAACTTCAACTGCAACGATTACTACAACTACGTATTCTGTTGAAAGTTCTTTGAAACTTTCGTTTTTAAACTGTAGTGTATTTTACTTCATCAATTTTTGACAGTTAATTTCAAAAATTAATACAAATACAAATGTTGCCATTTTTAAAACCAAACTTAAAGGAAAAACACGTATGCAAAATTTACGTTGAAATTACCAAAATAGTTTTACCGGATAGGTAAAGATAACTGAAAGGTACGACCACGACCAGATATCTGCTTGTAGAAATTAAGGCATAAAAAGCATTTGAAAAAGACTTCGTAAAAATATTTTAATTATTTCACCAGCGCATATTAAGTAAGTAAAGTTAAATAGTATTTTTTTTTTAATATTTACCGTATTCACAAAACCCCTTGTATCGTTGGATCAATTGTATGTTGTATTAAAATACATAGTTTACTTTTGGTTTTTTATACAACATACAATAGATACACAATACAAGGAGTTTTGTGAATACGGCAATTATAAATATTAAAATTTACTATTTATAGTAAGCCAATATTTAGATGGATATTTTTTCTTTTTATTTTCGAACGAATGCTCAAAGTCAAAACATAATTAATTTGCATTTTTACGCTGTCGATTCTAACAACAAAAAATTTGGTGGACTTATTCCCTTTTTCCACTGAAACTCTTATCTATAAAAACTTATTTGTATCATATAAACAGGTCTTGTGAACACATACACTTACATACTAACATTATATATTTACAAATTGTAAAGGAAGCCCTTATAATTAATTTTGCAATTTTAGTTTTGAGTTTTGTTTTAACAACGAGTTTTAAAGTCAACGTCAACTGTTCTGTCGTTTTTCTCCATTTCAAATTTTTGGACTCATTCCCTTTATCCACTGAACGACTCATATAGCGACTTAAGAACCGTGAGAATCATTTGCCATCTCGTATTTTTAATTTTGTAACAAACGAGTTTTGCAACTCACCTACTCATATGTATAAGTAAAAAAATTTTTATAAAAACTTGAAATGTAATTTTTTCAAATATGTATGAGCATTTTGATATTGAACTTTAAGAACAAAGGCAAGGATATTATATATGTATATGTACATACTTCCTTAAACACTATTTGATCTATGAAAAATATCGAAATAATTAAAAGTTACTACAAGAAGCTATACAAAAATTTTGCTTTATTTTTGGCATTAAATTTCCTTCTTTAGCTCATTATCAAGCATGATTTAGATTTATATTTTTTAAAAGCGTTAAAATTGTTGTGCATAATTGTACTTCGACACCAATGGGCAGAATGCTCTAGTATTACAGTAATTTAATTTTAAAAAGTCCGTTAAAAATGCAATAGTCGGCGTGCAAGTACAGCTGAAATATAGAAACCCCACAAACACGGAGGTTTGATTTCAAATTGAAAATGATTTGAAATCAAACGTTTTCTCAAACGACAAACGTTTGACAATGATTTGAAAATCATTTGAAAATCATAGCGTTCTCAGCAAAAAGGGGAAATTATTTTCAAATTGAAAAATGCCTTTATTTTCAACTTTCTTTCAAATGTAATTCTCAAATGTTTTTCAAATGTGGATTATAATACAATGTGGAATATAAATAAAACTATTTAATTTTTTTAATTTAAATTTATTATTTATTTAAATAAACTTTGAGATAAACATTCAATACCATAGCAAAAAGATGAAATAGTGTTCTTTCCGTCCTCTAATTCTTGGAAAGACAAAATACTTGGCTCCCTTTTATTTTGAGGATTGCAGCACCACGATCGTTCAACAAACTTTCTTCACTTTCCCGTTTTATTATTTTTCTTTGTTTTCGTATTTTTAATCATTGTAATTTCTCACAAATAATTTTTATTTTTCACAAGAAATAAACTGTTCACTTTATATTAAAATTTATTTTTAATACATAGTAAAACACATGTAACCACAAACAGGCATGTTCTCCAAATCGAAATGAAGTGGAATTGAAACTGAATGAAATTTTAATTTCAATTATTTACAAAATAACTGTAGTTTTTTCCTATTTTTAAGAGCTGTTCTTGTAAATATAATTGGTGCTTAAAGTATGAAGTATATAAAAAGGAATATTTTTATGAACTTTCTTTACATGCTCGTTTTCAAAACTTGTTCGGTTTTAAATCCACTTCATTTCGATTTACAGAACATACCCTAAAGTAAAAAAATGTAACTTTAATCGCCATTTTTAATGCTTACATTTATTTTTCGCTTTAGTATTGCCAAGTTTATTTTTGATTTGATTTTAACATTTGACATCAAATTGATAAAACATTTGATATCAAATGTTTATTTTGAAATCATTATCAATTTGAATGTAAATGTTAAATCAAACAATTGAAAAACGCTTGAGAATTGCGATTGATGTCAAATGATAAAGTCATTTAATATCAAAGGTTTGACTTCGTGTTTGTTGGGAACACAAGCAAACAAATACGTATGTGTTAATAAACAGTTGAATTTTGTCAACATGCGCAATGCGTAATATTGTTTTTATCATTCTAGATAGTGATGCAACTATGTAATGCTGTTAATAATAAGAGAGTAGACGTTAAGTTTTAAATTCATAACATAACCAATGTATTAGTCGTTAACATCAAATAGTAAAAGTTCGAACATACCGGAAACATTCTGGAGCTTTCTGGATAAATACATTTGAGTATAAAAACTTGAGAAAATGGCATTGCCAAGTCGGTTTAAGTGTAAACGTTTAAGTGTGCAGATCATTAATAGAGGTCGCCATAATAAGTTACAATTGTTGAAGTGACTAATGGTGTTTTCTTTTCTACAAAAAATGTGACATTTTATTTAAAAAAATGCAATTTGGTGTTCGTTTCTTAAAAATACTTTGCTCTCTAAAAGGGCAGCGTGTTTTATTCTAAAAAAAATTCACCCTTAAATGTCTTAAGACATTGCGCTTTACGCCCCGTATAAACCGAGGGTGTTGATAATGCCCTGTAAAAAGATGGCATCTGTTTATATATGTATATAGGGTTACCAGACGAAGTTGGGAAAAAATCAGGACAGTAAAAATTTAAAGTTTTAATAGTTATTTTTTCTCTTATTTTATAGTAAAAATAAAAGAAAGCATTAAGGGAGGGTTACACGATTGCCGCAATGCACCAATTATTGGTCTACTTTATGCGCCAATCGTGTAAAGTCACAATTTATTGCTTCATACGGCAACCTTCGACAATATTTTTCTTATTTGCCCCAATCAAATGCAATCCTGATACGGCAACCGCGTAACCACTCGATAGACAATAATGCGGCAATAAAATGCTTTAATTGTGCCAATATTTATTGTTTTCTTGAGCGGCAATCAAAGTTTGCAATACGCGCCAATATTTATTTTTTCTTTAGTCGTGCAAAAGTATATTTGTAAGTAAAATTAATTTAAACTGTTGTAAATATATTAATTATTATATACTTGTAGTGTAATTATGGAGTTAAATGACTGTATTATAGAAATAAATGATCCACTGGACCCGGAATTTGTATACTCCCCCGACCAGCAATCACAAACTCCTTTGTCCAAAAGGAATAAAAGCCAAGTGTAAGTTCGCCTTGGGCCTACAGTACAATAAATGCTTTGATAATGGCTGTAGAAGAGCACCCATGTGTTTGGGAATACTCTTGCTAAGACTACAAAGACCGATACAAGCGAGAGCAGGCATGGCGCGAAATCGAAACCAAATGTCCGGGACATACGGTGGAGGATTGCAAGGCTAAATCGGCAAATGTAAAAACTGCTTTTCAAAATGTTGCAATTTTTTTTTTCTTTTGAGAAGATATCATTTTCACTCACTTAAATAAATTTTTTACAGATTTATGTATAGTATTTATTGTATTACCACAGAATATAAAATAAAATTTATGTAAGCAAAACAAAAAATGTAATTAAACACAACAGCTGTTTCTCAGTGTTGCCGCATATTGTAACAATCATGTAACTGGAAGTCGGCAATTATTGCCCCTTAATCGTTGTGCGCCAATTTACGGCAACCAAATTTATGAAATTTGAGGCAATCATGTAACTGCAGAAAATTTGATTGGGACAATCGTTTTATTGTCCTCCAAATTAGCACAATAAAAATTGTTACAAATTGGTGCATTGCGGCAATCGTGTAACCCTCCTTTACATTGTTAATGGTTGGTTGTCAGTGATATAAAATTTAAATGGATTCGGTGTTATAAAATTGTTTAAAAAAAAGGCAAAATCAAGAAATCGTAAAAACTTGGTGTTAATAAATCGGCAATCTGGCAAAGTTATTTTCTTGTTTACATATTTTATGAAAAATAAACTAAAGAATTTGGAATTTCGTCATTAATTTCGTTCATTTATTTGTTTATTTAATATTGATCTATTAACAAATTTGTTTTTATGCATATTTTTTTTACATTTTGAAGATCACACTTTTATGTACATATTTTCCTTATATATTGAAGAACAAACTTTTTGTCAGCTGTTAAAAACAGGGCGATCCATTTTTGTGTTTTGTTCTCGTCAAATAAAAAATTGCAGTATTACATGTTCGGCAAGACATTTTATACATGCACCTTTTAAAATGTGGTATTTTTTTTGTAGAAAAGAAAACACCATAAGTTCTTAATAAAGTTGTGTAAATTATAAACAGTGTTTAAAGTGTTGTGGTTTATTTTATTTTAATAAAGTTGTAAAAAAGAACTCAAGAGGTTTATTATAAAGGAAATAAACCGAAAACGTTATTGAAAAGGCAGTAACGTAATAATATATAATAATAATAAATTTGCATAGTGACCATCGTAATTAACCGAAATATAAAAACTTAACGGTACTATCCCTATAATTATTTGGCTATAGATCAGTTCAATAAATTGATAATAAGTAGACAAAATATCCTTAAACGAATTGGAACGTCGCACACTGTTTGATATTTTGAGAAGGCGGCCAAAACTATTGTTTCATGTTCTCCGATTTTAATAATTTGAAAGTAAATACATACTGGTAAAATTTGGGTGCCAAAAAATTTTTTTTTGTTTTTTTTAATTATCCTAAGCTAATCCCGCGAAGCTCTATGCTTGTCTGCAGGAAAAAAACCAGAGTCTCTGGCGGGAATCGAACCCGCAACCTCGGCGCTGATAGACTAGCTCGCTAGCAGCTAGCCTCCCGGGGCACTAACCGGTGATCCAAAATGGACTTTCTCAGTATTTGGCTATATCGCACCCTAAATACTAAAGGGTCACAACTCAAAATTCTTAAATTTTCAGTAGAGACAAAAAACGGGTTTCTTTTTATATGAACTCTAATACTACAAAGAAGGATTAAATTGTATTTTCTTCGCAAATACTAGAGAAATTGATCTAAGATTTCTATAGTGCGTAGATATGACCACTGTGCATCGATTTATTTCAAAAAGTGAAAATTTAAAAATTTTGAGTTGTGACCCTTTAGTATTTAGGGTGCGATATGTAGTTATGAATTTCTTAATCAATTTTTAAAGATGAAATGGTCATAACTTTTTTGTTTTTTAAAATTTTTTGACACAATAAGTTTTGTGTATTAGCTTTTTTTATTAATTATTGCTGGTTTAAAGCATTGAACTCTGCGACCTGTAGAACTATTTAATGTTTTTTCTATGTCAAAATTTCCCGGAAATCTCCCACTTTATAGAGCATAAGTCCTGCCCTTCAGAATGCGTCAAAAAAATCTGTAGTATCTTGTAGTCCGGACTCTTACCTAAATTTCTATACCCCATTGTATATGCATCTAGATACGATCTTGCGAACTACAGCAATTTAAAATTCCTCCATCACAATGTACAGTCTACTATCGTGACTTCAAAAACGTAAATTACAACGTGCTCAATCAGAATGCTTCTCTTATCGAATGGTCACAAATGTACTTTATGCCTTCAGTTGACGAGCAAGTATCGTTTCTGGAAAGTAATATACAGCGTCTATATGACGATACGGTACCTACTAAATCTAAAACAATATGCCCTAAAACTAAACCCTGGTTTTCTGCCAACATAAAATTTTTAATTTGCAAGAGAGACATTGCGTATTCTAGGTGGAAACGTTTCAGAACCTCAGAGTTAGAAGCAGAATTTAAGACTGCTAGAAGAAATGTGAATAATAGGATTAGAGCTGCTAAAACTGAATGTTATTCTAGGCGTTTTAGTTCTGCTGTCGATTCTAGGCAGACATGGAAATGCATTCGTGAGATTGGAGTTGGTAGGACGGCAAATGCAAACAACTGCCAATTAGATGTGGAAGAGCTTAACAAAACTTTCACATATGTTCCTCTGGTACCAATTGATAACGGTTTTACGACCTTCCAAATTTAGGCCCAAATAATCCTGTAATGAACTGTTATCGCTTTTAATTTGCTTGTGTAACGCAATCTGAAGTCACCTTATGTTTTAATTTAATTAAGTCTAATGCAGTGGGCTGTGATAACATGCATCCAAAATTTATAAAGATGCTGCTGCCAATACTTTTGCCATATATAACCCATTTATTTAACAGTATCATTATGACTAGCACCTTTCCGTTGAAATGGAGACATGCAAAAATAGTGCCAATACCAAAAACTGATTCTGAATTTAGGCAAATAGCTATTCTAAGCTTCTTGTCTAAAGTACTGGATAAAATTCTTTATCTTCAAATGACGTTATATATCAGTGCCAATAATTTATTGTCTGATAAACAATCAGGGTTTCCTACTAATCATAGTTGCGTTTCTGCACTACTGGATGTGTCTGAAAATATACGGCGTGAACTAGATGATGGCAAGCTAAATTTCCGAGTTCTTCTTGATCATTCAAAAGCCTTTGACACGGTTTTCCACAGTATGCTTTCCATGAAACTTGTGCACTTTTTTAACGTTTCAGAAACATCAACACGGCTTTTATTTTCCTACCTCTCAAATCGTTCGCAATTTGTCCAATCAAACAATGTGCAATCTTCTTCATTACGTTTATTTAGAGGTGTACCTCAAGGGTCAATTCTCGGACCATTGCTTTCTACACTTTACATAAACGACTTGCCAAAACATCTTGTTCACTGCAATATACATATGTACGCAGATGATATGCAGGTGTACTTAAGTAGCCCAGTACAATCTGTTTCTCAAAGCATCATGAGACTCAATAATGATCTGAATTAAATTTATCGTTGGGCTACGTCTAACGGACTTTGTTTTAACCAGAGTACGAAAACAAACAAAACGAAACGTTTGCTTTGAGTAAAACAAAAACTAAACCAAAACAATGAGAATGATTGTGCCATTTTGATTTGTATTGTTTTTGCTCGAGAGCGCAAATTGTACATTAATATAAACGTACACAGCTGGAAAAGAAAAGAGTAAGAACAATATTGAAACATTCAGAGAAAAAACGTTTGACAAACGTTTGGTAATTGATTTACTCATTATAAAATTTACTCATTTACACTATTGTTTCTAAGTGAAATAAATAGAGAGGTTTTTAGGTTTTTTCGTTTTTATTAATGCTTATTTTGACTATTATAGTAATAAAAAAAAAACAAATTAAATTAAATAAAAAGTAATTCCAAGAAAACCAAACAAGAACTAAATCAATTACTGCAAACAAAACTTTTCTCTATTTGTTTTGTACTCAGATGTACGATTGTAACGGTAAATTAAAAAATGCACATGAGTGGAAAGCCAATTGTTTCGTTTTCTTTCTTTGACACTTGAAAAGTTTTTGTTTTGGTTTTGCACATGTAAAATACAATTAAAAAATTTTGAATAGTTTTGTGCATTTTGCAAACGTTTGCGAAATGTTTTGTTTGTTTTCATACTCTGGTTTTAACCCTAATAAGTCGAAGTGCATAATAATCCGTAAGAGATCACTTGCTTCTAATATCGGTCTTTATATTTTAATTAATGGGGGAAAAATCAATATTGTGAATGCGGCCAAAAACACGGGGCTAATTTTCAATGATAGTCTTACTTGGTCAAATCATTATATAAAGTTAAGGTGCCTTTGGTCGACACAATACTATACTCCTTTAAATATAAGATTAATGATTGCAAAATCTTATCTTCTTCCAGGTTTAATGTATGGTTGTGAACTTTTTGCAAATTGCAATTCCATTAGTAGAAGAAAGCTAAATGTCTTATATAATAATATTGTAAGATATGTGTTTGGCCTTGGTAGATATGATCATGTGTCACATGCCTCTTTAAAACTATACGGCGTTTCATTTAACAAACTTTTAAATATTCGTGTACTCTTACTATTACATAAACTTATCTATTCGGAGACTCCACGATATCTTAGGAATAAAATAAGGTTTGCCAGATCAGAGGTAAAATAATTATAATTCCCTTGCATAACCTTCTTGTATCTGTATTTGTATGCATGCAACTTAATAGCAACGCAAGTAGTTTTTTAAATTTCTTATTTAAACACTTTGCACTGTAGTAGATAACTGTTATTATATTAAGGGTATTCACGTTACAAGTTGCACCCTTGCAAAAAAGCAAAAGAGCAAACACATAGCAACAACCACAAAGAAAATTATTTACGCACAACTAATTGTCGGTGTCTGGCCCTTTGTTCCAACTAGGAATCCCAGGAATTTATATATATAATTGTCGGTGTGGTTGTTGTTATATTTTTGCACTTTTGCTTTTTCGCAAGGGTGCAACTTGTGACGTGAATACCCTTATTATGTAAATAATTTATAGTTTAATTTCATTTAATTCAATTGTATGTGATGATCTCTTAATGTAATTTATGAAACTGCTTTCCTGTACTTTAAATATAAGATTAAATCTTGTTGTACAGGAATTGAATACATATATAATAACAGCCGTATTCATAACAAAAAGTTAGCCACATATTGTACACTTCGTACAACGAGCTGCTAACTAGAATGCCGATTAAGCCTAGCAGCTTGTCGGCACAGAGTTAATTCATAACGAACTTTTCTTCATCTGCCAACTTTTAATAAATCAACTCTGAATTTTAATGGTGCCACATTGTATTACTCAAAAACGCAACACGTTTTGCATTCATTAATCATCGCTGAATTTTCATTTTTTTGTTTTTCCCTACACATGTAAACATTTTTAAAAGTTTTTAAAATTAAAATAAATTAAGTAAAAGAAAGTAAATAAAAAAAAAATCAGTTAATTAAAAACAAAACCAACAAAATTGTTTGACATTAAACGGCTGTTTTTCACAAGTCGGCAAACGTTTGGCAGCTCGTTAACAAGAGTTTGGCAAATCGGTAGCCAGAGTTTGGTTAGTGTATTATAAATAAACTTTTTGCTAACTTCATGCCAAATTTTCATTATGAATACGGCTGTAAATAAATAAATTTATGTGACCCAAGGTAAGATATTTGGTTTAAAAAATAAGTCCTGCAAGGAAACATGACTGAAATTAAAGAAGGTGAATCTTAAAGAATTTTCGAGGACGTGCTAAGTCAGGTTATCAATTAATTTGAAAAAGGTAAAGGTATTGATTTCCATTGTTATGAACTTATTGTGGGTGAACGGATGCTGCAAAACGAATAGGCGACATAAATAGAATAACACGTTTAGATTTCTGAGTAATTTAAAGTTAAAAGGTTAAACATTAGTAAATAGCCGCAACATAAACTACGTAGTTTAATTACCTGAAAATTGCAACTTAATTTAAAAAATGGAAGTAGCAAGTCAATGGTAAAATAACCCAGCACGCAGTTATATTTTACGTGAAAATGAGCTACATGTAAACTTATTGCCGGTATGTTTTCCTTTTAAAAAGTGTGAAAACAGGGGTATTTATGTTTCAAATTAATCCTAATAAAAGATTAAATTTGTATTTAAAAAGGGTTTATTATGTTTCAAATAAGTGGTAATAAGATTACTTAAAAAAAAATTTTATCAAGAGTATAAAAATGATCGATGGAAAAGTCTCACAAGCTTTATCTGAAACAAAGTCTTCGTCAAGCTGCACCATATGCCAAAAGGCATCAAGTCAATTAAGCCAACGCCCATTACAAGATGCATATTCAATGAACCATACGAATTTGGATTGCCCCCTCTTCATGCCAGAATTCGTTTTATGGAGAAAATTCTTAAATTGGGTTATGATTTGGAATTAGGCCGGTTAGGCGAAACAGTGAGAAAAAGCAAAGAAAATGTGGAAAAAGAAAGCACACAAAAAAAAAAACAAATTCAAGAAAAATACCTTCAGCTAGGCCTTATAATTGACAAGCCAAGTGCAAATTGAAATACTTAAATTTTGTTGTGTTGTGCAAATGTGTGTATTTTTGCACACGGCTGCATCGTTTGCACACTTTACACTACCTATCGTGATCACCCTTTACATATTTTATGTTACTGAACACCGCAGTGGTACAGTGGAACGCCAAAGAATTCTGATAAAAGAACGTAGTGATTCTTGAAACATGTATATTCAACCCGAGTTCGATCCCGAGCTCAGCCAATAATAAAAATTATCAATAAATTTTAATAAATTTCATGTTGTAAAATTCCTTCCTTCAGTAAAAATAATTTAATGAAAATTAAATTTGATGAACTCAAGCCTAACCAAGGCCCATATATCAGGTCTGCTTGAAAGCTCAAAAGAACAAAAACTGTTGGAACGAACGAAGTATTTCGAAAAGATGGCAATATTGTTTATTTATGTTTTGTCTATAATGACATTAATCTTTATTATCTTTTGTTCTTTTTCTTTTTACATTCTGGATTATTCGAACTTATGTCTTATTAACCGCCTTTTTGTATTTTTAGTTCCTAACAGACTGTATTCAATAAAGCACGCGCTTTCATAAAACGAAATAAAGAAAACTTGCGTTTAATTTATATCAACAGGTTATGGGCCCAGAGAGCCCTGTGTGATTAACGTTTTTAAGCATATTTAAATTAAACATTCTGTCGTGCGGGTAAATTTAAAAAGACAAATAATAATGTCGGGAGTCGGTGTTCGTATACAGTTATTAGACGCGGAAAACTATGATTCATGGAAGCTTCAAATGAAAGCTGTTCTGATAAAAAACGACTTGTGGGCAGGGCTGCCAGGAATTTTCAGCAAAAAATCTTAATTTCACAAAAAAAAATCTTATTTTTGAAGAAAAAATCTTATTTATGGAAAAAAGTAGTTTTTTATTATAAATAATAAAAACAATTCATATTTTTTTAATACATAAAAACATTACAAAAAATTTAATTTCTTTTATACTAATTTAGTTTAAAAATTTTTAAACGGGAACAAAGAAGGTTTTTTTTAATTGAACCTAATTTTGTCTAGACAAAACAAAAAGTCTTGTTTTTGGGGAAAAAATCTTTTTTCGGTTAAAAAATCTTAAAAAATAAGGTAAAATCTTACTTCTGGCAGCGCTGCTTGTGGGCGTATGTCAACGGATCAAAGGCGATTCCTCCAGTAACTGAAGCTGAAAATCGTGTAAAATGGCAAGAATTTGATCAGAAGGCAATGGCCGATATTTTACTGTCAGTGATACCATCGGAGCTAGGACTCATTTCAGAATGTTTAACATCATTGGAGATGTGGCAAAAATTGGAATCGACGTTTCAATCTAAAGGGCCGGCTAGAAAGGCTACCCTTTTGAAAAAAGTGGCGCTATCACGTATGAAGGCTGGGGAAAATGTCAGGGAACATTTGAATGATTTTTTTGATGCTGTCTCTAAACTAAAGGAAATAAATGTTGTTGGTGATGACCTGCTTGCAATTCTGTTGCTATATAGTCTGCCAGAATCTTACGAGAACTTCCGATGTGCCCTGGAAACAAGTGATGAACTACCAAATCCAAGTGTTTTGCGCGTTAAAATATTTGAGGAAGATCAGGCAAGAAAGGCTAAAGAAGATAGAGCAGAACAGAATGCATTATACGTTAAGCCTGAAAAATCAGATCAAAACAGAGGTGAAACCGCAAGAAAAAGCACAAACGTGAAGAAAAAGTTAACGTGTTTTAATTGTGGTAAAAATGGGCATTTCGCAAGAAATTGCAAAAGCAAACGCACAAAACAGGCAAGCACATGTCATGTCGAAAGGGAAGAAAGAGCTATGCACAGCACAATAGAAACGACAATGATCTCTTCCTTTGAAAACAATTATTGTTGTCTCGATAGCGGCAGCACTGCACACATGAGCGCTGACAGAGGCAGATTTTTAAATTTCAAAGAATTAGACAAGACGCTTAACTTAGCAAATGAGAACACAACAAAGATAACCGGCGTTGGTAACATAAATTTGTATTTGAATGAGAGAGGTCGAAAAGAGAATATAAAAGTGGAAGGCGTACTTTATGTTGAAGATTTAAGAGCGAATTTACTCTCAATTTCAAAAATAACTGACAAAGGTTATGAAGTTTGTTTTTCTAAAGAAAAAGCAAACATAAGTAAAAATGGCGAAACATTGTATGCGGCAAATCGTATTGGCGACCTGTACTATTTACAGAATTTTGAAGATTACGCTGGAATTGCAAATACCGAAAAAGCTGTGGACATTTTGCACTACAAAATGGGCCATCTAAACGAACGCGATTTAAAAAATATGGCGAAGCATAACTTGGTACACGGTATGAAAATGAATCTAAATGAGAAGCTATCAACATGTGAAATATGTATAAGTGAAAAACAAGTTCGCCAATGTTTTCCAAAGGGAAGTGAACAACGCACACAATATCCATTGGAAATAGTACACAGTGATGTTTGTGGACCTATGAGGGTGCCATCTTATTCTGATGCTAGATATTTCGTAACGTTTACGAACGACTACTCCAAATATACGGAAGTTTTTATGATCGAGAGAAAATCTGATGTATTGAACGTTTTTAAGAAGTTTAAAAGTGTTTCTGAAACATTTACCGGTGAAAAAATTAAAATGCTACAATCGGTTAACGGTCGTGAATATTGCAACAAGGAATTCGATAGATATTTGGAAGAATGTGGTATCCGCAGACGCTTGAGTACTCCCCACACACCACAGCAAAATGGCGTATCTGAACGCAAAAACAGAACGCTTGTAGAGATGGCTAGATGCATGCTGAAACATGCAGGCGCACCGTCAAAATTTTGGGCAGAGGCAATTAACACGGCTTGCTACATTAGAAACCGATGTCCTACAAGATCTATAGACGGCGAGATCCCTTACAAATTGTGGTTTGGCAAAAGGCCGTCGATCAAGCATATACATTTATTTGGCGCTAAGGCTTACGCTTTGATTAAAAGTAGTGCCAAAGGTAAATTTGAATCGAGATCAGAAGAGTGCGTATTGGTGGGTTATTCAAACGAATCAAAAGCCTATCGTTTATGGTCACCTCGAAAATGTAATGTCATAATCAGCCGTGATATAAAGGTATTGAATCAGATGTACTTTAATTGTGACAGTAGCGTTCATGAGAACAATTTTTAACACATATTTGACAATGAAGTTAAAACATCACAACCCCCCCGGGAAAAAATAATACCGTTTTCGGAAAATAATGAGAATAGTGAAGACGAGTCTGACTTTGAAGGATTCGAAGAATGCAATTTGACTTTTCCCGGAGAGCCCGCTATAATTGCTGAGGTGATGGTAAATAAAGATAAATCATGGATTAAAGCGGTGGAGGATGAATATATTGCACAACTATTAAACAATACGTGGGAGATTGTTGAACGACCAAGCCACCGAAAGGTAATCGGGAATCGTTTTGTTTTTAGAGTCAAAGAGGACAACAAGAAAAAGGTGCGATTAGTAGCCAAAGGCTGCTCACAACGACCAGGAGAGGATTTTTCTGATACCTACTCCCCAGTGGTTCGATTTACATCTGTGAGATTACTGTCTGCATTATCTGCCAAATTTAATCTTGAAATCCATCAAATGGATGTAGTTACAGCCTATCTATACGGCGATCTGGATGAGAAAGTTTATATGGAAATACCTGAACACTTAGTAAATGTCCTGGAACAAATAAATTCTGGTGAACAGGTTGGATCTTGTGTGGAAAAATCTAGACAAATAAAAAACGTAGCGTTGAAGTGGTTAGAAGCATACAAATCATGTAAGTACCCAGTGTGTGGAATTCAAAAGTCACTTTACGGTCTTCGTCAATCTGGTTTAAAGTGGTACCAGAAATTGATATCGAAGTTACGTGAACAGGGGTTGGAGCCATCCCAAGAAGACCCATGTTTATTCGTACTAAGAAAGGACAATGTAATTGTAATTGTCACCGTATATGTTGACGATTTATTAATCGCATCAAACGATAGATCTTACTTGGGAAGGATTAAAAATTCCCTAGCGAAATCTTTTGAGATGAAAGATCTTGGACCTGTTAAGTTATGTCTGGGTATTGAATTCGATCAGAATATAAAGCAACAAACTATATGTCTCAGCCAACGTAAATACATAGAGAGTATATTATTGAGATTCAATATGAGTGAGTGTAAAACTGTCCGGACTCCTATGACAACAAATGAAAAACTTGAAAAACCAGAGGTTGCTGATGAAAACGTAATGAAAAATTATCTTTATCAAAACTTAATTGGCGCTCTAATGTATTTAGCTGTCAACACACGTCCGGATATAGCATATGCCGTAAATTTTTTAAGCCAGTTTAACAAAAATTTTAACGTAGAGCATTGGCAGGCCGCAAAACGTATTTTAAGATATTTGAAGGGCACTTTAAATTATGGTCTAAACTACAAGGGAGACGATATACAACTATATGGCGTAGTCGATGCTGATTGGGGCGCAAATATGACGGACCGACGTTCGTATACGGGCTATGCATTTATATTTGCTGGCGCGGCAATAAGTTGGGAAGCCCGCAAGCAAAGAACGGTTTCCCTATCCAGTACCGAATCAGAGTATTTAGCAATATCGGAGGCGACTAAAGAGGCTTTATATCTACGACAATTGCTACGTGAAATTGGAATAGATTGCGGAACCGTACAAATATACAACGATAGCCAAAGTGCTCAAAAGCTAGCAGCCAGTTTCGGGTTCCATTCTCGCACTAAACACATAGACATCAGGCATCATTTCATTAAACAGAAGCAACAAAATGGTGAGATCAATCTCGTGTATATGCCAACTGAAGAAATGCCAGCAGATGTATTGACAAAGGGTTTGAGCGCTGAAAAACACACCAAGTGTATTACTGCTTTGGGTATAACCAATGCCGATGGTTGTTGAAGTCATCATTCTCTTTACTTCGAGGGGAGGTGTTGGAACGAACGAAGTATTTCGAAAAGATGGCAATATTGTTTATTTATGTTTTGTCTATAATGACATTTATCTTTATTATCTTTTGTTCTTTTTCTTTTTACATTCTGGATTATTCGAACTTATGTCTTATTAACCGCCTTTTTGTATTTTTAGTTCCTAACAGACTGTATTCAATAAAGCACGCGCTTTCATAAAACGAAATAAAGAAAACTTGCGTTTAATTTATATCAACAAAAACAATGATCATCAGGCTTCTTGCGCAGACCTGTTCAATGTGCCTTGAGCATTACTAAAAAATATCAATAATTAAAAATTAATACTTCAACTAAAAATCACAATTGTTCTGAACAATAATTTAAAAAATATGAATATAATTTTGTTACACATTTTCAAAAGGTTGTTTTGCAAACAAAAACATGAAACAACTGTTTCAAAAAGTAAGAATTTGCAATAATATTTTTGTCTCTTAATTTTTACTATAATTTTTTTTTTTTTTTTTTGTTAATGGACATGGTATAACAAGTACTTATTATACTATGGTTTATGGAGATAATTTTGACAATTTGGAATTTTCTGATAACACAAAAAATAAAGAGAACGACTAGATCACCTTGTTAAATGTGCCTTGCTAATGTTGTTTAAAGAAGTTATGTATGCATTTATGTACGCACCTCATTGTTAAGATTCTGGCCCGGTATTAAATTCTTTAAAAAGGAAGCATCATCATATCGAATAACACCAGTATTCGGTATACCTTCTAGGTATGAATTATATCCAGTAATAGAGGGAGGAGGTGAATCGTCACCACAACTATGATGCATATGTGCACAGGTAGCGGCCGAATTGCTGCTGCCCCCACTACTGCCAGTAAAAACGTCAAATCCATTGTAATACTTAGATTGCTGGTATTTTTCCTGTAGGGATAAGTCATTTACAGCTACGACTCCAACGCCTGCACTACCGCTTGCGGCAGCATTTGCACCACCTTCACTAACAGTACCCAAAAATGATGAATTGCAACCTACTATTGGTAAAAATTAAAACATAATTTAACTTTACATAGTTCTTTTTCGAATTAACATACAATTATCATTTTGATTTAAGGGCAGTGTTGTATCCGAACCAAACGTAGACCATTGTTGTTCAACTTTAGTTTTTTGTTTTTGTTGTTGAGCACTCTTAATTTCACTGCCTATTGCGGAAATAGGACGTTGTTGTTGCGGAGTTGGACGCTGTATTACAGCCGCATCGCCGACTAAACCTCGTTGTGTGTGGTTGTTGTTGTTGGATGTATTTAAATCGGATCCACCAATACTAGTACAACTAATACTAATGTTGTTGTGTGGTGTACTCGTTTGAACCGTATCATTTGAGAAATAGGAAAATGAGGCTGATGATGATGGATTATTACCACTGGTCGTGGAAGACTTGTTATCATCATTAGATTGTTGCTGCTGCTGTTGACGCGTCGCTCTTGCAGCTTCGGCTGCAGCTTCTTGGGGTGTATAATAATTAACATTTCCACCAAATTGACGATAACCTCCCATAGCTAAACCACTGGTAACGGCCTGGTGTAAAGCAGGATTGCGTATGGTGTACATACCATTTTCATTTTTAATAATAGCTGCTGGTTGATCAGCTGGCAAGGAAGCTGGCATTTGAAACCCATCTACAGGACGACCTTTTAGAATTAGAATGAAAATAAAATATTATTTATGCATTTAAATATGTAAATGCTTCTTTTTACTTTCATACCTGGTAAAATAACGGGTTGTTGAAGCATTGTTGCTGCAGCAGATGCAGGGTCACTATGAAACATAGGATTTCTTAGTGTTATCATTTTTGGTTGACCGCCACTGGCAGTATTTTCTAATTGATTTGAATTTCCATTATTTCCAGAACTTGCAATAGGACACGAACTAATGTTATTAGCCTTCGATTTGTTACGTCTCTTCTTATTTTTAGAATGCTTGCTACTACAATTGCTGGTCACACTTGACTGGTTTACATTCGAACGTTTAGGAGGATTTGCTTCAACCATTATTATGCCACTTTGTGGATCAATACCTGCAGCAGCGGCATTAATGAACGACGAACCATAGTAACTGGCCATTGGATTGGCTACGGGTGGTGCAATTATAGTAGCACCAGAAGAAGAATGATGGAATGTTTGTGAAAGATGCTGTTGATGATGTGGTAGTTGTTGTTGTTGCTGCTGCTGTTGCAGAGGTTTTGCCAATTTTTTTATCGATTCAGACTTTTGTCGAAGTTGTTCACTCTTAATGGGATCAACTTTTGTTAATGTTATTCCAGGCGGCAAAGAAAGGTTTTCTACTTGAACGCCCCGATTTAGTTGATCCATAATACTGACATTTGCTGAATTGATATGTTGTTGACGTTGTTGAGCTGTCGCTGCGGCAGATGTGGATTGAACTTGATGGCCAGTTAACCGTAAAGCTTGCATTTGTTCAGCCAGCGTTTGATACGAACGAGTTTTTGTCGCACTAATATTATTACTACTTACTGGCTGTTGTGTATGAGTGGAAGATGATGTGATATTAACTTCGTTGACATTAAAGTAACCCATTTGATTAGGAATTCCCGATGAACAACAGTTTTGATTATGATTATTATGCATACTTGAAGAGTGTTTTTGAGATTTTTGTTGATACTTTTTATTACGTTGGGATCGTTTGCTTGATGGATTCTTATTATCCATGTTACCACTACAAGTCGATGACATTTGATTATTTTGGTGGTTATGTTGTTGATAATTTTGTTGGTTTTGCTCCATATTATTTTGATTTCTATTATTACTACTGCGATTAGTATTGTTATTGCTATTGTTGTTTCGAGAGCTTGTAGAGCAAGAAGTTGATTGGTTTCGAGCATTGAGAGATGTGGTGCTATGTTTATTATTGTGCTTTATTTGAGATGTTAAACTGTTGGCAATAGATTGGCGATTGTCACATTTTGCTTTGCGGCCATTAGTAGTACTGGTATTTTGCTGAGTAATTTTTTTAAGTAGATGCGTTTGATTAATTGATTTATTTTCATCTTCTTTTAATCTTTGCTGTCCTCTAGATGCATTATTTTGTTTGCTAATTGGTAAATGATCTGGCTTATCATCTTGCTGTTGGCATTTCGTGTTCTTAGTTTTTTTAGATGATTTGCTTATTGAATTTTTATTTCCTCCTGGCAATGTTGTTGTAGTTTGTTGAGTTTTGTTTTCTTTTATCTCCACATTCAAGTTAATTCTTAAAGATTGCGTTGGGGATTTCACATTAGCTTTGACATTATGTTCATCGTGTTTGGTTTTTCGTTCACTCTTTAGTATTGAAGTTTTTTCTTCCAATGCAAACGTTTTCTTTGTTTTGAGCTCGACTTCGTTTTCAGTATCTTCGTTATCATTTTCGTCTGCTGAAGACCATTCTGTTTCAGAATCTTGCATGTGCAAGGATTTAAATGGATTGTTATCAAATTGCCCATTATCCACTAATTTTGGTCGTCGTGTCTTGTGTTCTTTAACGGGAGGTTCGAGATTCGTAATAACTTTCTCTTCGATTTCAGTATCAGAACTAGGGGGTGTTATGGGCTTTTGAGCCGGTTTTAACTTTTGCGGCAAGTTTTTTTGCTTGTTCAGTGGTTGCTTTGTTTTAGAGACTTCTGTTTTTTGTTTTTGATTTTTAGTAAGGGGTGAAGCTTGGGATGATTTATTTTCTTTAGTTTTCTCTAAGACTCTACCATCTTCGTCTTCAGCGTCTGATGATGTGGTTGAAGGAGTTGGCGGCGTTCTTGTAGGCTTTTTGTTTGGTTTTTGCTGCTTCACCTGGCTAGTTTTTGTTTTATTATTTTTATTAACAGTGATTGGTTTTTGAGCGGATCCAGTTTTTTGCTCTTTTGCCACATTATTTTTATTTATGCGCGCTTTTAAATCTACCGGCCTCAAACTACTTAAAGAATTATCTCTTGTATTCATTTGCGAACTTGTTGAATTATTTGATGATGTTGAAGTTGCTGCTGAACACGAGGTTGTCGTAGAATCGGAACGTTTTTGTTTTGCCGAATTTTTTATGGCCATCATTTGTGGTAATTTGGGCGATTCATTATTTTCATTTGTGGATACTGATGTAGTAGAATTGGAGATGGAAAGTTTATTTTTATTGTGGAAAGATGAATCCTTATTAATAGGAGATGATGTACAATACGATTGTTTTGTTTGTGAAGTTTGAAAATTCTTTTTTTTCTTTTTAGGTTGCGGTTTTTGTTGTAGTTGCTGCAACTGTTGCATTTTCAATTGTTTTTGCTCTTTTAATTCGTTCAATCTTTGTTGTTCCTCCTCTATTCGCTTACGCTCAGTTTCTTCGGCAGTTTCTCTTTCAGCTTGAATTTTAGACAAACGTTTTCTTTCTTTTTTCATTTGAGTTTTTGAAAGCTTTGGTGGTGGAGGAGGTGGTATGGATAGCAAATGTTCCGCTGTCAATTTCGTGACAGAATTTTCTTGAGGCGCGGATTTAGCTTTAGGTGGTTGGGTTTGTTGGTGCAATTGTGATACAGCAGGCATTTGTGGCATTGCGATATGGGGAGTTTTGCCAGTCTCTATCAATTGGCCATTTATAAAGGTATACAACAATTTGTCTTTATCTGGCGATGAACCTTTTGCTGTAACCGTAACTTGAGGTTCTGGTACGTTTGGTAAATTAACACGTCGGATAGTTACAATACGTTTGGAAGGATCTGTGGTATTTTTACTGGCTGCATTTGACGACATGGCCGCTACAACATCAGGTGCTAGTTGCTGTTGTTGAACTGAAGCTACAGAAGCTGTCGGTGGTGGAGCATAACACATGGGAGTAGCATGCATTAGACCAAACGGAGAAGGCGAGGCTGGTGAAGGATACCCAAGATTGTAGGGAAAGTGGTTAGCATGGGCATATGGCATGCTAAACGATTCTGGTACCATATTCAGGTTGTTAGTAGGAGTCACAGTAAATGACGATGCTACTGATGTTGCATTTACTGGATTAGCTTCTTTAGCAGGCTGATATAGTAAATTTCTAACTTTAATCGTTTTATCACTCTCTTTGATGGTATCGTGGCCTTCCATTTCTCGTACCTTTTCCATTTGTTGCTCCTTAGTAGGCAAATACGGAAATTTAAATTCAGTATTAGTTTGTTTAACCGTTGCTATTAGTTCTAATATGGCAGTTTCAACTTTAGCTTTGGCACGTTGTAAATTCTTGATATTATTTTCCAATTCACTTATTCTCTTTTTGTCCCTCTTTTTGTTGGCTTTTAATGCTTTTAAAATTATTTTTTCGCTAAACTCTTTAAAATAAATATTATGAAACTGCGCTCTAAGGTCCTGTAGTTCGGCAATACGTTTTTCTTCCTCTTTGCGTTGTTTTTGCTTCGCTTTCTTGGCTGCCTTTTTAGGATTGAGAGTTTGTGGTTGGATTTTCTTTTTACTGCCGCCAGCTGCAGGGCCTTCAATAAAACTTAGGGTCTCTTTAATCCACTTGCGTTTTGCTTGTTCTTTGGAATAATTATCGATTATTTCACATATTTCATTGACAAAGTCCAAATTGTTGGCAGTCTTTGATGATGAAATTGGTGTAGTTGTGTTTGTAGAATTATTTTCCTTACTTCTTGTGCCCTGGCTAGATGTTGAAGCGTCACGTGTGGAATTGTTGCTTAAATTCGATTTTTTATTTGGAGGCTCTAGGGAAGAGGATGCTTGCTGTTGTAACAATTGATTATTTTCCGAATGCTGATGTTCTTGTGGTGGGGGCTGCTGAGGATGCTGCTGTTGCTGAAGCTGTTGTTGCACTTGTTGATGATTGTATTGCATCTTTTTATTAATAATATTATTACTGTTTTTTGAATCGCCCTTTGAATTTGTTTTTAAATGTTGCAAACATTCACAAAGATTCTGTAAATTATCATTACGTCTTGCTTCGGTATAAATATGATCAAATGTAGCTAAACAATCATGGATATCCCAGAAATCTGGCTGTGGTAAATACTGTTGAAACAGTTTTAACTCTTCGGGATTTAAAATATTTTCCATTTGATTTTGTGCTTCAGCACAGGCAGTAGTTGCTATATTTGTGGACGATGATGGAGAGGTTTGTGAGCTTTCCGGCAACTGCAAAGATTTTGAATTTTTTCTCGCATTGACAATTTGAGATAACTTCTTACGCAATCTATCCCGGGTTTCGTTCATACGTGCATGATTACAATCCTACATTTAATTAAATTACAAAAGAAAAATATCAAGTTTTATACATCTTAGTTGAAAATATAAATAAAACATACCTTCTTTAAGCGTTTTTTAGTCGAATGATTTTCCTTGCAATGCTCTCCTCCGATATCAGAATGATCAAAACAACCTAAATTTTAAATTTAGAATTTATTAGGTATTGAATGTTTCAAAAGATTATAAAAATTAATAAATATAAATATATATACATTTCTTGGATTTATCCTTGCAAGACTTTTTCGGCTGTGCCTCTACTGCTACGGAAGGAGTAAAATCTAAAGCCTGGGTTGGCTCTCCATCTTCAGTTGGGCTCATTATTGGCGGTGGTTTATTATCACATTGGGTAGGAATACTAAAAATATTGTATAATATGTATTTAAATAAATAAATGTCCAGGCAATAAACCTTCGTATATAATGCAACCTATCCTGCGAATATTTGTCATGGCGTTCGTCAAACCATATATATTTTTTCTTTTGCAATTAATATTTTTGTAACAATCGAACGTAAGTTTTTATTTAATATCAATACATTTTGAAATTGTAACATCCCTTACCACACAACACCACCTCATTTCCTTGGCAGTTGTGCGGAAACTCTCAATGCCGGTAAAACCGTTTTTCAGAATCAAAATGCTCTAAACCTTCAATCGCATCCCACTACATACTTACAACATCTCACTAATTATAATATTTCTTAAAATGTATAATTTACACAATCATATATAAAATCTTACTAGTCATAAACAAATTTGTTTTTATGTATTATATATTTGCATTAATGACATTCTAATTAATTACCGTATTACTAGATATAAGATGAGATGAACCCCCCTGTATCTATTGCTCAAGGAAAAAGTTTTCTAATAATTTATAAATAGAAGTTAAATGTTAAATAAATAAATACAAATATTACTGTATTCTTAACACTTACTCTTGATTATCTGTTATTTTTAAAACAGCATTTAATTTATTTTGCATTTCTGCACTATTTATATTAACACCAACTTCAAAACTATAAAAAAATAAATTTATTTATTAAAATGAAAAAAATAATTCTACTATTGAAACATACTTAGATTCAACATCGTTATTATATGGCGATAAACTGCAAGTAGACAAGTTTTTACTGAATTTATTTAAAATATTCTTAAAACAAACCATTGATTATGTACATTTACCTCTTGACTTTATCGAGAAATTCCAAAAACTTCATATCATCCTTATTGCCGGTAATTTTCTCCACATTTACTTTTATATCGTTATTTACCAATTGCAAAACGTCTAAGTATGAAGGTTTACTCTCTCCGTCTGCTTGTTCCGGTTTGTTTCCTTTATTGCCAACAACATTATCATCACAATCATCATTTTTATCACCATCCTTGTCATCGTAATCAATAAAATATATGGCATATATGGAGATTATAAAGATCCAATATATTTTAACAACTAAATCGTGTACATCTATTAAATCTAGTCCATTATTAGAAGCAACTAATATACGATTATACAACATTATGTTGGGCAAAATTGAACGTAACTCTTCGCGACTCATTGACATGGGCTGATAATAGTGGACCAGATCCTGCGAGAGTGATGGAGATATTTTATTATTTAAAATTTTATGTGCTAAAAGACATGAAGGAAGTTTGCAATCACGACAGAAATAGTCTACTTCGATTGTGGCATAAGGATAGCGCTTGCGATCTGAAAATATTTGAAAAATTTTAGATTTGTGCTTGTGTTATAACAATCAAATAATCTATAACCGTATTCACAAAATCCCTTGTACCGTTGTATCAATTGTATGTTGTATTAAAATACATGGTTCACTATTGGTTTTGTATACAGCATACAATAGATACAACGATTCAAGGGGTTTTTTGAATACGGCAATTATAATTTCTTAAGCTGAGTTAAAATATAAACATAATAGCGAGTTTCACCCTTTTTATTAAGTGTACAACTCTGCTTTTCTTAATACGATTCGATACCACAAAGCATGAGTGTATTTTTCGTTAGTATTATAATTTAATGAAGTTGCTGAGTGAGGGAAAGAGACAGAATTAGTTTCTTCAACTGTTTTATTCTGGGTTATTTAACAAACAGTTTACTACTATATTGGATTTTTCAACCACAGCGTAGTAAATTTTTGTCTTATACATTTTGTTGTTGCAGTGTTGTAAATCTAAGTGATTTAACTGAATTAATAAGATTTACAAGGACTACAAGGGACTTTACTATCAAAGGTGAAAAACGCTAATGTTTCATTACTGACAATTTTTTCTAGAAAATAAAAAAATAAAAGATTTTAGTTTGTTTAGAATGTTATTTACTATTTCAATAACAAAATCATTATATGCTATCTTATCTTCGTCATTTGCTTGGTTAAAACAAACCCGATTTTAAAATAAAAAACATTAATGAATAGTTATTTTCCCTTGAATATTCATTATTGTTTGACATTTTTAGACCGGACTGTACGTCAGATTATAATGTCGATAAATATAAAACAAACCAAAAACTTACTGTTCAAATGATTAAATACAGCCCATGAAATATGATAAATATTATTGATTGCTAACGTCGTTTCTAGACTTGTATCAAAATTGTTTACATTCAACATTTCTCCGACTGACGCTAAAGTAGAGTACAACTCTTGGCCAACCTCTTGAAGGGCAGTGTTTTTACGTTTTACGCAGTTGCTGCTGGTCTTTGAAACCAAATTTTGAAAATCATCACTGGCACACACGTTTAATATTTTCGAATCATAGAAATTAACATCTTTTTCAACAATTTCATGTGCCAAACATTTGGAACATTTACCGTCAGCATTTCTTCTAGGTGTTAAAGGGCCTCCAGCTATGGAACAGGTAATACATTTACAATAACTAGAAGAACAAAATGTTTTATTTATCTTAGTATAAAAAATGTGGAAAAAAGAGCAAAGGCATATCGTTACCTTAAACGAAAACGTCCCAATCTAACATTTTGAAAATTTTACAGGAAAAGCAAAAAACTATTTAAAATAAGTATAGTTTAAATGAATAATTGCCTTAAACTGTTTATAATGTTTCTTCATTAAATTTTTCATTTTTGCCGAAAGATTCCAACATTTTTTGTGGACATTTTTGCTGATGCGATACATCAGAATCAATGAAAAAGTTAATTTGTGGTTAGTTCGGGCCGTTTGCGTTTTAGGTTACGATATGTGTATATGTTAAACATACTCTGCGTGATATTCTAAGGAAACGTTACAGGTTTGACAATTATCATCTACCACTAAAGTATTTGGCGGTTGAAAGAAACCATCTGGCCATTTCATTTTTGTATAAGACATTATATTCTTCCATGCTAAGCGCCGATTCTTTAAAAATCGAAAATCATAGAAATCATTATCGTCCACGCTGTCCTGCAGCGAAAATCCAATGGCATCCTGTACCACAGTGTCAAAAATACAATAGACATCTAAAAGGGATTTACGTCGTTTACGTTCCACCTCTGATAAGTTGAATTTATTTAATTCTATCCATACATCGGTCCAACGTTTTTCAACATAATTCATAACGTCATCAAATTGTATATAACGCTTAATAAGATCAGTGTGGTGTGAAGTCAATTCTTCCTCCTTTAACTAAAAACATTTTTAAAAACGAATAATAAGGCTTTTTATTAAATCGAAATTAAATTAAATTACGGTTATAATACAGGCCAACATGGTATCGGCCAAATGCAAATGAACATATTGTTGATATAAACGTTGACACAACAGTTTCCAAGTTAATGAAAATTTACTTAAGAAGTCATTTTCAAAGGCAAACAAATAAGAAGCCACCTGCTCCGAAATACGCATTAAATCATCATAACCATTGAGAATATCTAAAATGGAATTGAAATGTTATTAAACAAAATAAAGCATATAATATTTTAGAATCTTTCTTTACAATTTATCATTTCATCAGCTGGTATTTTACTCTTGTCGGGTTCAACAATTTCCAAAAATCCTTCTGCATAAGCTTTTACAATACATTCCACATGAAATGCTAATATTTGTAATAATAGCAGTGGATTGTTTAACATTAATCTATTAGTAAAAATATATTAAAATAATAAATAGACAATTACAACAATTTATTTATAAAAAATTACATTGAACTGAAGAGTACAAATATCATATTATCCGATAGATATTCATCATAAATAAAATCCAAATGCTCAGCCTTTTTATGGTATATAACACCACATGTTATCCAATATATTTCCTTATTACTATCTAGTAGTTTTTCAAACTTATTATAAGCGGTAATGTTTCTAGAATAATTTCAAATAAAATGGATTTTATTAAAGTTAAATTTCAGAAAAGCATACTTACTTTAACATAGGTCCATATGATTTAATTAAAACGTCTAATAGCATAACTACCATATGAGTAGCCTTAAACTGTTCCACCATTATGTGTATGACAAATTCACGATATTTTTCACAATTTTCGCATAAGCAAAATGTCAAAAATTCTTCATCAGAGTGTGTAACAACTATATTGGAAACATCCTAGAATGTACATAAAAAATGTTTACACTTTTTATTATTTTGTATTTTATTATTGTATTGGTTTTATTGAAATAGATGCAATTGCAAACAATTTGCAATTCTCATTCACTATGCAGTTTTATTTGCTAATATCTTTGGCTTTTCTAAAATTTTTGGCAGAATGTTTCCTGATGATCTGGCCTAAGCAACCAGTGAATGCGCATAGAAACTAGCTGATCCTCCAACAATTAATTAAACATTTATGCATAAAACTGTTTAAACTTTTGGCAGTTTTTTCAAATTATTTATCATTTTCCAGCTATTTGGTAATCTAAGACTACAAAATATATTGTGTCGGCGTCGACTTTCATAATAGGGGTGATTATTTCTATAGTGTAAATGAATAAAAAGGCTTTCAATATGAGTAAAAAATAGTTATTTTAAGTTTTGACATTCTATAAATCTGACATGAATAAAGATATCATTCCTTATTGGATTATTGGTTAGTAAGTGGTCAATCCATGATTTCATATTCCAGCCAGGTACAGTGTCCTGCTATTTCTCACCACTTATTAGTTTATGCAGCTTAAAGTTTTAAACATTTACGGTGCTGTGAAGTTATTGAATATCGAAATGTGAATGCTATTGACTGGAATGGTATCTTAGAGCTTCTATGGGGATTTGACTAGTATTGCTTTTTTAATTCCACCGATGTAAATTTTCAACATTTAGTTATAGATTCATTGGTTGCCTCACTTTACTGTTTTGTTCCGATTGTCAGAAGAAAAGTAAGACGTGACGATAATACTTATTCAGCTTTTTTATCTAACAGATCTACCGAAAACTGGAATATTTTTTGCAGATACCGAATCAGGGCCAAAAATATCATTCGTAAGGAAAAAATAATTTTTTTTCCAGTTTGTTCTCTGATCTAAATGGATCTGGAGTGTGGAAGGTGTTGAAAGGATCTGGTTGTATTGGGACTATCGAATGGTCATGTAATTTTAATCTTAATGATATTAACCAGTCCTTTGTTAATAACTCTTATATAGTAGACAATAATTTAATTGATTTTGGGTCTTTTGACGCTGTGGATGGATCGTTTTCTTTCAATCGTATAAGTGAAAATTATGTATATGAAGCCATATGTAAAGTTAGATCAAAGTCTATAGGTGTCGATAAGATTCCTATTCGATTTTTAAAACTATTTATCCTTATATTTCACTTATTTTAACCCATCGTGTTAACACAATTTTCCTATCGTCAGCGTTTCCGTCTTTGTGGAAGACGGCGCGAGTGGTACCTATCCCTAAGTCAAAAAATATTCGTGATTTTGAGGACTTTAGGCCAATTTCAATTCTTCCTGCTCTGTCAAAAGAGGTTGAACATATTATGAAGGATCAGTTATTGTCATTTGTTCGCAATAGTATTGTTTCTTCGCAATATGCTTTTCGCCGTGGTCATAGTACTACATCTCTTTTACTTAGCCTAACTGATGTCATCTGATGTCATATGACTTGACTAAAGCATTTAGTTATGTTAACTTCCGAATTTTGATAAGAAAATTTAGAGAAAATTTTAATTATTAATTTATGAATTTTTAAAAAAGAAAAATTAACAGAACAATTCTGTGGCATTTTGAATCTTACGAATTTTCATTCAAAAAACATTTTTGTTTACATTTGTAAAATTATAAACAAAATTTTTCTTTAATTTTGGTTTTTTTATTATGTGATAAAAATGATTTTTTCACCAATTTTTAATAAGCTTTTTTGCTTTCTTATCTTGACTTAAGATGTTTTGTCAAAATGCCACAGAATTCATTAACAACTTTTTTTTTATAAACAAAAGTTAATAAACTTTTTTTTTATAAACAAAAGTTAATAAACTTTTTTTTTATAAACAAAAGTTAATAACATATTTTTTTATTTAAGAAAAAGAAAACTTAACAAAACAATTCATTTTATATAAAAATTTTAAATTATTATTACGCTTGAAATGTAACCCCGTATTCATAAAAGATTATTAAACGAAATTTTCATAAACAATTTGTTTTGTAAAACTTTATTAAGTTTTAAAAATGTTTATGAATACAGTCATAAATCTGCAATATTTGTTAATAACTACTTTATCGACAAAAAAATAAAACACATGACTATACAAAATAAAAAAACATGTCGTCAACATGACATGAATCATTTGAACGCCAATTCATGTTTAAAGAAGAAAAAGGAAGAATCATTTAAGACATGAGCCGTATGAACTCACACTTACTTAATGTCAACATAAATTTATTATACCGATAAAGTGTCCATTAACGATTTTGGGTTTCTAAATATACCGACAAAAACATTGTTTTTAGTTGGCAACATCTCTAAAAAAACATATAAAAGTTTGGAGTCAGCTGATTGAATTTATCTGTACGGCAAATACATAAAAGGAAAATAATTAATTGGCAGATGAGAGCTGGTAAGCTTTGCGACAGAATAGAAAACAAAAGAGACATTGAGAAAAAAAATAATCGCGTAATGAGAAAACGGCCATAAGACAATGAATAACTAGAAAGTATAAAAATTCAATAAAAAAGAAACTTTTTATGCATATAAAAATTGTTTATACATAAAAGTTGTTAAAATTAAAAATCCCGGGATTCATAAAAATAAATCCCGAAAAATCCCGGGATTTTGGGATTCGGGATTTCCCGTTTGGCATCCCTAGTTAGGACCCATTCTTCACGTTATATGTTAATGACTTATCAAGTCATATTGATAACCATATGTATATGCAATTTTTGTTCGCTGATGACGTATTACTTTTGTCTAATGGCAGAAAAGCGGAAATTAATAATTTATGTTTTCGCCGAATTTTTTAAAAGTTTGAATATCCCAGGTTACCAATTTTAGAGGTCCAAAAGTCACTCTCACGACCCTCTATGAACCCGTGTTCTTTCAAATCAATTCAAAAACTGTACTATATTCGGCTGTGCCGAATCTTATATACCCTTCACCATGGTCCAAAAAGAACAAAAAATTATGTGAACACCATTCTTAAGATATAAATAATTATATTGTGTGCCACGCCCACTTATCCAAACCGTCCACATTATGTCGGATGTTGTGTTTTAACAAAAAATTTTTTGAGAAATATGTTCTACTAAAAATTGCCGATGTTTTGATACATAAGTCGTTTCCATAGGTCATATGGCAGCCCTAAAATGTAGGATTGTATAAAAATTTTGATGTTTTTTTAGCCCATTTTTGGAGTACTTTGCTTATAAATTGCCCATTATCTAACCGATTTCATTGTTTTATATACCGGCGTGTTAAGGAATAACTTATATACATTTATATACACTTGTATATATGTATTTTAACAAACTTAATTATAAAAAATAAAAATGAGTAATTTTTGGGAATTCAGTATTTTGGTTATAACTCAGCCATTTTTAAACCGATTTGACAGAATTATATACCGACGTGTTTAAAAAGAAATTTACCATTTAGCTGAGTTATAAAGCTTGGACTCGGGGAGATCTATGGGAGGTACCACGCCCACTTCTCCAATCCCGCCCACATTTTGTAGGATGGTGTGTATTGGCTACCTAAATGTGTGTACCTAATTTGGAAACTTTGGCTTTTGCCGTTCCCCAGATATTCAGCAAAATTAATAAAATTACAACAACCACAAGGGATTTTTGGAAAATATTAGAGGTAGTCGTGGTTTTTTGCTCATAACTCAGCCATTTTTTAACCGATTTCACAGATTTATGTACCGACGTGTTTAAGAAGGAATTTACCATTTACTTGAGTTATAAAGCTTGGACTCGGGGAGATCTATGGTTCCCGAAAGTGGGTATTTAAAAATAAATTTTGGTCATAACTATTTGTATCTGAACCGATTTTTCTGTATTTTTTATAAAATATGTTTTACTAAAAATTTTCGATATTTTGGTAAATAAGTCATATCCATAGGACATATGGCAGCCCTAAAATTTAGGTTTTAATACAATTTTTAATTTTTTTTGTACAGAAAGTACCATGCCTACTTCTCCAATTCCGCCCACATTTTGTAGGATGGTGTGTATTGGATACCTAAATGTGTGTACCTAATTTGGAAACTTTGGCTTTTGCCGTTCCCCAGATATACAGCAAAAAGTAATAAAATTACAATAACCACAAGGGATTTTTGGAAAATAGAGGTAGTCGTGGTTTTTTGCTCATATCTCGATCTTGCTGAATTTCAATAGCAACCGATGGTATGTGACATAAATGTAAAACCACCTAGCCGCTATCATGTCTGGAGTCTCCGGAAAACACATATCAAACGTAAAACGGACAGACGGACGGATATCGTTAAATCAACTTCTATCCCCATAAGGACCCAGAATATATATACTTTATAGGGTCTAAGATCAATATTGTAGAAATTACAAACGGAATGACAACCTTATATATACCCTTTTCCACCTGAGGTGAAGGGTATAAAAAGAGTTCGTAAACCGTTGTTATATTTCAGAAAAATAAAAAGAGTAATGTTTTGAGTAATTTCATTAAAATTAAAAAGGGTTTCAACAGACAATTCCAAACACTTTCAGCTTTCTGATCGTACTAAAATCTCTTTAACCCCTTTTGACCCTAACAAGTTCATTACCTTTGAAATTCGGATTTAACTAAAATATAGAATATGGGGAAACATTTAATAACACAACAGGTATAAATAAATGATGTAACGAACCAGTTCTTAAGGACTACTATCCCACTAATATAAAAAAAAATTTCGTCCCATTGTTGATAACAGTTTGCGAGAAATCATAATTTAGATCCTGTTCGTCAATATCGAATGAAGACTTCGATCGATTCAATTACATTTAAAGCAAAAACAAATTATAAAATATGGCTTTTGTTCTACATGTAAGTTAAGTAGAGTTTTTTTCCAGGAGTTTTTCGTTTCCCGGTAAAACGGAAATTTTTTTTAAATTTCCCGGTAAAACGGGAAATTTTTTTAAATTTCCCGGGATCCCGCTCCATATAAATAATACAAAGTAAATTTGTTTCAAGTTAATGAAAAAAACTTTTTTTAAAAAAGCGTAAAGGAACTTGTTTACAAAGTAAGTAAAAGAAATGCCTTAATACTACAAAAATTAATTAAAGGTTGAAAGAGGAACTTGAATTATTATTACCTTAAGCTTTTATATGTAAATTTCGTATCATTATGCTCTAGATACAAGATAAAAAAGATAACATAAACATAACAATTGAATTCATAAAACAATTATAAAAACAAACAAAAATTGTGGTTATGAGATTAAAAAGTAAATTCATAAAATAGATAAAATATTTTAAATAAATATGTTTTATAATTATATATATTTTAAATAAATATATTTAAATAATAAAGGTCGAAGAAAATATAAATTAGATACATTAACATTTTTTAACAGCTTAGGAAATAACATTAAGACACACTCAATGCGTTTAGAAAGTCGGCAAAGAGTATATTTCTTATTTTATTAACTTATTACCATGTTTCCGAAAAATTTCGTTCACTTTTTTTACCGCGATTGGACAAATAGTTTAAAGTGTAAAAGTTTAAAGTTGTTGCATATTTCTAATTCACAGTCCGAAGTAATTTTTCTTTTTTATAAAAAACGTCTATATCAGTCAAATGTATGTCAAGGTTGATGCAAAAAATAGCATCAAACGGACTTCATCTCACAAGATCCACCTGTAATCTTTAGGACAATGTGTTTTTAAAACTGTATGTTGTATGTATGTTTTTTATTTCGGTTTCCCAGCACTTCCCGGTTATATAAGCCGTGACAAAATGAAACAAATTTATATTTATCAATTTATAAACATATCGTCATATCACAAATTTTTTTGTAATTTTAAGTTAAAGCAAAGTGTTCCTTCATACTTTCTCGTAACAAAAAATCGGTATTTTATCTCAAACTGAACCGAAGTTATAGCAAAATATATCTTTAAATCGGTACATTTTGAAAACTTTAATCGCATTTTGCGAAGCTCGATTTTTTTTTGTAGATATGACTTTGCTGCAATAAAGGAGCGATATTTTTGGATATCTCCTATTTTTAAGATTTCTCCATGGACAATTGAAATTTACTGCCTGCATCTTATTTTGAATTTATGTTCTTTATTACCTCTTCACTTCACTAAATTTATGCTTTTGGTTGATTTACGAACGTACTCACTTCTTGTTATTGATCTAATCGACAACCCATCAACAGATGCTAATTTTACGAGAATAAAAAACTAAATTTCAAAGTATGAATAGCTTTTTTCTGAAACTATGAGGAACTTTTATTTCCCGGATCCCGCAACAAAAGTCCCGGGAATTCCCGGGAAAAAACCTTAAAGTTTAGCGAACGAAGTCTTCATTCGATATCGATGAACAGGCCATTAGTTTTGATCAAATTTACAAATATTGAATTTTTTTCTCAAACAATAAAAATTATCTGTTTTCAGCCGCATGCCACACCCACAATTACCAATATTTCAATCCAGTTTTTTAGCATTAAAATTCTTGAAATCGGAGATAACAAAAAATTGGACTTTTGGCCGATGAAATAAAATTTTCAGCCACAGTGCGCCGTGTCTACGAGTTACATGGTCCATTCGATCAGTCCAATTTTTGACTTCTTTTTTAAAAAATCTGGCAGTTTGACGTCAATGGTGGCTTGAATATTTGTTTCCAATGCTTCAAGAGTTGCTGATTTGTCAGCATAAACTAATGACTAAGCATAGTCCCATCAAAAGTAATCCAAACGCTTTAAATCGCTCGGAAGATGGGCCTAGGAACAGCACCATTTCTGCAAAGATTGTTGGAATCAAATGTCGTTTAGTTGATTAGTTTTGGAAACAAAAATTCAAAATGGAGCCATGCTTCCATAGCGCTTGCCAATCACCGTAATGGCAATTTCAACGGTTTGAGGATTGGCTTCGCTCTAAATACGGTTATTGCTTATTGATATATCCATTTAAACAGAAATGAGCTCCGTAAAATGGACGAAGTTCTTATTAAACTTCGCGAACAGATCTATTTTTTATTTTTATTTTGTTCTAGCGTTAAACGATTCATGATGTCTTGCAAAACATTACTGAAGAGAAATGCCAACACATTTTAACATTTCCAGCTTCAATTTAAAAAATTCATGTTAATGCAGTTATATATATGGTGCCCACGATTACAAGTAAATACATATTCTGAAAAGCTATTGTCGCTCTTCTATTAACTTTATGCCACTTGTTATTTTCTTAAAATGGAGAAAAGCTAGTTTGAACAAGTAAGAGTGCTATATTGGGCTGTGCCGAATTTTTGATACCCTTCACCGACAGTGCAAATAATTTAGGAGTGGGCTCTGTATGATATCTATATATTATTAATAAATCTTTATAAAAACTGAAGTTAGCATTAAAATTGGTTGCGGCTTAGACCTACATGCATATGTATATTAAATTATTAACCGACAATCAGAAGGTTTTATGCTTTTCTTTTTAGAAATTTGAACTAGCTTGTATAAGATATCGTGATTCGTAACAGTTTTAGCCGAACTTAAATGATTTTCAGGAGCGGAATTTATATTTGAGCCATGGTAAATTATGGACCAATCATCACCAAATTCTGAAGAGTGATTTCTGGTATTAAAACACATAAATTTGAATAAATTTCAATACAGCAGAAAAATTAGTTTTAGCGGTATAGTGAATTTAAAAATGATGCTAAATATGGAATCTAAGGTAAATTATGAACCCTATATCACAAAACTGCATGACATTTTTTCTGGCGATATGAAGCAAAGATTGAACAAATTGTTTTAATGCATATTTAATTAATTTCCGGGGAGAGGGTTTATATGGGCCTGAAGTAAATTATGGACCAATCTTAACGAAATTTAATAGTGTTATTTCTAGTCGTATAATACAGTGAGGTACCAAATATTTTACGATAGCATGATTTATTGAGGTTTTAGCCGTACTAAACTGTTTTCCGGGAGTAGCGTTTACATGGGGATTAAAACGAATTTCTGCAAAATCTTTCCATTCCGTGCATTATTCCACCATTTATGTTAGTATTTGTAACAAAATTATAAATTTTATAGGGGGATGGTTACTAATTTTGATTCATAGCTCTGATCCTACTGGAACGATTTTTTTTGGATTTCAATCCAAAACTGCTTAGGATAAATGCAAGCAATTCGAGACCAAGTTTGTTTTTTCTGTTGAGTTTTTCGAAAGTGAGCGTGTTTTTAACAGGCAAACAGACGGGTCTGAGAAGAATAATAATAAAGATTTAAATTCAGCTTATTTAAAATCAAAGTATAACTTCAAATGTCAAATTTATAACAATAAGATTTCTTAGGTTAGGTTCCTGGGGCAACTTACGAGAGAATTGGGGTCCTTCAGTGGTCCCTTTGTGATACCGAGCCAATGCTTATACTACAGATCAGTTACTCAATAGCCGTCACTGCAGTATTCAATAAATTAGTCTTGCTGATGAAGAGAAAAAGCCAACTTAGTTCTATCTTAGATAGATCATCCAAACAGGCCAACACCGGTTTTCCCAGTTATTTCTCCCAAATGTTTCGAATTCCAGGACATTAAAATAGAAAATGAAATACAGTTTCCCCTTCCTCCTAGTCATGACAACTTCTACAGTAGCCATTGAATTCTAGGCCTATTCTCCTCGCATGTGTCCCCACAGGCCAGTGCCCAGTCACAACTGAGATCACTGTTCTAATCTGGTCACTATTAGTTTTCTTAAGAAATGAGTTAAATTTAGTCCCAAATTACGGTTCAAATTAATTTCTTAATTTTTGTATCATGGATTACAACTTTGCGGCGAAAAAAAAAACATAAAAAAACTACAACTCAACAAAACTAGTTGTTTAATTTAAAACTCAACTGATTTGAGTTGTGCACCGTAATAGGGGCCTTAGAAGGGTTGAATCGTGGCCTTATATACCTAATGAAACGGCTGCATGCCTTAATTAACGATATGTCTGCATCCACAACAAAAAATGTTAATGTGTTAGTGTTGGTTTAACAAAACTTTACACAAATTAATCAAGACTTACTTACCATATATGGATTAAGAGGACAATTTTTCTTTTCCTCCAGACTCATAGCAGAAAATTCCAGTATACGCCGTTTATCGATGTCGATGCATACTATATTATCATCTCTCTGACTTAATTCCGCAAGAGAAACAATCGATTTAATAATTATAGCAAGAACTTGTTGGGGTGCCAATGGATCGAATTCTTTAATCGAAAGTATTCTTGATAGAGCTGTAGGTGGATTCTCGTCGTCCATAACAGAAATACAATTGTTTTCAAATAGTTTAGAAAATCGCGTAGAACACTTATAAGATATAAGCGATGAACTACTGCCAGTACTGCTGCGACGGTCGGTGGGAGCTAAAGCAAGAACGGCAGCAGTGGAAGATGCTCTGGCATGATTGCAATTATAGCTACAAGGTCCCTCATCATCGCTATGGTAATAGATTAAATCGTATATATCATTTTCAATCGAAGACTTTAATTTTGTACTATTGCTACTCTTGGCCATAGCATTGGAATCCTCAAGAGGTGGATAATATTTTGATTTTTGTTTCTTACAATATTTTGGTTTTTTGTTCGGCTTTGCAACTGTTGTTATTGCCGCGTTACTAGTTGTGCTATATTCCGTTTCCATATTTCCATCCAAAAATTTATTACTACGATTACTCTCATTTTCAGAACTCAATTTTAAGGCAGCCTGCGCTTCTGTTAAAAGGACATATGGATCAAAGTCTTTATTGCTTCCTAACGGCAATGGACTTCTAAGCTGTACACTAATTTTTTCACATCCATCATCCACAGTCATATCATCGTCTTCTGATTCAGATGAAGACGAACTAGATTGAACACCTCTAGCTATTCCTCGTTTAGACTTGAATTTGTCAACCATATCAGGCCTGAGTCGCCTTAGACGAACTTTGCACATTTTGTTCTTTTTTGTATCCATTTTAATGTTTTTTTCAATTAGAAATGAAACTTTTTTTTATACTGTTATCTGTGTACGCAGGATTAAAGAAAACGTTTCGGTTTTAACTCATCACTTTAGCCTAGAATGTTTAAAGAAATGGTAAACTTTTTACTTTTTTTTTAAAGACTGATTAAATAAAAGTATTTTATTATGTCTTTATTGAAGTCCTTTTTAAACCGTTCAAAACCCACTACTCAGTGGACTGCACTATTTTATGATTTACGATTTTTTCTATCTAGTTTGTATATCTATATTCGCATTTTTACCTATTTTGCTTAGTTTTTAAAATTCGTTGCAAATTACACAAAAATTGTCTTCTTCTTTTTGTACTTCTTAATTTCTTTCGTCTTCTGGATGGATTTCTGAGACTCGCTTTTTGACACACACAAAAACTGCAATTAGGATTTTTTCACAAACTTTCACTTACTTTTCAACACATTTGAGTTAAATTTTTTACTTATTTCATATTCCAAATTTAGTGACGTATTAAATACAATTATTTTTGTTATTTAACTGTTTTTATTTGCACTAAATTTTCGATAATAATTATTTCTGTGTGCTCGTGTATAAATTTTCTTCGTTTATCGCTTCGTTTCCACATTCGTTGCTTAAGAATAATGATGCCAGATTAATAAATTTAAATATTATACAATTTATTCAATAAATATTCAGGGGATAAAACATGATACAATAATAGATGGTTGGTTTGAAAGCCAGAAGATTATTTTTTATTTGCTTGTCTCGTGATATGATATTTCATATGTTTTACCTAAGCGAATTCACAATAGGTGTCCTAAGCTTGCTATGAAAACAACAGTTTATAACTAACCATGTGTCAAAGGCGATCTTTCATAAATTCTATAATTTTAAATTATTACATTTCAAAACAAACTACATACATATTTAAAATTTGATACATAAGGAAATATTGTTTGAATTGTTTACTACACAACTTTAATTTTAAGTATTTAACAATGTTGTATCCAAGGCCCATCTATCAGGTCTGCTTACTTGTACAAAAACAAAAAACGATTATTTTTAGTTGTCAAAAATTTACTACCACATATACAAAGCAAAAGGAAAAAAACGTGTATGTGTGGCATACCATAAACGTAAACAAACGTATAAATGCACATGTAAGCAAATTGTAAACAACTTTTGACAACTAAAAAGAACATAAACAATGATCATCAGGCTTCTTGCGCAGACATTTTCAATAGGGTTGGTTGTATCCATTTTTAAAATAATTTTTCTTAATTGAAAAGCACATTTAATATTAATCGCCTTGTTTAAATGTTTGCATTTATTTTTAGCTTTAGTGATGCCAAACTTGTTTTTGATAACAATTTGATTTCAAATGCTGAAATCAAACAATTGAAAAAGGTTTAAGAATGATGTCAATTTATAAAGACAGGATTAACTTCGTGTTTGTTGGGTACTTGGGTTATGCCAAAATTTGTTTTTTATGTGTATTTTCCTGTAAAAATAATTTGTGCGATCAAAAATTATTATGAAATTTAAAATTTTGGAATAAAATTTTAGTTTTTGCAAAGATCATCTTGTGTTTTACTTGGAGGCCACACGATCAAGTTTTGCCTTTCAATTTGCAATACACTCTCACTTTTTTACTAACCCACTCACATTTTTTAAATTGACTACGAGATGGCTTTCAATATCACCTTTCCATTTGTTTGGCAATTTTACTTTCAATTTTTCAGCTGCTTGCAAGTTTGCTTTATAAATTGTTTTCTTGATGACATCTTTAAATTAAATTGCCTACAAATTGTGTGGGGCATATGTCACAGCTTTCAATTTATGTAAATTTTGACAAACAGTATATGTAAAAGACTATCAAGAACAACTTGACCGTGTGGTCGCAGGGTTAAAGGTAGTAGGACCAGAGTTGTGAACTATTTCTAATATAAAAGCGCCGTGCCCACAATCAAAAAGCGCTAAATAAAATTCAAATTAAAAATTTAATGAAATGTTTAAAACCAAGTTTTATTAATTACACTGGTCCTCAAAAAATCGTTTTGAATAAAAAACAAGTAAGAGTGCTATATTCGGCTGGGCCGAATCTTATATACCCTTCACCATGGTCCAATAAGAACAGAAAATTATGTGAACACCATTCTTAAGATATAAATAATTATATTTTGTGCCACGCCCACTTATCCAAACCGTCCACATTATGTCGGATGTTGTGTTTTAACAACCAATTTTTTGAGAAATATGTTCTACTAAAAATTGCCGATGTTTTGATACATAAGTCGTTTCCATAGGTCATATGGCAGCCCTAAAATGTAGGATTGTATAAAAATTTTGATGTTTTTTTAGCCCATTTTTGGAGTACTTTGCTTATAAATTGCCCATTATCTAACCGATTTCATTGTTTTATATACCGGCGTGTTAAGGAATAACTTATATACATTTATATACACTTGTATATATGTATTTTAACAAACTTAATTATAAAAAATAAAAATGAGTAATTTTTGGGAATTCAGTATTTTGGTTATAACTCAGCCATTTTTTAACCGATTTGACAGAATTACCATTTAGCTGAGTTATAAAGCTTGGACTCGGGGAGATCTATGGGAGGTACCACGCCCACTTCTCCAATCCCGCCCACATTTTGTAGGATGGTGTGTATTGGCTACCTAAATGTGTGTACCTATTTTGGAAACTTTGGCTTTTGCCGTTAACCAGATATACAGCAAAAAGTAATAAAATTACAACAACCACAAGGGATTTTTGGAAAATATTAGAGGTAGTCGTGGTTTTTTGCTCATAACTCAGCCATTTTTTAACCGATTTGAAAAAAAAAAATTAATTTTGGTCATAACTATTTGTATCTGAACCGATTTTTCTGAATTTTTTATAAAATATGTTCTACTAAAAATTTTCGATATTTTGGTCGTTTGTTAAATAACCCAGAATAAAACAGTTGAAAAAACTATATCTGTCTCTTTCCCTCACTCAGCAACTTCATTAATTTACAATACTAACGAAAAAGACACACATGCTTTGTAGTATAAAATCGTATTAAGAAAAGCAGAGTTATACACCGCTAAAGTTATTGTAATAAAAGAATCATGATATATTTGAGAAAAACTACGGGAAATCCTGCCACTGTTTATGGGAAAGCAAAATTAAAATAAGGTATGGCCAATATAAACAATCACCACATTGGCTCAGATTTTATGACTGGACAAGACATTCAACTTGATATGGGACGTTGGATACGAAATGAAGGTACCCATGTTTGCAAATAAATACACCTACAATTGAAACCTCAACAAATATCAAACATTCTACTTATGATATTTATTCCGATACCTAGGGATGAAACGATACCTCTAAGGTATCGATACTTTTACTCGATGTGGTATCGCTCGTAAAGTATCGATACCTACCCAGTATCGAAAAAAAGCATCGATACTTGTATCCGCTTGTATGATAAAAGAATAGAAAGCAGCATATATAAACGTTCTAATTAGTGTTTTAATACTATACAAAACAATAAGAACTATGACCAATTAGATTTTTTATGCAAAGCTAAAAGTGTAAAAATTGAGGCCACTTTTAGTTACCACCTAGTATGTACCTATTTCCTTTCGAAAAATCTTTTTTATCTTATTAAGAAACAAAATTCTATAGAACGGTCTGGATAACAAATGCACGATGTTGATTGTGATTCATATCTTAACGTCTTTTTTGCACAACTTAATTTGACTTTTTTTGTTTCAGTGTTTGACAACTTCTACTTTGAGAGGTACATAATTGAGCAGGGCGTTAATATTGTTAAAGCATTTTACAAAAATGAGCGTTCAATCGAAATGCATTTCGTACACATCGTGATTTTTTGGTCAGCATAATCGACCAAATGTTTCCACAATCGGGTGAATTTCAGCAAACAGGGTCTGTAGGAAATGGAAAAACATATGTGCAACCAGTTAGTTCTGCGGCTGGCGGCGTGCAATTACCGTGAATGGTGTTCGCTATCGAGAGATGATAACGGACTTTCTATAGCCAGAAATTGAGGAAATGGATCTAGACGTTATGTGGTTCCAACAGAATGGTGCCACCGTCACACAACCAACGAAACAATGGCTCTTTTTCGTGAGAAATTCAATGACCGTTGTTTCTTACGTCGTGGCGATCCTAATTGGCCACCACGATCAAACGATTTTACACAGTTGGACCTTTTTTTTTGGCGATATGTAAAAGATAAAGTGTGCGTTAATAAGCCAAGAACAATTCAAGACCTAAGGGATAAGATAACTCGGCACATTAACGACATTGAATCTCAATTATGTCTCAGTCATTGAAAATATGGACCATCGGATAGGGATGGCCGTGGCGAGGCGATGTCCGATATTTTGTCATAGATCCTTCTATCGTAATAAAAAATAAGACAATTCTCTTAAAACTTTTTATTTACAATTTACATCGTGCGTTTTGGTTGAACCAAACTTATAATTAAAAAGTTTATAAAAACGAAAAAAATGCGGATTTTAATTTTAAGATTAATTTTTTAAATGCTGCTTTGAAATTGCATTAGTGTCCAGATTATGAAGTTCTAGTTTTTCAATTTGTGTCTTTCCCTTCTCCTTTTTAAATTTTATATATAAATACGAATATACCTACTATCAAATTAAAAAGTGTGAAAATTACAAAACAAAACAGAATTGCAAAGTACACGAAACTTAGTACCCCTTTCCAATCTTTAAACCCCTCCCTCCAGTAAACTCAAGAATAAAAATGCAATAAAAATTTGTATTTTATTTTTTATTTTATGTTATAGTTATGATTTTAACATTCATATACAAATTCATTCGTTGATGTACTTGGTAAACATAAAAATTCGTAGAGGTATTTACAGGTCAAACGGTTTCTTTATACCGTTTCTGCTGCTTCAGCTTTGGAAAAAATCAAAAATTTAAGATTAATTTCAATACCAAAGTGAAACGGTTACTTTTAACCGATACCGAGTATTTTTTTTACCTATACTACTTGGTACTCGGTTGTTAAATATCGAATATGTGCTTGTATTTACTCGTATCGTTTCATCCCTACCGATACCTTTTCAATAAAATCGGAAACACTCAAAAGTGCGTGGACGTCCGGGATTTCACAGATCAAAGCAAACTCTAAATCTACACTCACACTTATTAAATATTTGACGAAAAAAACGGGACCAACAAGCAAACTTAATAATTATTTCCTTCAATTCAAATATTTATTTAGATTATAATACCACATCTTACAAAAAACAATTTTTTGCTATGTCTAGTAGGAAAATTAGCTTGATTTGTGATATTAAGACCATTTTACATCTAAATAACTATTAACAAGAGAAGGGGTTACGCTTATTTGGTCAAATATTTAATAAGTTTGACCGTAGCTAAAGAAATTCATGAAAGAAATATAAGAATTAACTTGCAGATTATTAGTCTCTCAGAATGTAGATGGGGTTGGCAATGTTACGTTCGAAAATGGAAACCAATTTTTGTTCTACGGCAGAGACATAATCAATGAACATTACCGCGAAGGAGTAGTATTTCCAATGAGCAGAAAGGCCGCACAGTCACTAGTCGACTGGTAACCACTTTACGAAAGAGTAAGGAATACAACCATCCTTCAAATATATGCTCCCACCGAACAAGCAGATGAAGATACAAAGAACGCGTACTTCGATCAACTTATGCCAATTACAACTTCAATAAAAAAACAGAGACATTCTTATCGTTATGGGAGATCTGAACGCTAAGATCGGTTTAGAAAACCATAGTCTAGAACACGTAATGGGAAAGGATGGATTGTGCGCAATAAACTCCAACGACAGGATGTTGTAATGAAGCCAACCTCGTTATCGGCTTCTCGCTATTTCCACAAAGCAACTTGGGTATCTCCAGACGGAATAACTGAACTAGATGAACCACTTCTGCATAGGCAGACTCTAAAAGTGCCGACTGGATGTTCGAATTAAGAGGAGTGCTGACATTAGTGCTGATCACCATCGTCTCGTGGCACCTTTGCGCCTTAAAATTGCATCCCTACAACGTCATGAAGTTCTGAGCGAACTCCATAAGGGTGTAACAAAAACGCTAAAACAATTAAAACAACGGCCCTACACGCAAAGAACAAGTTTTGGAACGCACTTCAATTTTTAATGTAATTTACAGAAGCCAAGAAGAGACGTTTGTTTCTTTTTTACTTCAGATACTAATCTAGCGAATTGTTGTCTGTCAAAAGTCATTGCTATCATACATTTTTTATTTAAATGCATGTACAGTACTTTTCGCTTATAGTCCATTCCGCTTAAAGGCTAAAAACGGATATAAGCCAAAACTGTCATATTCACATACAGACAGATTTTTTCGAATTTCAAACAAATTATGTGTCCTAAGGTCCATTTCGCTTGTAGTCCATTTTCGTTTAAAAGCCATATTTTCTTAGCATGCGAATATAATTCTTTATGCAAAAATGTTCGCTTATAGTACACTGTTTTTTATATATTTTTTTAATCAACTTGTAACATGTTTTAATTTACATTTCTGGAAACTATTATAAATGCCAAATTTCGCAATTTATATTTCATAACATGGTGTTCTCATTTGTTGCAATAAACGTCAAACTTCATAAAAAAAGAACGTTGAAAAAATATTAGTTTTTTTGTAAAGACGGTGAAGACACCATGTAAAGAACCAATGAAACTGATATTTATGTGTTTGATTTCGCCATCAAAAGAATTAAAATGAATCTCATACTAAAGGTTTATGAAGAATTGAAATTATTTACATTTTTGTTTTTATTGTATTATTTTTTGTTTAAACTATTTATTTGAATTAAATCAAAATTTGGTTATGTTTTAAATAAACTTTTGTTTTTGTTTAAAACAGAGTAGTTTTATTGAAGAAAATAATTTTTATATAGTCCAAAATGTGGATTATACTAGGTTTCACACATAATCCATAAAATGGCTTATAAAAAAATCGGTTATAGTCCACAAAAGTTGTGCAACTATACTAGTGGACTATAAGCGAAAAGTACTGTAACGAGTTTTGGAACTCAGCGCCTCGAATGTATGTATTAGGGTGGTTTTATCTCATAGGCCAAAAAAAATGTCAGAATTTTTTTTGGGGGCATCCCCCTTAAGTGTATCTTTCTGTCATATTTTAGGATTGCCAAAGTTTAAGCTCGATTGAAAGATGTTAACTCGTGCAACTGGGACCCCAAAGTTTTGAAAATCTCGATTTTTTTTTGGCAGTTTGGCGACTTTGCCGACCTATACATATCTCTAGAACGGTTTAATATATTTCCCCGTGTCATACATCAAGTTGAAGGCGATACTGTTTACAATATTTTATATGCAATAATAATACGTAAGTAGTACTGAATTCGAGATAATGAAGCCAATGTACCTAAAAACATGACTAGGTACCCCTTAGAACGAAGATGGAAACTGTTGTGAAAATCCCATTTTCCTTCCTATATTATCAATTTTTGGAATGAAAACAATTATATGTTTAGAAAATCAAGTATATTAAATGTCTTTTTCATTTTATTCTTATTTAAATTTATTCAAGGGATTAACATAATGTGGAGCTATCTTGATATAGCTGACGGCATCTGCTGACTACTTGGAAAACGTATTGTTTTTGTTTCACGTCCTTTGTAAGTAATTTGTTGTAATCTGTGATGAGCTTGACTCCTTGCTCTGCCATGTCGTTCACAACTTTCAAGTTGTTTACCATCTTTTGCCCCTCCTGGTAGTTGATGTTCTGCGGCCAAGTTGCAGGATCTTTTCCCAGAAATTCGGTGTTAATGTTTAATCTCTCGAACAACAGGTTAGTCTCACTTGTAATTAGGGCTGGGAGAACTTTTTCTAGGAATTTCGGCGGTTATTCTTTTTTTAGTTTGGGTCGCATATTTCTGGAGCACTTCTCATTTTATTCTGCTTGATTTGATAAGATTTTTGACGCCATTTGGCTCTTTACGGTGTTTTGCACTGTCGGGTCAAACAATGCCAGCGCAAAAAGTTCAGTGCCCAGATCGTCGCAGTCGTGATCGACTGGACCTGGAGACCTGAAGCGCACATCGTTGCCATCAAGATGGCCAAGATATATCAATGCCAACTGTAACAGCTCTCTGTAGTCGTCTCTTGGCTGGCATTCCAGTAGTTTTTTTGCAGTTCTTCTTCGATATTATTAGATACAGAAGCTCTCTACCTAACATCTGCTCCAGGAGATTGCACGCTCCATTGAGTCTCCCAGTATTTGATGCTGTTGTATCGAAGCACACAGCCACGACCGATCTGGCGAGACCCCATTCCTCTAGATATTCGTACACTGCTAGGGCTTGTTCCTCCCTTGAGCTACTGTCAGTTTCAGGAACGCCTAGGACTTGTTCTTTAGTCCCATGTGATACCAGAACAGCAACCCGTTCTTTCTGCTCTGTTTTGAGGATACCTGGTAGTAGTTTACCATCCCAGTGCACGCAAACAGCCTCGTGTGGGGGTATCTTAAGTCTGTCTTGAATTTGTGCCGTGTATTTTTCACGGTTTATTCTCCGCTGTTCACGGATAACGCTTCTGGAGATCTTATATTCTTTGAGATCCTCTCCGAGAGCCTCTACTGTAGCCAAAATGATACGAGAAGCGTTCCTATCGGACACCTTACAGCAGTCCAGCAACAATTGCAATTTCATGGTTTGGACCTCTTTGAAGCCACGCTTGATTCTCTTGGGGGGAAGATGGTCCTTCAGATTCTACGTTCATCTCGAGCGCTTCATACGGCGTATTACGTCCTTCTAACTCTTCTGTTGTCTCCTCGTCCGTGAACTCCACCGTATCTGTGAACAATGAGATGAGACAATAAGTATAAAGTTAATATTGATGGAAATTACAGCTCTTGATCTAGATCTTTTAAAGTTTCGCTACAAGGAAAATATTTTTTTTTTAAATGCTTACACAAATTTCCCGCTTCAAGTTGTTTGTGTAAGACTTTCCGTTGTTTCTGTAGTAGTCTTTCTTCAGCTTGAGCCAACTTCAGGTCAACTCCGAGCATGAACCCTGGTCTTCCTTTATGTCTTTGTTTTAACAGAAACTCCTTGTCTTCTGAAGTCATCATCGTCAGGGCAGCTTGATGGGCAATATCAAAGATATCATCCAACTTTAGGGTAAACTCTTTTACAGCATTTCTTGCACTTTCCGTTTTTCTATCCTTGTACTTTTGCATTTTTCTCCAATCATCGTATAGTTTTTTTAGCTTTACTATGACATTTTTCTTTTGTTTTGTAGGAATTCGAGCTTTTGTCCAAAAAACCAAAACCTCGTTAACAGTAGTTGTGGCAGAGTCTCTCACATTTAACTTTATAGCACGCAAATTGTGGAAGATAGTAGCTAGAACTTGTCGATTGGAGAGCAGCTTACATCCAGTTATCTGATGAGCTGGATAGTCTATTAGAAAAATTTTGTCTCCACCTCTACTTATCACGCCAGATGTAGAAGCCATCACTTTTACGAGAAATAAAAATGTTCACTAGAATAAAGAATAAATGACACTTACTAAAACAAAAAGTTCGTGTTAGTAGGTGCCGACCGAATTAAAATAAATTTGTATTTTGTACGAACGTAGGACAAAATACGACTTTCACTGTTCAGCGACCAAGAAACAAAATCATAAAAGCAACAACCACCTAGCTTTTCTTTTTTTAATAACAGACTCTGAACCAGCGTTGCCAGAAGATTTGGAAGGAAAATATTAATTTGGCGAAAAAAAATCTTATTTTTAAGAGAAAAATCTTAAAATTTTTTATAACAAGGGCAAAAAAGTAAAAATTTTTAATGTTTTTTTTAAGAACAATTGTTATTTAGTTGAACTGTTAATTTTAATTTTTGATATTTTTTTAGTTAGGCTTGAGTTCATCAAATTAAATTTTCATTAAATTATTTTTATTGAAGGAAGGAATTTTTATTAAAATTTTTTGATAATTTTCTTGGCTGAGCTGGTGGTTCGAAATTTGCTGTAATTATCATTTTTAATTTATTTACATGTTGCTACCTTTCTTCTGTTTTTCGTATTCTTAAAACAACATACTTCTTATTATGGAAACTATTTAAATCGAAATACATAATTGCGGTATTTATACAAAATTAGATTGTAGGTTTAAATTGTGTTTAAGCTATATTTTTTCATAAAATTCTTTCTAAAATAAATTGTTATTCCATTTAATTTTTAATAAATAAGGAATTAAAAAAGTCCATCTAAATAAAGAAGTTTCATTCAATGTAATTAAACTCTAAAATTAGAGATATGTACATACATAAATTTTGAGCAAGACAATTTTAGTTTGGGAGCTCATACTTCATATGAAATTTTAAGGGTTCTTAATTTAATATTATATTTGTTGACACCGTTCTTATATGGAATGCATTTCGAGGAAATTGCATTTAAATAGAGCTCATTGAAAATGTATGGATATTCTTAAATATATTCCTTATTGAATTGTTTATTAAAATAATGTTAGTACACCTTTTAAAAAGATATTCTTAAGCACTTATGTTTGTATACTTTGTTTAAAAATTATCATAAACATGGAATGTGGAATTTTTAAACTAAAAGCTTCTTAAGTTCCATTAGTTTTACCTTTTGGTACTAAATACCTGAACTTTTTTGTTCTTTAATTTATGAAACTTTATAAAAATGCGTTTTTTCTTTTCACAAATAATTTTTTTCATCAGTATTCCCAAAATGAACAACTGCTAATTTAAGATGCTTATTTAATATTTTTTATGCCCAGAAATAAGGATGTATTTTTGTGTATGCCAGTCAATGGGTTCAAAAGTGCGCAAAACCAATAGTTAGACAACAAATATGATACAAAAAATCATTGTTTTAAAAATTTTCTGTTTAAAAAACGGTAAAAAAATTATGTATCTTGTACAAACTTAAAGTTAATAATCTTTATTTCTAAAAATAAAAAAATCTTAATTTGAGAAAAAAAAACTTAAAATCTTATTTTGGTCAAAAAATCTTTAAAAATAAGATAAAATCTTATTTCTGGCAACGCTGCTCTGAACCAAGGGTAACCCAGTACATTTTTAAACTAGTTTGGATTTACCTGCTTGGGGTCGGCAGTGATACAGTATGAGGAACAAATAGATACATACCTGACATAAAAAAAACATTGTTGTGGATCTAAAATTAACGGTATAGCATAGCAAACCTAAGTATTTAAATGAAATAGGATTTTGCTTCAATAAAAGTAAAAGATCTTACAGTACAATGAATAAAAAAATTAAACCTGTTTCACATAAACAAAACTAATATAGAATCTATTTATATTTTTTTTTTTTGGCTAGGGGTTGCAAACCAGTTATAATCGTTATCGCGATTAATTACATCTTTTCGACGATAGAAACCACTGGTTTCGCTCTCTGAAACTAAATTGCCAAACATGCTGTTCATACAATTTATTCCTGTTTCATTTTGACATTTTTGTTTGTGTTTTTAAATAGATAAAAAAGTAAACAAAACTTAAGAATATATTATTAAATACTTTTATTAATATTAAGGTATTATAATTATCACTTTATTTTATTAAAAATTCAGACAAACTAACGATAACTGTTATCAAAGTTGGAGATGATAGTACATTTTTCCTGTTTCGCAGCCTGTTTTAAAATGAAACGACCCCCTACAAGAAGACTACCGGTCATTTTACTAGTTATATGACCGGTAGTGTTGACCAATATAGTGTTATAGTAATAGTAATTTTTTTAGTTTTGGTTATGCATTTCTTGTAGGGCCTGTTTCGCTCTCAAAATTTTGTATGGGAAAACAAGTCGTTTCAATCATGTTTGGGGCGCGAAACAGGAATAAGAGAGCGAAACACGAATATTGCTCTCCGTGTGAACATGGTATCACGCTTTAAGAGCCACTTTTTGGGTTAGAGATTAGCGATTACATTAACTTTAATCTCCGTATTTACTTTTTTGAGTTTTTTTAACTTTATTTTGTTAGTTTAGGCGGCCAATGGTGGTGTTAAAACCTTTAAACCTTATGTTAAGCTGTTGCATAAATATGAAACAAAAAATAATTTTTAAAAAATTATATGAGTATGTATATTGCTTAGCACTTTTATATAATTTTTCCTTTCTATATTATTTCTATAATATTTTTTTTCTTTAAACACAATTTCTACCTTGTAAACAAAATTAAATTCGCGCATTTTCTTCTTCTTCTTTGAAAACATCCATATTGCTTTGATTACACTTTGACATTTGCAAAAAAATGTTGCCATTTATTTGTGCTCCGTATGGTAACACTACATCGCTTAACCCACCACCGGAAAATATCAATTTCAATTTAAGGTAGATTAACTTAATTCTCATTTTAGAATAATATTAACTTTAATCTCAAACCCAAAAGGTCGCTCTTAGAATACCTAGTTTCAAGTAAAATTTTAAGGCTAAACATGTTAAAAATATTAATCAACACTAGGTTTGGGCATTTCTACATTGTAATACACAAGTAGAATAAAAGCATTCGTGTTCAAAAATGTTTTGCATAGTCTGGGCTCACATTATAAAAGTTTTCTTTCAGAAAGTCTTAGTTTATAGGTGCAGCGTTACCGTTGTGCGACTTTAGTTGCAATTTGCAACCTTTTTGACGATCTGACACTTTTTGTGCGACTTTTTTTAACTCGTCTAATTTTGCAACTTTTTTCAATTTTTTGCGACCTTTTGCCCCTTTTTTGTAAGTGAAATAATTTTTTTACACTGCATAGTTTCACACATCTTCCCTTAAAAATATCAATTTTGTTTTAAACATCCCCCGGGATATGTAACCTCACTCGATTGAGCAGGTTATTATTTTATATCCAGCCAATTTCAACAACTGAACTGTATTGTATTTGCCTTGTTTTGTATCGAGTTCACTGAATTTCCATGCCAATCTAGGATGAACGCCATTAATATTTTAAGCGTTTTAAAACCCAATTTTTAATACCGCTATTGATCTAATATCTTTATTTTAAAATGTTATAAATTACACATGCTTTTATTAACGAATTTAAGTTGTTAGAAAGTAAATCCAATGATAAATCATACAACTACATTTTTGAAATTACAAATGATAAACATTTTTGGCAAACAGTAGGAAGCTTAAAAAATGCTTTTAATTAACCACTGTACCTTAATTTAGACAAATAAGCAGCGCATGTATTAAGTTTACCGCTCAACAGTGCGTTGACAGGAATTTTTTTTCAAAATTAGTATTAAAGAAAAATAAATTAACCAAAAGGTTAAGAGTGGAAATTTGTGAGTCCATGCCATCAACTCTATATTTTCTAGATACTGAAATACCAAGTTGGATGCTTAATAATGCACTTGTGCGAAAATACAAACAAAGCTAGGAAAACATAAAACGTAAAAATTATACATATATTATTAATAACGCAGTACAACATTTTTCAGGTATTTGATTTGGGACTCAATTCTGATAATTGGTTATGAATGAAGACCCAAAAAGAAGAACTTCTGCATCATTAGTTTGGTCATGGTACATCAAAAATTAATTTGAAGTTAGTAAGTATTGTATAGGGGAATTTTCATACAACGTTTCGCTACATAAGCAGCGTTTTCGCAGTTATAAATAAATGTATGAAGAAAAAAAATATTTTTTGCCCAAACAATTTAATATTTTTATTTTTAATTCATAAAAAATCCAAAACGGTAAAATAGTGTCAAGTCCTATTACTTTCACGTAAAGTCGCATAACCTATGAACAAAATGAGAATAAATCATGTAAATCGATAAACGCGTTTCGCTTTTATTCACAATTAAGTAATGGTTTGAATTTCAAAAATTTGCTCGAGATATCCACAAAATTCTTTGGAAAAAACAATGATGACTTTTTTTTACCAATTATCAGAATTGAGCCCCGAAATCATGTGTTGTACAGTGTAATATACAGACACATTATTAAAAACCAATCAAATGTAAAATTAATACACAAAAGTGCATTTAAACACATTAAAACTTTTTTCAGTTTTTTTTTAAATTTGTTCAGTAAGTAAAAATGTCCTTTTAACTGAAGCAAATTTGAAAGAGTTATTAAAGAAATAAAACCGTGATTTTCACCCGGGTGGGTATTGGTAAAGTAATTAAAATGTTAAAAAAAGTGTGAGACGTTAATTTGAAAAAACGAATTTTTTGTGCTACTTTTTAATTATAAATTATATTATCTGTAAACTATTTATTATACCCTCCCGAAAGGGATTACTTCAGCATTTTTGATGTTCTGCATTTCACATCCACATGTGTTTTGTTGTTTTCAAAAGGGGTTGGTGAAAGTTAAACGAATCTACATTTTATTCTTAAATGTAGTTACATTAACAAAAAAAAAAAAATTTTGTTATTAATTTAAAATATTCTTTATCCAAACCAACCCAAAATTTAAAGTTAAGTTTTTCATTGATTTTGATGTAATTAACGTCATTTTCCGACATTTCATTTTTTTAATCGATCTCAAATTAGTTATTAGAGTTTTTTAAAAATTTTGCAATTTTTTGAAATATTAAAAGTTTTCGCGATACTCGCTATTTTTTCAAATTTTTTTTTTTGTTATTTTCCCACATTTTGTTTTTCACCGCATTTACTTAGTTATTTCAAATAAATTTTAGTGTTTGTTTGAAAGTTTGTACTTCATTTTTCGAGAATTTTAGCCATGCTCGCGATATTTTTTAAGTTATTCTTTAGTTTAACTAAAGGTTTTTGATCAAAAACTTCGAATACAGAAAAACTTACGGATTTAAGAACACCAATTTATGAATTATGCGGATTCAAAAAATCGAGTCGAAGCCTAGAACATACCTGCTAGTTAAATTAAACAAAATTTTTCTTAAATTTTTAATGGGAATTCGATAGTGCAGTGTTTTACTTATATCGACAACTTTTTGCGATTATATAGTATGCGACATCATTAAATCTATCGTTAACGACCGGTACCCTACAAGAAATGAATGAGCGAGTAGTCACATATTTAATTTTGGTGTTATGAAAATCATAGAAAGAAATGACAGAAATCAAGTTTTCGGTCACATCGGTCATTTCTTTCTATCATTTTCTTAAGACCAAAATAAAAAATGTGACTACTCGTTCATTCATTTCTTGTAGGGTGATCAATAAAATCTCAGCATGCCTTTGAAAACTCTAGAATGTACCAGTATAATTTTAAAAATTAATAAATGCATAACATGAAACAAAATATAGCGCTTTAAGAATTTGTTTTAATCTTTACAAATTACGTTATAAAATACATTTTCAGTTAAAGAATTCAACACAAAATAATAGCATATTTCCGATGTGCGAAAGAATTCTTTCTTTCGAACAATTACATTTAAAACATATACAAATTCTTTTTTCACCAAATTTGTTGAGTCCATTGTCTAAAGTTAAGCTCAAACATGTAGGTACATTTCCACGTGTTAAAGTTAATCTTCAAACTCGTTTTTCTAATTGTTAAAAGCGATGGTCACAATTAAAAGAAAATTTTTTAATCGTAATCGCGATTATAAAAAACTGCGATTAAATGCAAACTCTAGTTTTAGTACTCGCTTATCACTAATTAAAAATATTTATTTATGTATTTACTCAACTCATCCTAAGCTTAAAATCTATTAGTGTGTACTTACTCGATCATATTATTTCATGTAAATATGTATGCATGTTTGTGCTTTCAAACAACAAGTTGCTTAGAGTTTATACAACAAATTATTAAGAATTTAGTAGCTATTTTCCTTTTGCTAAGAGCGGTTCATAGAAGTGTATTTATAAAATCTTTTCAAGCAGTTCAAATGATGATTTTACGCTTAATCGTTATTTCTTCGTTGGTTCTTCTACAACTATTTGTAAATGCCAGAGCAGATGGTATGGTTGAGGTTTTTAAATGGAAACAAATGGATTTTTATAATCGTGGCAATAATCCAATGACAACTGATCTCATAACAAATAACCCATCACCGGGTAAGGCACCAAAGTCAGGTATTTACACACTAGTATATTACATATATGTATACTATATACATATGTATGTATATGTACTAGTATAGTATGTAATAAAAATCTTATGTACAGTGGCATCCCGGTATAACGTATACTCAGTTTAACGAATTCGCGATTTAACGTACGGTGATATTTTTTCCATTGAAATATCGAAACGTCAAAAAAAAATTGTGCTTAGAGAGCTCCAGGAAGAAGCAGTTCAATGCTTGGTTAAAGCACTTCGAAAACAGACAAATATACAGGATTATTTTTAAATAACTTGAATACGTTTTACGTTTTTTAAGTTCATTATTGTTATTAGTTTTGTTCTTCACTATGTACTCATTTAATTTAAAATGATATGAAGTATTTATTATACCCACACCACAATAGTGGAGAGGGTATTATGCATTTGTGCTGATGTGTAACGCCTTAAAATAGTGGTCCTAGACCCACCTTAAAGTAAACCGATCTACTCAGAATCACTTTCTGAGTCGAACTAACGATGTCCGTCCGGCTGGCTGGCTGCCCATGTAACCTTGTGCGCAAAGTACAGGTCGCAATTTTGGAGATAATTTGATAAAATTTGGGTCATAGGTTCTTATTCTTATTGGTTCTATTGAAAATGGGCCGAATCGTAGGACCACGAGGGAAGATATGGGGAAATTTCTTCCTCTCAGAAACTATCAAACCGATTTTAATGAAATTTGAAACATAGGTAGAAACATATCTACATATATGGACACAAAATGTATGCATTTTTAAAAAAATAGGACCACGAGGGGAGATAGGGGCAATTTCTGCCTCTCAAACCGATTTGAAAGAAGTTTATAAATATATTTGTATGGACACATAAGCATGATGTGTTTTTAAATACTGTGGTATAGGGTATCATATGGTCGGGCTTGACCGACTATAATTTCTTACTTGTTTTTTTGTTTGTGTTATGAATGGAAATAAACGAATTTACTTTGTTTTATTAAAATATTATTGTTTTACCAATAAAAATTTATTAAAAAAAACTTCGGGATTTAACGATATAACGAAAGGGCCTGACAATATATAATTCGTTAAACCGGGTCTTTAAGGCCTTATTCATAAAAAATATTTCATGTTTATAACAGTTAAATGTTTTTTTAGCTATCCTTTGGTTAGCAATGACGTAAATTTTGTATGTACAGACACTAGTATAATGTAATGCATTTTCTGGTCCGCTACGGCCTTCGTCAGCATTCTTTTTTTTAACTTAACAATTTTAATAAATCGAATGTGGGAACTATTTCTTCATTGCCCAGATGTTTAAAAACAAATTATAAATACATTTTTCCAGTATGACTTCGTCATTGTAGCGAATAAATGTAGTGCTAAATATCAGAATAATTTTTTCATTTATTTTTTTAACATTAACCCATATTTTGGATATTTCAGGGGCTATTATCTTACACTTAATACCCATTTGCATTTATACAGTGAAACTGCGGTACAACGAACTTAACCATAACTAATAAATCAATATAAAGAATTTTTTACTGTGTCTCCTGAAAACACCTATTTATTTCAAAAATACTTTATGGGTATAACAAAGAAATCCTAAACTATAAAGCCTTTAAAAGACTCGATATGACGACGGTAGCATAAAGCAAAATGAAATTTTAGGTAAAATTGTAAAGTCTCGTTACAGGTAGGGATGCAACTACGTTCTTAAGAACATCAATGTTTAAAAACTCAATAATAGAAACGATACATCGTTGTTTTAATTTTGTTATAATTAAATTGTTTAATATGTTTGCACCCAGCAAGTACGATCCGAGGTCCGTCAGAAAATGTGCCGAAAAATTTACGAGTGGTTGAGAAGAATGCGCACCTCTCTGCCTGAGATAATTCCGAAATCTTTTTCGAAATGTCTGAGAAATCTAAAAAATTTTTGGTAAGACGATGGTTAATCAAAAAACACAAAATAAAAAGGAATTGCAATTTAAACGATATAAAAAGTTGAAAAATAGTTCGTTAAAAATGTGTTTAAATACACTTTTGTGTATTAATTTTTCATTTGATTGATTTATAAAAATGCGTTTGAATATACTTTAATATATGTATGTATAAACTTTACGTTTTATGTTTTTTAACTTTTTATTTTCGCACAAGTTCGTTACTTGGCATCCAACCTTCTATTTCAGTATCTAAAAAATTTTGAATTGATTGCATGGACTCATTTCTACTTTTAACCTGTTGGTTAAGATATTTTCTAATTTTGAAAACAAATTGTCAGCACACGCACTGTTGTGCGGTAGAGTTAATACATGCGCTGCTTATTTGTCTAAAGGTACAATGGTTAATTAAAAACAATTTTTAAGCTTCCTACTGTATGCCAAAAATGGTTAGCATTTGTAATTTTAAAAATGAATTTGTATGATTTATCATTGGATTAACTTTCTAACAACTTAAATTCGTTAATAAAAGCCTGTGCGATTTATAACATTTTTAAATAAAGATATGAGATAAATAGCGGTAAAAAGTTGGTTTTAAAACGTTTTAAATAATAATGCCGATCATCCTAGATTGGCATGGAAATTAACAGCCTGTTTATAGAACGCGAGCGCAAAAGTGACTCGTTTAACCAACATTAAAAACAAAAATAAATTTTGAATTATTAAAAAATAGTATTTCAATTACAAAAAAGGGGCAAAAAATTGGAAAAAGTTGCAAAATTAGACGATTTTAAAAAAGTCGCACAAAAAGTGTCAGAGCATCAATTGCAACTAATGACGCACAACGGAAACGCTGAGCGAACCAATTGAAGAAACGATGTCGATATTTTTTAGTTTTTAAGCCATCAAAACATTGATTTAACTTTTGAATAGTATATTTTTATAAGTATTCCGTGTTAAATCGAATAAGGATAAACAATATACCTATAACGAACTTTTCTTAATAGCTTCTTTATTTGTAAAAAAAAAAATTAGAATTATATCTGAAACTGAACCGAGTTTATAGCAAAATATAATTTATTAAATCTGTATATAACGGTACATTTTGAAAACGATATGTATGTATGCACATTGATATAATAGATACAACAATGTATTTTCAATCTCCTTAAGATTCGTTATATTGAAGATTCACTGTATAACAACTTTTTATACAATTTTTGTTTTTTAACATAAAAGTTCTTTTAAATGGAAATCTAATGTGATAATTGCCAAGTTTTTAGGTTGTTTATCAACCTGTTGCAGGGTGTTTTACATAAATATGTATTTTTGTTTATATTAATAGGTATGTACATATATGTTAATTCGTTCCGCTTAGACGGGATTTTCAATTAAACCAAATTCGGATAAGTCAAAACCGTAACGTTTAATGAATTAAGCAATTTTAATATAGCTTGATAGGGAATACATATGGCATTCGAAAAAAAACAAATAAATACATATATACCTTCATTGTTTAGGTACTATATTAAAAAAAAATATTTTATTATAGGTATTTTTAGGGGGTAATTTTGTTGTTCACTTCTCCTTGCGTTGAGAAAATAGTATAAATAAATAGTCTTTTCGAAAAAACCTTTACCAAAAAAAGTACGCAAACGGAAAATTTGTAAAAATTCGTAAAATTTAGGGAACAGCTAATGGCAAATAAATGTAGTGTTGAAAAATGTTTACACTTTTCTCTTCTTAAATGTAATCTTTAATATTTCTTTTTTTTTTATTTTATTTGTGTCTGCGTAAATTTATGTATTTAAAAGAACATGAATATTCTTTGCTATTGATTACATAAAAAAAAGTTTGGGTACTTCACACTTTTACAACTCTAAAAATGTTGCCTAACAAAAAATAAGTTTCACAAGTTGGTATTTAGCCATATAAATTTTAAGGGCCGATGTTGATTTTGAATAAAACACAAATTATTAAGGAAATTATTGTCATTTCTTTTTATTATGATAATATTATATAATATTGGTATGGTGCAATTATATATGGAACAAAATACCGGCCAAGTGGCCGCTGGGACCTCGCCGGCACACCTACATCCTACGGCACGATGATGTTGATGCCGCTAGTGTGCCGAATTATCTCATTAACCCCAAAAAAAAAAGACGTCCAACGGTGTCAAATCACATGATCTTGGCGGTTAATTGACATCACCACCACGTGAGATAACACGGAAATTGAATTTGTCGCGCAAAAAAGCCATTGTTTTGTTAGCTGTGTGGCAAGTGACACCGACCTGTTGACACCACATATCGTCCACATCAATATCTTCCAATTCGGGCCATAAAAAGTTCGCTATTATCTCACGATAGCGAACACCATTCACAGTAACTGTTTGACCGGCCTCATTTTGGAAAAAATACGGCCTGATGATGCCGCCAGCCCTTTAACCACGCTAAACAGTCACTCTTTGTAAAAGCATTGGTGTTGTGAAATAAAAGCCAGTTGATTCGGAATAATGAGTGTTCAAGTAAAAAGTATTTTTATTAATAACAAAAAGATATAAAAAAGGAAGTAAAAAAGAATGTCAAACATGACGTAGAAAAGAGTTGCACGAAAGTGCACTAGATGAGTATTAAGCGAGATACCAGATTTTCATACACCAACACCTCCACTAAAAGCTGGCTTGATGTTTGTTAGACCTAGCATTTTGAAACATTTTAAATGCTTTTCCTTCGTCACCGGTTTGGTAAGGAAGTCAGCCGCCATATCTTCAGACTTCTGATACTCCAACACTATATGTCCATCGTTGGACATATGAAGACATTGCCATATATTCAGCCTCTGTTGTTGAAAGGGCAACAGTTGATTGTCGTTTACTGCACCAACTTATAGCGCTTTGTTGTATAAAAACATAACCCGTACAGGAACGTCTATCGATCACATTACTTGCATAATCAGCATCGCAAAACCCGTACATTTTCATGTCTTCTTGCTTTTTGTACATAATTCCAACATTTAGGGTGCCTTTAAGGTATCGAAAAATGCGCTTTACTGCTGTCCAGTGGGCGTTGTCAAAATTGTTATTGAATTTGTTCAAAAAATTCACAGCGTAAGCTATATCAGGACGAGTTCTTGCACCAGATAAAGTAAACTGCCTATAGCTTCTTGATAAGGTATATTATCCAATTTTTCGGAGCTGGATTTTGAATTTGTTAACTTACTATTTACGTCAAAAGGTGTTGATATCGGTTTACAGTCAATCATGTTAAATCTTTTCAAAATATCCTGCGTATACACTGATTGATCGATTTTTATCTCGTTCTGTTGACGATTTCTCGTAATTCGAAGACCAACACAGCTTCTTGCTTCTCCCAAATCTTTCATTAAAAACACGTTCTGCAATCCACTTTTAACTTTTGTTTTGAGTTCAATGCTGTTAGTAAAAATCAACAGGCCATCAACATATACCGTAATGAAAAACATTTTTGAACCATTTATTTTAAAATATATACATGGGTCAAGCTTAGAAGGTTGTAAACCCATCTCCTTCAGAGCATGGTCCAATTTTCTATTCCACTGCCGACTAGCCTGCTGCAATCCATATATAGCTTTGTTGAGTTTACAAACATTGCCTTTAGTGTTGCTGCCAACGCCTTCAGGTGGTTCCATATAAATATCTTCCGTTAAATCACCCTATAAAAACGCAGTTACTGCGTCCATGTGTTCAATATCTAGATTGAATTGAGCTGCAATTGATATTAAATATCGGATTGAAGTATAGCGTACAACGGGGGAATAAGTTTCCTGGTAATCGATTCCAGGTTTTTGAGAACAACCCTTTATAACCAAACGAGCCTTATGTTTCAATACTTTACCATCTTCCCCACGTTTTAGTTTAAATACCCATTTGCATTTTATTGGTTTTACACCAGTTGGCAAACTGACCAATGTCCAAGTGTTGTTATCAATCAGCGATTTGTATTCCTCGTCCATAGCTCGTTTCCAATATACAGCATTCTGACCATTGAGAGCATCTTTTATTGTGATCGGATCATCTGTATCTGCCTCCACTGAATACAAATGATATTCTGGCATACTTATAGGTTTCGGTATACGTTATGAACGTCTGAGATTATTGTCACTGTCTGTATTCACTATTCACTGGATTCATCACTTTCATTAGCAGTTGAGTAATTATAGTCGCCCACGTCAACAAACTCATTATCAGTCTCCACAGCAGCAGTAGTGTCTAACTTATCATCCACAAAATGGAAACCTTGGTCATAAGAACATTTTTTAGAGTTTAATTTAAAATCGTTTTCAAAAAACACAACATCTCGGCTTTTTATAATACGCCATCCATCAGGATTTAACAAACGATATCCTTTGGTATCCTTACAATACCCAACAAAAATTAGCTCCTGTGCTTTAGGATCCCACTTCTTCCTTTTTTCTTTGGGCACGTATGAAATTGCACGTGATCCAAACACACGTAAGTGGTTTAGATTAGGTTTAACTCCGGACCAAATACCTTGTGGCGTATTCTCTTGTATTGCAGAGCAAACCATTTGTTGTTATTTTGCACTTGTCTTTTTCGAACTGTACAGTATGACCCCTTTGTGTAATTTGACTCACCGACAAAAGATTTACGGTCAAGTCCGGAATAAATAGCACATTATGTATAATTATATCCATTGTTTTACCGTTGCGATCTTCAGTACTCACTGTAACATTTCCCACACCTTCAACTTTTAATTTTTCCTTGTTCGCCACATAAATCTCCCTAACATGTGATTCATTAATTTGGTTAAACCAATCTTTACGCATGGACATGTGCATACTTTTGTAGCACCTGCTACAAACACAGTACAAAATCCAACCTCTCTTTTAGGTTTATTATTCTTATTAACATTACATTCCGCTGCTTTGTGACCAAAGCGATTACAATTAAAGCATCAAAAGCCCTTTTTTCATTAGATTTCTTTTTTGTTTTGGAAAAAAACGCTGTTCTCTACTGGTTTTTTAATATCCTGCAGCAACTTAGTTTTTATTGAATCACAAGTTATTTTGACTCCAGAGCTCTCTATACCCATTATCATGGGTGCATACTCTTCTGGGAGTCCTGCCAACAATAATGTTCCGATCCACTCGTCACTTACAGGCATATCTACCTCTTTCAGCTTATGCGCCGTTGACACAATTTGGCAAACATACTCCTCGATGTTATCTGTTGGTGAAAAACGTGCAGTAATTAATTGGCGTAAAAGTCCTACTCTACGTGTTAGGCCTGAATCTTGAAAAGCGGCCTTTAGTTTATCCCAAACATCTTTGGAAGTTGTTGTTTCCTCAATGTGAACGTAATTCACTTTTTCAATTAACAAAATTATTTTAGTCTTTGCCTTTGTGTCAACTTTCACGTTTATCCCGGAAGCTGGATAAATACCTTGCACCGTATCCCACAAATCTTCATGTAGGAGATAATTTTTCATGGCGAACGCCCACGTTGTGTAGTTTTCCCTACCAACCAATTTCTCCATATTAAAATTTGCTCCAATTGATTCCATATTAATAAAAACTTTAAATACACTTTTTTTACAATTATTTAATCAGTAACTGGGCCCATAACCTGTTGTGATGAGCGAAATAAAAGCCAGTTGATTCGGAATAATGAGTGTTCAAGTAAAAAGTATTTTTATTAATAACAAAAAGATATAAAAAAGGAAGTAAAAAAGAATGTCAAACATGACGTAGAAAAGAGTTGCACACAAACGGGATTGAAAAAGTTGAAAAAATGCTTGAAAAAAATTTAAATATAAATGTGAAAAGAGTTTCGTAGCAACTACTTTAAAAGAAAACAGAAATTGCATAGTCTAAATGCGGTATTTTCCCGAAATTGAGAAATGTCAAATGAAATGCAGAAAAAACTTGACGTTTAGGTGTGGTTAACATTCAACATCGGCCCGTTACATGATTTACAAACAAGTTTTATTAATTAATATTTATTAAATTTTTGTTTTGGTTTAATTTTTATTTCAACTTTTCTTTTATTAAACAATTTTTTCAAAATTTGTATGCTTTTTGTTTTTTTATCTTTTTGAAATCATGTTTATTGTTTTGAGTTCGGTTTCTGAAAAGCAGTAAAGGTCTTCAAGAAGTGATTAAGAGAATTGACTCATGTGTGGACCCTAAAGGGGTAAAAACATTCCTAGAAGAAAAAGGCTTCAAAATAAAACATGAGAAAAAAAATCCTCAACCATTTTTTCGAGTGGAGTTTGAACCCGGCGACGTAAAGCTTAAAAAAAACGAAACGCATCCTATTTACAATTTTAAATATATTCTCCATAGAAGAATAACTATAGAAGAGCCACACAAAAGAAATGGTCCCGTTCAATGTTTAAACTGTTAAGAACATGGTCATACTAAGGCATACTGCTATATACCCCCTGTTTGCGTGGTATGTGGTGAATGGCATGGTACAGTTCTTTGCGATAAGTCTAAAACCGACCCCAACGTAAAAAAATGTAGCAACTGTGGCGTCAATCACACTGCAAATTATAGAGGATGCCCTGTATACACTATCGTCAAGCAGTCGTCTGAACCGAATACTAATCCCCCTCAAACACAGGTAACAAATCGATTAACACTAATGACACTCAGGCTCCGCAGCCTAGTAATAACAAAACCTCTTACGCTAACGTCCTAAAATCAAACCATGTGTCAATGCAAGGTGCTGCGCCAAGTAATGAAAAAACTCTAGTTTCTAATTTAAGTCGTCTGTTTAAAAATTTGTTTTTGGAACGCAAACGGCATCCGCCAACATAAAAATGAATTAAAATATTTTCTTAAAAGTAAACAAATTGAAACTCATTTGACCTCAAGAAATACGTTTAAAATTAATGGTTCTGCCCTTTTGATAAAAACAAGAGTCAAACACTACCTAATGTGTGATCATCGTGAAGATTATCTCCAAGCAACGAACATTTGCGTTGAGGAATCAAATAGGAACCTACATAGTAATTTCATCGTTATATTCCTCGCCTAGATTTTCAATATCAGAAAGCCAATGTTATAAATATTTAAAATCATTATTACCGAGTTTCCTAGACGCTGGCTACTTTAACGCTAAGCATACCTTCTGGGGGTCACGACTTATAACACCAAAAGGTCGTGTTTTATTGAACACAATTTCTAATTTATGAATGAATTTAAATGTGGTAGCGAGCGGTCAACCAACTTATTGGCCTACTGATCATCAAAAAATTCCAGATGTAATTGATTTTGGCGTGGTTAAAAACATCCCCATAGAAACGATTCATGTTGAAGCTTCATTAGAAGTATCTTCCGACCACACACCTACAATTGTAACTATAATGAACCGCAATAGAATTGTATCTCCGACTGGTAACCTAGCGATGACAGCTACGCAAATTAATTGGTTAAAATATAAAAAATATCTCAGTACCCATTGCACAGAAAATATTCCGCTCAGTACACCGGAGTATGTAGATCGCTCTATTGACAATTTTGACAGTTTTGTGAAACTAGCTGTTCTACATTCCAATATTGCGCTCAAAAAACAAAACATATTAAAATATATTCTACAGATGTCGAGCGTATCTTGTCTGAAAAAAGGAGGGCTCGAAGAGAGTGGTAATTGCACAGATCCCCTCAACTTAAGAACTTACTAAAAGAGTGTACAAAAAGACCAAGAAAGATATTGCAGACTCAGAAAACGGCTTCTGTGGAAAAATTTCTTAAGGAACTTGATGCAACTCCACAATCAGACTACTAATTATGGCGTGCATCTAGAAATCTCAAAAGGCCAGTTGTCTCTAAACCACCATTAGGAAACTTGAATGGAAGTTGGACAAGAAATGATGTTGAAAAAGGAATTCTGTTTGGTAATCATTTTAAAAACTTATTTACCCCAAATATATCTCACGATATTGCGGTCGTGTTACCACCTGTTGCTGCTAGAGCAGCTGTTCATCTAAGATTTGAGATAAGAGAAATTGAAAAGGCTATTTGTGATTTAAACCCCAATAAGGCTCCTGATTTTGATAATATCAGCAACAAAATGCTTTTGGAGCTACCCAGCATAGCAAAGAAAATTATTCTTTTAATTTTTAATCCAATTTTACGCCTTGAATACTATCCTCAAAATTGGAAGGTTTCCTTAGTCACCATGATTCCTAAACCGGGAAAGGATCACACAAAAGTTGAGTCATAAAGGCCTATAAGCTTACTTTCTAATATATCAAAGCTGTTTGAGAAGCTGTTAGCGTCAAAATTAGCGCCAATTTTAAATGAAAATAGATGTATTCCTAACCACCAATTCGGCTTTAGAATAGAACACAGCACAATTGAACAAACCAATCGTATAGTAAACGCAATAAGAAAAACCTTTGAAGAAAGAAAATATTGTTCCGCTCTCTTTATCGAGGTTTCTCAAGCATTTGATAAAGTCTGGCATGAAGGCTTGTTACATAAATTGAAGCTAAACTTACCAGTAAACACACACAAGCTGTAAGAAAGCTACTTAGTCGGTCGAAAGTTTATTATTAAAGAAGGGGATTATTTAAGCTCTCCTCAGCTAATTGACGCTGGAGTCCCTCAGGGAAGCATCCTGGGCCCACTTTTATACTTAATATATACCTCGGATATGCCAACAAACAACTACACCCAAACTTCAACATTTGCTGCTAATACAGCTTTTCTAAGCGCGCACGAAAACAGTCAAGAAGCATCTCGATACCTACAGGATCATATAATTCAACTCGAACTATGGTTAAAGCAATGGATAATCAAATAATACCTCCAAATTCGCATGTAAAATACCTCGGTATTCTTCTAGATCGTCATTTAACGTGTAAAATCCATATAGAGGCAAAATTACGTCAAATGAAACTAAAAGCTATCCAAATTCATTGGCTTATTGGAAGAAACGCTGTCCTTAGTCTCGACTGCAAACTTCTACTTTACAACTCCATCTTATAGCCAATCTGGTGCTATGGTATTCAGTTATGGGGCACTGCCTCGGCCTCTAATATCGAAAAGTTCAAAGGCGCCAAAATAAACTTCTTCTTGGTATGTTAAAAACTGAAATATTCACAAGGATCTAAATGTTCCATTAGTTAAAACTGTGATTACGAAAACAGTAAAATACTTAAAAAGGCTCGAATTGCATCCGAACCCACTAGCTCGAAATATTTTAAATGATAGTGGCCACACTCGCTTAAGAAGAAGAGACACTGCAGCACTTGTCCATACACTTACAATATTATTGTATATGATATTCCCCATATTATTTCCATTTTGTCCTATATTATGCAATAAGTCGCATAACCGTTTCAATTTAAATATGTTCAATTTTCATTTCAGCCAGCATTGTACAATGTTGCCAACACATTTTACTTTTTTTTGTTATGTAATAAAAATTAAAAGTATGTATTTTGATTGTTGCAAATATATACCTAGCGGGTATATATTTGATGTACAAGGCCTGCTCGCTCTATTCCTACTCATATCTTTTTAGCACACGTTGTCATTACGGAGAAGGGCTTCCGATTTCCTTTCTTTAGCCAGAGCTTCTTGAAGGCATTTATATAAATGGCTCTAATTCACGTAATTTCTACAAACAGATATCTAGCTGTGTATAGATATCTATGGTGTAATGAATTTTTGATAATTTTTACATATTTCTTTTACCTACGTAGTGTATTTTACATTATCGATTTTTGACAATTCATTAAAAATGTTAATAAAAATACAAATGTTGCCATATTTTAAAAGAAAACTTAAAGAAAAAACACGTAGGCAAAATTAACGTTGAAATTATCAAACTATTTTCACCGGATAGGTAAAGATAACTGTTAGGTACGAACACGACCAGATATCTGTTTGTTAAAATTACGGACATTAGAAATCTTTCCAGAGAACGACTGTCAAAAGGCCTGCAGATTAATCCCGGCTTATATGCCTTCCCATAATTTGAAAACAAAATAAAAGTTTAGTGTTTTATAATTTTAGTTTAGTGTACATAGGTATATGCATATTTATTTACAGAATTACTATAATTACTATACACAACAAATATAAAATTAAGTTAAAGTAACTTAAAAATATAAAATTAAATATAAAAACAAAACACTCCAGTCTTGTAAACTTCAAAATATAAAATTCACTTTTTAGCACAAGTACCTATCTTCTTTAATGAACAACGCTCAACTAAAACGATTTTACATTATTGTTTTTATTTGGTATTTTAATATGTACCTACATTGTTGCCAACTTTGAAGGCTTACCGTCAAATCGAACTTCAAAAACCGCTAGAAACCGCTAAATTTTTTATTAAGCTTAAAATGTTTTAAAAATATCGCTAAAATCTAAATATTATGTAAAATGTCCAAATGATTTTGTTATTCGTGCTTAATTCCCAATTTTTATTATTTGATAAAAACACTGAAATTTATTGTTGTTGGGATAAGCTATTCCTATGCGCATTTCACTGGTTGCTTAGGCCAGATCATCAGGAAATGATGAATACAATTCCGTAGACAATTTTTGTTTTTAACAGGTTTGTCCGGAACAGAACAGAAAAACTAACTACTTATGCATGTTTTTCATGTTCAAAACAGAAACAGCTGATTCGGAACGTAACAGAACGTAAAGACTAATTCTGCCTTAAAGAGTATAAGAATTACAGAAACAGTTCTATTTGTAACAATATCAAAGTTTAAACAAAATCATCAACAATAAACAGTGAATTTATCTCTCCTAACATTCCCCACTACAATTGATTGGAATTCTTCCAACAATAATTGTAGTTGTAAGTAGGTTAAGAAAAAACAAAATAAAAACAAAAACAACTCGCTTTATTAAAAAATCGGGTTGCCAGTCGGTTTTTTTAGGCCGTGCACCTGCCAGTTTATTATCAAAATAATTTTCGTGGGAATACAAAATTTAATTCAAATGATTTTGTTATTCTTGCTTAATTCCCAATTTTTATTATTTGATAAAAACATTGAAATTTATTGTTGATGGGATAATCTATTCCTATGCGCATTTCACTGGTTGCTTAGGCACAGAATATACAGAACTGACACGAGACGGACGATTTTGCCTTTTTTTTTGTCTCTTTCTAAGAAAGCTGCCCTTTTTGCATTTTTTGTTTTGATTACGCAATTCGTGTTGATAGTAGCGGCCTGATTTTACACATTGCCACTTTCCTGCCAAAAAACATTTTCTTTCTCTTTCTTCGAAAGCTGCCCTCGCAACTGATTTGGGCCTTTTTCACACGTCACTTTTTACAGTTCTGTGTATTCTGTGGCTTAGGCCAGATCATCAGGAAACTTCATCCATAAAGATTTTAGAAAAACTAAAGATATTAAACCTAATAAAACTGTAAAGCGTATAAGAATTACAGAAACAGTTCTATTTGTAACAATATCATTTTTTGTAGAAAAGAGACACCATTAATTACTTTAATTGAAAACAAATATTTTAAATCTCTTATTTTGAGATAAAAATAGTAATTTTTAAATGCCTAGAACAAAAATTGTATTTTCTAATTATATTAAAAAACCGCTAGATTTCCCGCTAACCGCCAAAACGAAAATTTTACCCCGATGGACACGTAAAAACCGCTAGAATCGCGGTAAAACCGTCAAATTGGCAACAGTGTGTACTATGTAGAGTTTTTTTCCCCGGAGTTTTTCGATTCCCGGGAAAACGGAAAATTTTTTTAAATTTCCCGGGATTCCGTGATCCTGCTCCATATAAATAATACAAAGTAAATTTGTTTTAAATTATGAAAAAAACTTTTGTAAAAAAAGCGTAAGGGAACTTTTTTACAAAGTAAGTAAAAGAAATGCCTAAATACTCCAAAAATTAATTAAAGGTTTAAAGGGGAACTTGAATTATTATTACCTTACGTTTTTATATGTAAATTTCGTATCATTATGCTCTAGATACAAGATAACATAAACATAACAATTTAATTCATAAAACAAACAAAAATTGTGGTACTCAAGTTATGAGATCAAAAAGTAAATTCATAAAATAGATAAAATATTTTAAAAGTATATATATTTTAAATAAATACATATATTAACATTTTTTAACAGCTTAGGAAAAAACATTAAGACACACTCAATGCGTTTAGAAAGTCGGCAAAGAGTATATTTCTTATTTTATTTACTTATTACCATGTTTCCGAAAAATTTCGTTCACTTTTTTACCGAGATTGGACAAATAGTTCAAAGTGCAAAAGTTTAAAGTTGGTGCATATTTCTAATTCACAGTCCGAAGTAATTTTTCTTTTTTATAAACATCGTCTATATCAGTCAAATGTATGTCAAGGTTGATGCCAAAAATAGCATCAAACGGAATTCTTCTTACAAGATCCACCTATAATCTTTAGGACAATGTGTTTTTAAAATTGTATGTTGTAGAATCTTACACGAGTTTTCATGGTTTTTTTATTTCGGTTTCCCAGCACTTCCCGGTTATATAAGCCGTGACAAAATGAAACAAATTTATATTTATCAATTTATAAACATATCGTCATATCACAAATTTTTTTGTAATTTTAAGTTAATTAAGCAAAGTGTTCCTTCATACTTTCTCGTAACAAAAAATCGGTATTTTATCTCAAACTGAACCGAAGTTATAGCAAAATATATCTTTAAATCGGTACATTTTGAAAACTTTAATCGCATTTTGCCAAGCTCGATTTTTTTTTGTAGATATGACTTTGCTGCAATAAAGGAGCGATATTTTTGGATATCTCCTATTTTTAAGACTTGTCCGTGGACAATTAAAATTTACTGCCTGCATCTTATGTTGAATTTATGTTCTTTATTAACTCTTCACTTCACTAAATTTATTAATAATCCACTGTTGCACGGCACATTCTGCTTTTGGTAGAGTTATTGCATCAGTAGACATTGATTTACGCACGTACTCACTTCTTGTTATTGATCTAATCGACAACCCATCAACAGATGCTAATTTTTAGAGAATATAAAACTAAATTTCAAAGTATAAATAGCTTTTTTCAAAAATCCCGGGAAAACGGAATTCCGTCCCGGGAATTCCCGGGAAAAAAACCCTACTACTATGTTACTTTGTTTTTATAGCGGTATCTGAATACTTACTTTGCAAAGACACAAAACAAAAAATGTTGCTCCTTCTCTTCTCGCTTGTCATAACGTTCAGTGTCATAGTGTCCATGGATCTACATACATACACGATGAGAAAAACATGTTTTATTATGGTCACAACCAACAAAACTATTTTTAAAGAAACTAATTTAACCATAATATGGTTGTCGGTTACAACGATTTGGTTAAATTAAACATGTTATGGTTAAATTTTTTTTTAATGGTTTTGTTGCTTTTTCTCTGAGCGTATATATTAAATATACATATAACGAAAACTCTTTTGGGGTAAAGGATTTTTTTCTCTATGGTATAACAAAAACCGGCTTCGGTAACTTAAGCTTATCTGCACAGACGGCCTTCGGCCGGGTGCAAGGATTTTCTCCTCTATGGAGTAACAAACACCGGCTTCGCTTGTGCAGATAAACTTTAGTTAGCGAAGCCGGTATTTGTTATACCATAGAGGAAAAAATCCCAAATTTGTTCAGATTCTCGCTTGCAAGAATTTTTGGCATTATACGTTGTGGACATTATGACACTTTGCAAAGTGTCATAACGTCCGTGGATGTTATGTCACTTTTCTGATGGACACTATGACACTGGACGTTATGACATGCCACCCAATTTTATTGCAAGTGTATGAGCCGCTTTATTCTTGGATTTTGGGTGCCCCCAGTGGTACCAAATGATTTTGGTAGGAAATCGGCATATTTTTGGAAAAAAATTGTCACTTTAGTTTAAAAAAATCGTCAAAAAATAGAAATACCTTTTTTTATGCAATAAATCATATTTTTATTAACAAATGTTTACAACATATACAATTACACAAAAATTAAAAAATAAATAACGTTTTACAAATAAAACGTAGTTCATTAAAAAATAAATCTGTTGCATTTTGACAAAATATCTTATGTCGAGATAAAATAGCAAAATAGTTTTTAAAAAAATACTTGGTGAAAAAACAATTCTTATCAAATAATAAAATAAACCAAAATTAAAGAACAATTCCGATTATAATACAAAATTTTAAAAACGTTTACAAAAATGTTTTTTGAATGAAAATTATATGTAACAAGTATTCAAGTGTGGCTCAAAATTAATAAATTATACTTTAACAAAGAAAAAGTAAAAATCGGCAAATCCACTTGTGTAATTTAGAGGCAAAATATCGGCAAAATGCCAATAAATTGGCAAATATGGCAGGCTTGGGTGCCCCATATTTTTCAATTTTGATTATTCACTTGGCCATTGAGGTGGATCGATAATTATTTTATATCATCTTTGTCTGAATAATCTAATGGCGAATTTCAAAATAAAATTTATCCACTTTTTTTTTTGTTCTGTGCTGAAAGACTGAAAGACTTTCTATCATAAATTTCTCAAGTTTTTCAAAGTTTATTCTTTAAAACTTTATTCACTTATTAAATCATATCGTTATTTATGCGCCACCCTGTACTTATATTTGTTCAAAGTTGATAAAATTCAATTTCTTTTAAGAGATTCCCAGTGTATATTCATATAATTTTTTGTTTCTTTATCAGTTAAAATAATTAATTAAAAGCTGAATAACAAATTAAAAAATAATATATTCACAACAATTTCTGAAGTTATAACTTTTTGGAAAACGGAATTTCCACAGATGTTTAATAAATCAAGTTTTTAGACAAGTTTGTATAGTAAATACACACACATTTTCTGTCGGTGCGAGGGTTGCGGTTTTGGTTCTCTCCAGACACGCCTGTTTCACTACTACGGGCAAAAAGTATACGTTACTATTGCTTATTTAATTAATTTATAATGGTAATATTTACATTAATATTTTTATTCTAAAAATAAATTTTCTTTTCAAATACGAACATATTAAGCAATATTGTTTTATTTTGGTGATAAGAATCAATACAATTGAATTCATCATGGGGTTTTATTAATTTTAAATATACATATGTATGTATGTATACATATATGCTTAAATTGTAAATAATTCTAAATATGTTTATATGTATGTACATATGTATATTAGGGTGGTCGTTAACTGAAGCACAGCCGCCGCGAATAACGTTGTAAATGCCACTTTTTGCAAAAACTGTTAACTCTCTTACACAGTTTAAACATCAAATCAACCAAAATTATGCACCTTAACGCCTTCAAAATGGCATCCAAAGAGTCAGCACGTGGAAGAACGTTGTAAGTTACTAACAAAATGATGAAACCGAAATGGTTTTGCAGTGTGGAATAACGTTTTAAAAGCCTTTTGCATAAAAGTTTTTATTTTTATTATTATCATAATAAATCAATTGTAGTGGGGAATGTAAGGAGAGATCAGGGCTGCCAGGTACTTTTTTTCGTTCTCCCCAAATTTAAAAATAAATTTCCCCAAATATCCCCCGATAAAAGCAAGAATCCCCAAAAAAAGCCCCTGTAAAAAAATACATAATATTTAACGGATAATTTAAATATTTATTTGAGTTTTACTTGTACCATGTTCTACAAGAGATCATTTTTATCAAAAGGAAATATGTAGTTGTTTTTTAAATATATATATATACATATGGGGGATTTGGTGTCAAGTGACCCAACTTTTAAATCGAACTTTTAGCTATCGAAGCTACTTGGGACAAATTTTGCTAACACCAATAGGTAATAAGTTACATGGATGAGAAAGAACACATGTATGGCCAAAATGTCAAACTTTGACCTCCACTAACTCAGGAACTTTTTGACCGATCTGGTTGAAAATTTGTGTCTAAAGTACTATCCAATAGGACTAACTTTCTTCCAAATCGGAAGACATCGATTTCAAAGATGGGTCACTTGACACAAAATCCCCCATATATATGCAGTCGAACTTTCCTATAATGAATTTGCATGGGACCACAAAATCACTAAATTTTTAAGAAGTTTATTTTACAAAATTAATTTTATTTTTACTTTTATTAAAAAATAATGAGACTGTTTGGATTACATTCCCACGCGCACCAGTTATCCATTTGAGAATTGCTTTTTTTTCTTTCTCTACAAACACAGGTTTGAATGCTCTTGCATTTCAAGCTTAATTGTTTGCATTCTACATTTTAAGAATTAAGGTTGCTTTAGTCGACCGTAAATGGTGTGCAATGCAATGTAACGTACCGTGACGTACTGTAGTTTCTGTAATGCGTTATTATTATTTGACAATTTTTAGGCCCAGGCCCACGATGTCGACAAGAACATTTCTTTCGTATATTTGTATTGAAAACAAAAACAAATTCTAGTTTTTTATTATTGTTTTCAATATAAATATGCGAAAGAAATGTTCTTGTCGACATCGTGGGCCTGGCAGTTAGTCTTTTGCACAAATCAATTTTAAAACTATTTAAGGTGTGTGCTCACATATCTAGGTCAAGCAATAATTGGCACATTAGTGGTCTGGGGCATCATTTATTACTAGTTCTAAACCAATTTTTTTTATTTCTTTTTTAAAAACATTTCGAATTGTTAATAATCTAGACTAAAAACTTTTACGACATTTAAAAAATTTTCCAAAAACTTAAATAAGTGATTGTTTTGCCTTGTACACACCATTTGACATTTCAATCGACTTTTCTTTACCCAATCGTCACCAAACTTCATATTAAATGTTTTTATATACAAAGGAACCAATTAGCCCATTCATTGGCTTTCGAGTTCATTTTAATTTTTTTGAACACTTCTTATACATATGAAGTTGTCCAGACTTATTGACAGATTAACTTCAACCTTTGAGATATTTTTTTTAATAAAAACGAAACTTTTTTTGCCCGGTGCTCATTGATATCAAGTGATGTTGCAAAAAATCCACTGTAATGTGTATGTGACACATACTATGTGTGCATTAACCTTTGCTGTCTTTAATAGAAAAATTAAACTCATATTTTTTATTTCCCCAAAAAATCCCAAGTTATTTTTTAAATATCCCCAATGCAAGCCCCAAATTAAATTTTCTGTCCCTTTTAGCAACAAGAAAACCCCTAATTTGGGGTCAAAACCCCTAAACTGGCAGCCCTGGGAGAGATAAACTAACTGTTTATCGTTGATGATTTTTTTAAGACTTTGATATTAGATCTGTTTCTTTACTTTTTGGGTAAAGTTCGTGCAAATGAGAGCAAGCATAAAAAGACAACATTACACAAAAGTACGGGAACAGAAAAAACAAAATTTTAAGCACAAAATAAAAATTCAGTGTTTTGCCAGTCTTTACAACACCAAAAAAATTTGCGCCACTTTTGAAAAATTTTATATTGGCTCTAGAATTAAACTACTTTTACTCAAAATAAAACAAAACAAACACTTTCACAATAACTAACATCCCAGCAAACACAGAAATACACCCTATGTATTGTCAAACGTTTTGCCTGGATGAAAAATATTATTGCGGCAATAATCGATTTCGTATTGCGGAAGATACTTCCTTCGGGAAGAAACGTGTCTCGATAGCAATACGAAAGCATTTCTGCTAGATGATAAACTGGCAATATCGCCAGATAACCACATATAAGATAATAAGAAGATATCGCCAAAATATCATTGGGATGATAAAAAGAAGATTTTGCATTTTGAAAAACATTCATTTTATTTAACATACATTTTTTATCACAAACATACATATGTATAAGTAAATTATACTTATAAAAAAAATAAAGTAAAATAAAATAATTTTGTAATATCCAACAAATTTCTTTAAAATTGCATCCATTATGAGGGTTGATTGAGTAATATCTGGATTAAGTTGAAAAGGAAACAGATTAATATATTACAGATTTATTTAATTTATATACATATTTACCTTCTGCAGAATATTTTAGATTTAATATTTCTTATTTTTTTATTTATGACGTACAAATATTTTATAAATTTTTTTTCTCTGGAAAATAAAAATTGCTTTGATTATTTCCTTTTAGATGACAATTTGGGGATATTGCTAAACTATTGCCTTAGGGGATATCTTCCATTTGTTTGCAGGGATTATGTTTCCCTAATACTTCAGTAAAAAACTTTTTATTTAAGTACATTTTTATTCCACAACACTTTTTCCAGAATTTGCATCGTGAACTTTTTTCCTTTTTTTTTAGGTAGATCCCGAGGGATCCCAAAGTAGAGTAAAGAAACAGAGCTATTGTTGCAAGTAGAACTGTTGCTGTAGTTCTTATACGCTTTACAGTTTTATTTGGTTTAATATATTTAGTTTTTCTAAAATCTTTATGGATGAAGTTTCCTGATTATCTGGCTTAAGCAACCAGTGAAATGCGCATAGGAATAGCTTATCCCAACATCAATAAATTTCAGTGTTTTTATCAAAAATAAAAATTGGGAATAAAGCACGAATAACAAAATCATTAAAATAAAAAAAAATTAAAACAAATAATCCTGCCTGTAAAGAAAGGTTTTTTCGCTCTCCTTAAAATGATTATGTTGTAACTTAAAATGTTATTCGCGGCTGTGCTTGCTTCAACTGTATGGAGCATATCTATTATATATTTTTCCACCAAATTCGGTGGGTATTGATAAAAAACGAAATTCGAAGTTTTAGGACAATCGGCGAGGGCTAAGCCGTCCTTCACGCCCGCAAAAATTTAAGGAAGATCGTAAAGTCCGATTTTTTGCCTCATAACTTGGAAAATATTAATTTAACATAAAAATCGTTCACTAAGAAGTTGTTATTAGTGAAGTTTCCAACAACGTTTGTCTTAAAAGTTTTCTCTAAATCTCATATTTAACAAAACCTAACTAAAATAAAAAGCAAACAGCGCATTGATGCGATTTTTTTCTTTAGAACAAGTTTTTCTTACACACGTAGTGTTTTTTGCATACGGGATTTCCCGGGAAAAAATCACGATATATTAGAACTCATAAGCTCATCAAGAGTAAGAAGGCGTTGCATAATCATTGTGTAACCATTGGATAGCCTAGTTTGATCTTTACGAACCAGTAAAATTACATTATTGTAGCTCTTATAGTATCTGTAAAACAGTGTTTTGAAAAGTTCTTCTGAATTGTCTCGAAGCTTGAAGTAAAACTTAGAATATTTTCTCAAACAAATTTTCTGATACCAGGAGAACATAATTTTGTAGAAGGTGGATTCTTGCAAATTTTTTTTATACACTGTCACTGTCACGCCCACTTCCAAGCCCACTGACACTGACACGCCCACCGACACTGCCACGCCAACTTATTTGACCACGCCCATTGACACTACCACGCACACTTTTATGACCACTCCCACTTATATGACCACGCTCTACTACGGTCACGCCTACGGTCCATGCCCAGGGTCACGCCTACTGTCATGCCCAGGGTCACGCCTACTGTCATGCCCACTGCCACGCCCTTGTCGGAAAGAAAGGAAGATCAATAAACCTGATACAATTGTAAACTCCCACTGCTACGCCTCTGGCACGCGCACTACTTTGTCCGCTACGACGCCAACTGCCATTCCTGCTACCACGCGCACTGATATGTCCACTACCACGCCCATACTGAGTAATGCAGTGGAGAAATTTAATTCATTGATATCTCAGCAATTATTAGTTCTAAAATTTTCTTTGTACATACAGCCACTAGTCCAAATAAACCTCTACAAATCACTTAAATTTCATCTATGTAACGCATAACATGTAGATGTGGAGCGAGTTAAAATATAGTCAATTTCTAACATAAGAAATTAGAACTCCTAAGCTCATCAAGAGTAAGGCGTTGCATAATTATTGTGTAACCATTGGATAGCCCAGTTTGATCTTTACAAACCAGTAAAATTACATTATTGTAGCTCTTATAGTATCTGCAATACAGCGTTTTGAAAAGTTCTTCTGAATTGGCTCGAAGCTTGAAATAAGACTTACAATATTTTCTCAAACAAATTTTTCGATACCAGGAGAACATAATTTTGTAGAAGGTGGATTCTTGCAAACTTTTTTTATACGCTGCCACTGTCACGCCCACTACCACGGTCACGTCCAATTATATGACCACGCCCACTACCACGGCTCCGCCCAATGACACTGCCACGCCCACTTATATGACCACGCCCACATATACGTCCACTTTCACTACCACGCCCACTACTACGGCCACACCCACTACTACCTCCACGCCCACTACTACCTCCACGCCTACTACTACAGCCACGCCTACTACTACAGCCACGCCCACTACTACGGTCACGCCCATTACTACGGCCACCCCCAGTCCATGCCCAGGGTCACGCCTACTGCCATGCCCACTGCCACGCCCTTTTCGGAAAGAAAGGAAGATCAATAAACATGATACAATTTTAAACACCCACTGCCATGCCACTGCCACGCGTACTACCATGCCCGCTACGACGCCAACTGGCTTTCGTCCGACCACGCCCACTGCTATGTCCACTACCACGCCCATACTGAGTAATGCAGTGAAGAAATTTAATTCATTGATATCTCAACAATTATTAGTTCTAAAATTTTCTTTGTACATACAGCCACCAGTCCAAATAAACCTCTACAAATCACTCAAATTTCATCTATGTAACGCATTACATGTAGATGTGAAGCGAGTTAAAATATAGTCCATTTCTAACATAAGGAATTAGAACTCCTAAGCTCATCAAGAGTAAGGCGTTGCATAATTATTGTGTAACCATTGGATACCCAGTTTGATCTTTACAAACCAGTAAAATACAGCGTTTTGAAAAGTTCTTCTGAATTGTCTCGAAGCTTGAAATAAGACTTAGAATATTTTCTCAAACAAATTTTCTGATACCAGGAGAACATAATTTTGTAGAAGGTGAATTCTTGCAAACTTTTTTTATACACTGCCACTGCCACGCCCACTTCCAAGCCCACAACCACAGTCACGCCCACTGACGCCCAAAAGGGTCACGCCCTTTTATTTGACCACGCCCACTACTATGACCACGCCCACTACTACGGCCACGCCCACTCATACGTCCACGTTCACTACCACGGCCACGCCCACCAATATGGTCACGCCTACTGGCATGCCCACTGCCACGCCCTTGTCGGAAAGAAAGGAAGATCAATAAACCTGATACAATTGTAAACACCCACTGCCACGCCTCTGGCACGCGCACTACCATGTCCGCTACGACGCCAACAGCCATTCCTGCTACCACGCCTATACTGAGTGTGCAGCCACCATTCCAAATAAACCTCTACAAATCACTCAAATTTCATCTATGTAACGCATAATATGTAGTTGTGAAGCGAGTTAAAATATAGTCCATTTCTAACATAAGGAATTAGAACTCCTAAGCTCATCAAGAGAAAGGCGTTGCATAATTATTGTGTAACCATTGGATAGCCCAGTTTGATCTTTACAAACCAGTAAAATTACATTATTGTAGCTCTTATAGTATCTGCAAAGCAGCGTTTTGAAAAGTTCTTCTGAATTGTCTCGAAGCTTAAAGTAAAACTTAGAATATTTTCGCAAACAAATTTTCTGATACCAGGAGAACATAATTTTGTAGAAGGTGGATTCTTGCAAACTTTTTTTATACACTGCCACTGTCAAGCCCACTACCACGGGCACGCCCAATGCCACGGTCACGTCCACTACCACCGCAACGCCCACTGACACTATCACGCCCACTTATACGTCCACTTTTACTACCACGGTCACGCCCACTAATACGGCCACGCCTACTACTACGGCCATGCCAATACTGCAGACACGCCCACTACTACGGTTACGCACACAAATATGGTCACGCCCACTCCATGCCCAAGGTCACGCCTACTGTCATGTCCACTGCCACGCCCTTGTCGGAAAGAAAGAAAGATCAAAAAACCTGATACAATTGTAAACACCAACTGCCACGCCTCTGGCACGCGCACTACCATACCCGCTACGACGCCAACTGCCATTCCTGCTACCACGCCCACTGCTATGTCCACTACCACACCCATACTGAGTAATGCAGTGAAGAAATTTAAATCAATGATATCTCAGCAATTATTAGTGCTGAAATTTTCTTTGTACATACAGCCCCCAGTCCAAATAATTCTCTTCAAATCACTTAAATTTCCTCTATGTAACGCATAACATGTAGATGTGGAGCGAGTTAAAATATAGTCCATTTCTAACATAAGGAATTAGAACTCCTAAGCTCATCAAGAGTAAGGCGTTGCATAATTATTGTGTAACCATTGGATAGCCTTATAGCGTTTTGAAAAGTTCTTCTGAATTGTCTCGAAGCTTGAAATAAGACTTAGAATATTTTCTCAAACAAATTTTCTGATACCAGGAGAACATAGTTTTGTAGAAGGTGGATTCTTGCAAACTGTTTTTATACACTGCCACTGTCACGCCCACTTCTAAGCCCACTACCACGGTCACGCCCACTGACACTGCCAATCCCACTTATATGACCACGCCCACTATCACACCTACTCCTTGCCCAGGGTCACGCCTACTGCCATGCCCACTGCCACGCCCTTTTCGGAAAGAAAGGAAGATCAATAAACATGATACAATTTTAAACACCCACTGCCATGCCACTGCCACGCGTACTACCATGCCCGCTACGACGCCAACTGGCTTTCGTCCGACCACGCCCACTGCTATGTCCACTACCACGCCCATACTGAGTAATGCAGTGGAGAAATTTAATTCATTGATATCTCAACAATTATTAGTTCTAAAATTTTCTTTGTACATACAGCCACCAGTCCAAATAAACCTCTACAAATCACTCAAATTTCATCTATGTAACGCATTACATGTAGATGTGAAGCGAGTTAAAATATAGTCCATTTCTAACATAAGGAATTAGAACTCCTAAGCTCATCAAGAGTAAGGCGTTGCATAATTATTGTGTAACCATTGGATAGCCCAGTTTGATCTTTACAAACCAGTAAAATAACATTATTGTAGTGTAGCTCTTATAGTGTTTTAGTGTTTTGACAGTCTTTACAACACCAAACAAATTTGCGCCACTTTTGAAAAATTTTATATTGGCTCTAGAATTAAACTACTTTTACTCAAAATAAAACAAACACTTTCACAATAACTAACATTATGTTTCCCTAATACTTCAGTACAAAACTTTTTATTTAAGTACATTTTTATTCCACAACACTTTTTCCAGAATTTGGATCGTGAACTTTTTTCCTTTTTTTTTGGTTTGGCTTATGTTTTACAGCTGTTTGACAATTTTCACAATTTGCACGAAGAAAACGTCTGGGCTGTTTCGTGCAAGAAGAAGAAGAATTTTATTCTCTCAAATGCGCTCTCATTTACACAAATTAAAAGTACGGGAACGCTTTTCGTGCAAATTGGGTTCCCGATGGATCCCAAAGTAGAGTAAAGAAACAGAGCTAGTGTTGCAAGTAGAACTGTTGCTATAATTCTTATACGCTTAACAGTTTTATTTGGTTTAATTTCTTTAGTTTTTTCTAAAATCTTTATGGATGAAGTTTCCTGGTTATCTGGCCTAAGCAACCAGTGAAATGCGCATAGGAATAGCTTATCCCATCATCAATAAATTTCAGTGTTTTTATCAAAAATAAACATTGCATAAGCACGAATAACAAAATCATTAAAACAAAAAAAAAATTAAAACAAATAATCCTGCCTGTAAAGAAATTTCTGAAATTATAACTTTTTGGAAAACGGAATTTCCACAGATGTTTAATAAATCAAGTTTTTAGACAAGTTTGTATAATAAATACACACACATTTTCTGTCGGTGCGAGGGTTGCGGGTTCACTACTACGGGCAAAAAGTATACGTTACTATTGCTTATTTAATTAATTTATAATGGTAATATTTACATTAATATTTTTATTCTAAAAATAAATTTTCTTTTCAAATACGAACATATTAAGCAATATTGTTTTATTTTGGTGATAAGAATCAATACAATTGAATTCATCATGGGGTTTTTGATTTTATTTAGACTTTGATATTAGCTCTGTTTCTTTACTTTTTGGGTAAAGTTCGTGCAAATGAGAGCAAGCACAAATTTCTCTCATAAAAAGACAACATTACACAAAAGTACGGGAACAGAAAAAACAAAATTTTAAGCACAAAATAAAAATTCAGTGTTTTGACAACACCAAAAAAATTTGCGCCACTTTTGAAAAATTTTACATTGGCTCTAGAATTAAACTACCCTGTAGGAAGTCAAACACATTTATAAGTAACTTCAAACTGGTTTTTTTATAACCACAACTAGTTGATTAAGTGACTTTTTTCCTTGTCGACGACTCATTATTTTAATATAGGCATGTCATAGGCAGTAGTCAATTGGCCATCTTTGCATGACTTTTAAATTGACTACTAACTACTTATTTTTCAACCAATTTGTAGTTAATTAATAGTATAGTCGGTTTATAATAAATTATTTAAATTTGAAATAATTTTTGTCAAAAAAAATATGTGTTCCTATTAACAAACATGCATATTTGTTATAGAAATAAATAGTTAAGAACATTTTGCATCAAATTGCTTTGAATGATAATGTATAATAGTGCTGAAATAAATACGCTACATAATTTCTAGTACATAAACAGATTTGAATCGTTTTAATTTTTAATTATTTTAATAAATTTGTATATATTTTTTTCATTTGACTTCATGGCATGCTTGTTGTACTTATTTTGCTTTTATTTGTGTTTTACGTGTGCCTCTATGCAATATGTTTGGTTGATATCTGCATGTGAATTAAACCAATTTGTAGTCATTTGAAAAATAGTTAACTTATAGTAAGTGTTTTCTGCAACTGACTATTTAATTTACTACAGGGTACTTTTACTCAAAATAAAACAAAACAAACACTTTCACAATAACTAACATCCCAGCAATCAGAAACACACCCTATGTATTGCCAAACGTATTGCCTGGATGAAAAATATTATTGCGGCAATAATCGATTTCGTATTGCGGAAGATACTTCCTTCGGGATAGCAAAACGAAAGCAATTCTGCTAGATGATAAACGGGCAATATCGCCAGAGAACCACATATAAGATAATAAGAAGATATCGCCAAAATATCATTGGGATGATAAAAAGAAGATTTTGCATTTTGAAAAACATTCATTTTATTTAACATACATTTTTTATCACAAACATACATATGTATAAGTAAATTATACTTATAAAAAAAACAAGTAAGAGTGCTATATTCGGCTGTGCCGAATCTTATATACCCTTCACCATTGTGCGAGCAGAATACATAGCAATTAGACAAAAACTAAATAAAATTGGTATTTTTTTTTTTTAAATAAGAGACAACCGGTTTTCAACTTCGCTTTTCATAAGGGCCCAGAATATATATACTTTAATGTATGTGAAGTTAGCTCCGTCAGTTAGCTTCGTTTTCTTGACTATCAAGTTTCCTGTACACAAGCAACTTTTGTTAACATAGTTCGTACTCAAACACTGTTAAGACAACAGAATGGATTTGAATTATTTATTTGTATTTTATTTTAAGGATTCTAATAACTATTGAATAGTTTAATCTGTTTTTGACTATTTAACATAAAATTGTCATAATTTTCTTTTTTTTTATTTTAAATATTCGAATATATTTCAAGTATTGTTTTTGTTCCCTTTTAATAGAACTATTTTATGAAAATATAATAACAAAGCTTTAAGCATTTCATTGTATAGCAACATCCTTTTATTTTTAAAAAGTAAAAATAAAATTATTAAAAAAATATATAATTCTTGAGTTCTTGATTTAACACGGTTTTTAGGCCCAAAAATTAAATTTTTTATGTATCTTATGTTTTGATTTACGCGATATGTTAAATTTCTGGTCCCATAAACGAAATTTGTACCAGCCCTGAACCTTGTTTTACGCGAATTTGATTTACACGTGCTTTCTGCGGTCCCAACAAACCGTAAATCGAGGGTGACCTGTATATATAAAATTATATTATAATTGCAAACTTGGAAACAAACCCTAAAATTTGCTTGAAATCGCTAAATCGGTTTAAAAACAAAATGTCGGGGGAAAAAAAAATGTTGCAAAAATAGCGACAATTCGCGAACAATTTTAATATTTAATACAAGCCATAAAATTGATTAAAATACCCTAAAAGTATAAGGAATGGCAAAAATACCATTTTCTAATAGTCTAATAATTATTAAAAATCTTTAAAACTGTAAAAAATCCGAAAACTTACTGGAAAAATTGCTTCTATCGGGTACATGGCTAAAATTATTTGTCGTTGTTTGCACTTAAAATTTTTTTGTAATATCAAATAAATGTTTGCTCAAAAATTACTAAAATATTTGATTTTTTGTGTTCACACTATGTTCACATTGGGCAAATATTTGTTTGCCGGCAAATACTTTTATTTGCTCAAAATCAGCTGTTATTTTATTTGATACTCAAAAATATTTTGTGTTCAGACTACGTTAATGAAAAATTTGACGTTTGCTATCAAATATTTCATGAGTCTGAACGTACCTTTAGAAGAAATAGAGCACGCTCTAATTGAAATTTTGTCAGATGACTTTGCGTCTGACTTTTACAAAAGCAAAGTTAAAAAGATAACACACGACGTGTATGTATATTGCAGTGGAAAATTTGACATGTCAGATGACAAAAACATGTCGTTTACGGTCGCCTTTACACCCGCTATCTCTATTCCTTAACCCATTCACTCCGAAATCAAATTTTTATTTTTCTTTGATGAAAAAAATAGTTTTTTAGGGTAATTAGGACCCACTGATTCCAAAAATGTCGGCAAAAAATTTTTCCGATTTTTGGTTTTGTTTGAAATTTCGAACACTGGCGCTTATCTTACAAGCTTTGTGTGCAATTAAAACATTAATATTTATTTTATTTTTTATTAATTTATTGTATTATTTTTGAATCAAATGGTACATAATTTATTAAATTTTGTAAAAAATAATTTTTATTCAATTTATATTATTTGAGATAAATCGTAAAATAGGAAGATATAGCCGAAAAATTAGTTGATACAAATGCTTTTACTCAAATTTGAGCTTGAAACATTTTGTGTGTAGATGAACATTGCATTTCTCGCACATATGTATAAATTGTGGGCTTTCCACAACCTCTCAATTGACAACGACGATGTTTTCCTTCGGGATTTCTGATTATAACGTGTTCTCCCTTAATTATTGGAAGATTTTGTGGTTGATATTCCTTATCGTCAACATCATCATCATCGGTAGTTTCTTCCCTTTCAGCCAATAGGAGGGCTTCTGCCACAAAGACCTAAATTCCTTTTTGACTCATAGGTTTCTCAGCTTTGTATTTGCAATTAAGCAATGCAATTTCCAACCATTGACAACTGCCGAATTCAAGGTAGTGCACCACGAAGGCCAATACCATTTCTTTCCACGGATATTGATTCGGTAGTTTTGGATTGAATTGCCGTGCAAATCCAGCCCCCCCCCCCCATGCCTTGTTATTTACCAGCTTCCGGAATCTTTTTGGATGTGGACATTGTGCAAAGGCAAGACTTGATCGAAATTTGTTGTCATGGTAACCTCTTTGTTGTCCTATATGTACATATGTACATATGTTCTTTAAAAAAATTTAATATAAAATGCAAACACACTTGATAAAAGAAAAATATAATAAAGAAGAATCACCACTAATGCGCATCAAATATAACACAAAGAATGCAAAACGTCATTCAAGTATCATGGTTAGACTGTAACTATAGGAAGAGCGCCATCGTTCGAAATTTCGAACAGTCAAGTTTACACATATGTGAAGTCATGCATGTGCATGCAAATCACGGTTTTTATGTTTTATGAAACATGTTTTATGAAAATGTATTGACAATAATTCCTCATGATTATTTTATTAATTTTATTTTTTTTTATTATTTTTAAAAAATAATTTAAAGTGTCTAAAAATATGGGTTGCAGAAATGTACCCCCACCATTGAAGGGGAAGGGGTGGTCACGGTGGCATATTTTTATTTTATTTGCTAAAAGATGAGCCTTAACATGCATACTAAAATTTACTGCAAATTCCATCTCTTTCATAAACAAATATTTTTTTAAAAAAGGGTGACTTTTACTGTTCGAAAAATCGAACAGCGGAGCGAAATGGGTTAAGGGGTCTCCCATATAAAATTTTCAATACAGACTAGAAATATATTGAGGAAAAAGCCCCAAAACTGCCAAGGAGTCGCCCAAAGGGGGATAAAATGTATGACCGACGTCCATTAGTTTTTTTGTTTTTAACATTTTCCTAAAATATTCTTTCCCCTTTATCTTTTTAATGGACATTTTTCGTCTTTTGTGAATAAAATCAAATGTAAACAGATTTTAATCACTATGTCTAGAAAAAATTATAACCATAGCTGGCTGCATTTTCCAATTTCTTATGATTTTTTAAAGAACAAAAATTTGGAAATTTTGCTAAAAAATTATTTTTTTTTAGATCCCATAACCATTTAAAAACTCACATAATCAATTATCATAATCAAAGTATCAATTCTTTAAGTGTATTAAGAAAAATACATACATACATATTGTTATTAGGTATGTATATAATTTTTACAATTTTTGCAAATAGCATTTATTTTAATCACATAAAAGTTTTCGCATCAAACGCTATTACCAATTAGCAATGCCAGCACTCAGTAATGTTCGTTGGTATCCTGGCACTTTTGTCTTTTATACTTATTTTAAAATATCAATTGCAATTATTTTCTATTTGTAAATTTGTATGTGATGCTTAGAGCGAAGTTTGGTTTTCTGATCATACAATCAACAAAAATAATTTCGCCACACTACAAAAATTATTGTTGGGCTTTAGAGAAGCAAATGAATGTTTTCTCAGACATTGGGACAAAAAACCATCAGCTATTCAGAAAGTTCAGCGAGTCAACCTCCTATTGGACCAAAGACATATTGGATAGACCTTGCTAAGAACTAGAATGAACACAGAACGGTTATGGTCAGTTATACGCATAACAGAAGGTGCGAAATTAGACAAGCGTATGTACCACACTTTAAACATATCGGACGATATTGTAAAAAAATCGGTTCATCTAAAAAGTACCAAAATGGGTTGGTATATGAGAAAGATGAAAATTCCATAATTGAAATTTTAAACAGTTGTAACAACTTTATTTAAACGCGATTTATTTTCTGAGAAAAATATATCACAGTATACACATGTAATACTTTCAAATGTTACTTATTATCACTCGAAGTGTTACATGTTGTGCAATTCAATAGAACCAAATTAGCTAATTTTATTTACAACTTTTACACTTTTATCATTAATGTACTTTATGATCGATTTTTAAGGCTATTTGAGCGGTTTCTGCACGCTATTACGATTTGGCAACAAATATTGATATCACTTATGGCTTAGAAAAATTAAAAGGATTATAATATATGTACACATGGGGGATTTAAAGGAAGTCATAAAGTTGTAAAGTCAATAGCCTTAAATTTACTACAAGAAATATATATGACTGCTGTGGGCAAGCGCTTATAATTTAAATTTCTTTTGTACAGTTATGACGAATCAATTAATGCGATAATGAACAGGAAAATAGCCTTTTTAAAAAGAAAACGTTACAGCCTTAACCATTACATACATATATGAACAACTTTCCATTTTAAACCATAACTCAAACATTTCAGTCTATGATTTTGTAGAAGTAAATTAATAATTTTCTATAAATAAATTGACTTGAATATGCTTTCTGACGAGTTCGAATCATTAAAAACTTTTTCTGAAACAAGTTTTAAAAGAAATACCTGTAGAAAATAAATGAAAAGAATTTTTACAAACTTGATCATTTCCCAATTTCAAAAATATGTACATATTCGTATTTCTCTTCCTCATTCAAACAACTGAAAAAAAAATTTTAGTTCAATGTTTTCTTTTTGGAGAAAAGAGCGCAGTAAACTCTTAAATGAAAACTTATTGAGTGAATTAATAATAAAAACTAATTTTAAATACACTTTGCGTTTTTTAATTTAAAAAAAAAATATAACGGTAAAAATGGCATTAGAACAAAAAAAAGTGATACATATTTGTAATTTTTAAAATTTAAGCTGAAACATTTGACTAATTAAAAGATTTCCCTTAGTGTTTTTTATGAATTCCTTTGCATTAAACATTTATATTTTTTGTTTTTAAAAACATTACATTACGATTTTATGTACAGGGTCCGCCAAATAACTTTTTTTTTTAAAATGCTAAAAAAAAACTACTGAATATTTTCTCAAATTTCTTTTTTTATTTGAAAGTACAATCCTTCCGGTTAATAATGGAAAATAATTTCATTCAAATGGCTGCTTCGCCTGGCCATGCAGTAGCCTACACGATCGGTCCAATTTTTAAGCACATTATCGATTGTGTGCAGCTGTATTTCACCAATGGCTTCACCAATATTGTCCTTTAAAGCGTCAATTGTCTCTGGCATGTCGTCGTTACACGTCTCCTTGACGGCACCCCTCAAATAATAGTCCAACTGTGTCAAATCGCAGCTCCGAGGTGGTCAAACGACATCAGATTTGCGGCTGATAATGGGATCTTCAAAAACAGGGCGCAAAACATCGAGTGTACCTTCGACTGTGTGGCGCGTAGCGCCGTCCTGTTGAAACCAAATGTTGCCAATATCCCCCTCTTCAATTTTTGTGAACAAAAATTCGTTCAACATGGCCCGATAACGATCGCCATTGACTTGTCCATTTTCGAAGAAAAATGGTCCAATTATGCCTCTTGACCAAAATCCGCACCAAATTGTGACTCGTTTTGGGTGCATCGGCTTTTCAATGTATGCGTGCGGGTTTTCTGTGCCCCAAATGCGACAATTTTGCTTGTTTACATATCCGCCAAGATCAAAATGAGCTTCATCTGATAAGATGATATTTTTGGCAAAATCGGCATCTTCTGTAAGTCGGTCGCAGGCCCACTTAGCGAAGCGTAAACGCATGTTTCCCAGCGTTGTTCAAGCGTATACACAACCATATTCGTTCAACGGAAGGATAAAACTAATTACCTGTCAAATCAGACATGAGCTAAGTGTTATCATTCACAAAATAAGCACTAGTTGAAAAAAAACCGTTAGATGGCGGACCCGTTACTAAATTTCAAGTTAATAAAATAAATAAAACTTTATACTTCTTTTTACATTAATTGTTTTTACGGAATTAATATCTGACAAGCCTAACTGAACGAATCGAAACTATTTTCCAATTACGTAAAACATTTATTTGGGTTTTCACAACACTGAACAAATAATTTCGATTCGTTCAGTATCGACTGAAAGAATTAGAAATAAAATTGCTTTCTAATCGAAAAAGTATTCGATCAAGATCGCCAGAATTAGCACCCTGGTCTTGATTTATACTAAAAATTTACTAATTTTTTTTTAAATTAATTTCTTTAGGAGTAATTTACTTCCCGGGTCAATATCATGGAGCCAGAAGTAGACGTCAATTAAATAATAATGCTGATAATGCCTCGTATATACCATATAACAATGTGCCCATGGGAGCTACACATCATGAAGGACGTTTATTTGTGACAATGCCAAGAAGAAGAATTGGCATTCCATCAACTCTAAATTATATTGATTTAAAAAAAGACAGCAAACAAGAAAGTCCAAAACTGAAAGCATATCCAGATTTTGAGACTAATCAATTAATGGTATTTATTTTTTCGTTTGTAACACTTACGGCCTATTTCACCAAGTCCACTTATAATTGACTTGGTGACATTGGCCCTTAGAAGTGAAAAGTAATTGAAATTTCAATATTTTCAGCCCAACTCCGGGCACCTGGTATCGGTATATCGCACAAGCGTTGACAGTTGTAGTCGTTTATGGTTTATTGACACCGGCATGTTAGAGTATCCCAGTAAGTTTCGGTATTTAAATTTTCCATTTTCAATATAATTTTGTGTTTTCACAATTTTCAGATAATTTTATGCAAATTCAAAGACCATCGATTTGGATAATTGATTTGCATACAGATAAAGTAATACGACGATTTGATATACCAGTTTCTGTAGTAGCTGAAGGTCGGGGTTTAGCCAGTATAACCTTGGATACAGATATTGGTTGTGATAAAACATTCGCCTATATACCCGACCTGGTTAACAATCAACTTTATGTTTACAGGTAACATTCAAAATATTTTAGGGAGTGTATGTTTTTTTTTATTTAATTCAGTACATTCGTGTTGCCTCAGCGCCTTATATGCATTACTTAGGCGAATTGGTAATGCATTAAAGTTTCATTTTGAAAAAAAAACAAGTCATAGTGCTATATTCGGCTGCGCCGAATCTTTAATGCCTTTTACCGACAGTTCAATTATTACATGAGCGATATCTACATTCATTAAATTATTGACCGACAAACAGAAAGTTTTATGCTTTTTTTGTAGCAATTTTCACTAGCTTGAGTAAAATATTATGATTCGTATCAGTTTAAGCCGAACTTAAATGATTTTCAGGAGGGGAGTTTGTACTGGAGGGAGCCATGGTAAGTTATGAACCAATCATCCCAAAACTCTGCAGAGTGATTTCTGGTATTAAAAAACATAAGTTTCAAAACAGTGGTGAAATTAGCTGAAGCATAAAATTTTTTCTGGCCATATGAAACTAAGTTGGAAAAAATGTTACCGCAATATCTATATCTGTTACGGTTTAAGGCATATTTAATTAATTTACCAGCGTGGGCTTTATATGGGGCCTATAGTAAATTATGGACCGATCATCACGAAATTTATTAGTATTATTTCTAGTCCTATAAAACTGTGAAGTATTTTATTCTGATAGCAATATTTATTACGGTTTTAGGCGTACTATACTGTTTCCCGGCAGTAGGGTTTATATGGGGCCTAGGGTAAATTATGGACCGATCATTACGAAATGTCAGTGTCATTACTTGTCTTATAAAACAAATTCTATTATAATACCATTATTTATTTTAGTTTTAGACGTACTAAACTGTTTGAAGCTGACCCTGTAGTAGAAAATAATTTCTTAGATGCACCAGAACGCATTTAAAAACTTATGTATTTCTGCGCTATGCTCTTAAATATAATGCTCCTATTGCGGTTCTCCACTCAACTCAGTTTGGTCGTTTGAGAGTCAACCCAACTTATATATACATATATATATATTTCCTTTTATTTATATAAATGAATTGATATTGTACATATCGCTTAATTATATAAAAGTTCATGTTGAACATAGGGCGTCAAACGTTTCAGTAATACAAGTTTTTTTTTCGGGAGAGGAATATTAACCCGCAGCCCACCCTGCTTGAAGGCGAGGGACCTGGAATTGGCATTGGTTATTGAATGGCGCCAATATTTCGCCATGACGATTGGAGCCTCTACGGCACTCAGAACTTAAAGTCACACGTTGCCAGGCGTGTCCATCTGAGACCCTCTTCTCCATTCCAAACTTATGCACAACCAAACTCATTTTAGGTATTGTGATACCCAACTGTTTTTAGTTGAGTTTGCTATAAAGTTGCCAACTTAAAATATCGATTTGCCAACTTTAAATATAACGGTTGACAAGTGAAAATTTTATAAAGTTAAATAATTTTTTAAACTAAAAGTATTTTTAGTTGTTGCGTTGAAAAAAAAATGTATTTATAATGGATATTATTGTCGATATATTTTATGATGATGAAAAAAAAACTCTTGTACGTATACGAAAAAAAAATTCGTGATGATTCCAACCCTCTTGAACTACCTAATGCCAAGTAAGAACTTCTAATAAGTATCGGAACTAAATAATAATTTTAAATTTGTAGATTTAAAAGTTTTTTCCGACTAAACTAGGAAGCGTTTTGTTATTTGCTGAATGAAATTAAAGATCATTAAAAACACCTGTTCACGTAGTGGCTATTCCTCCTATATTAAAGTTATGCGCTGCTCTTCCATTTTTCGCTGACGGGAGCTATCAAAAGTGCAGTGGTAAGGATTTTAATATAGGAGTAGCTTAATCTACAATGTCACATGCCATCTCTGGGTTTTTTCATTAGAATAACAAGCCTCTCAAATTGTGCTTTAGTTGTAATTTTCAAAGATCCACGGATGTATTAAATGCAGTGAAATTATAAAACACAGTATAACAAATCTTTCTACTTACGGGTTTTCCATTATTTTTTTTTTTTTTTAAATAAAAGTCAACTAAAACTGAAAACAAGTCAACTGCTTTTTAGCAGTTGTGTATTTATAACGTTTCTGTCGACCAAACTTTTACAAAGTTGAAAACGGCAATACCACGAAAAAACCAGATACACAACTGAAGAGCCAACTGCCTGTCGAGTTGAGAATGGCAATGCGAATTAACCAAAGACAACCAAACTGTTACAAAAGTGGAGAACCGCAATAGGGGCATAAGTTATAAAATTTCATTCCGTCAGTTAACAAGCGGAAATGCCACTCAAAAAAAATATAAAAACCGTCAGCTATACCAAATAATGTAAAGTGCAAACGAGCTTTGAAAACATTCGTATATTTTATAAAAATGTTAAAAGCAAAATAATTAACCAATAAAAAAATGTGTCAAGAACAAAATATTATTATTATTATTATTCTTTGTATTTTGCATTATTAATTGTCTTTTAGTTTTAAACTTTTTTCTCGACCCATTTTTATTCGTGAGTTTATTTGACAGTTCAAAACGGGAACTTTTCTCACAAAAATGTTACACACACTTTTTATATAAATTGGCGAGTAATTTCCTTACGTGCCAGCTAGTGCTCGTCAAAAAAAGTTACAGACACAGTTTAGTGAGAAAAACATATGTTTGTTTTAATACATGGCATTTTTGTTTCATTTCAAACATTTCAATCGAAAAATTTTCGGCGCAAGAGTTACAGAACATGGGCACTGTATTCAAATTTCATTTCGCGATGCAAGCATTGAGGCTGGCGTAATTTAAACTGTGTAATTTAAACGTGACACATAACGTTGTTAATTTAAACTTCTTTTAAAGACGTTTTGACAGTTTTTTAAGATTTTTAAAACTATCGCTCGAATTTCTTCTTAAAAATAACTGCCTGTTTTTAGTTAAAATTTGCTATGTGACTGGAAATTAAAAACATAGATAAAAATTAAAACTAAAAGCCTTTGAAATAAATTGTAATTTGTTTGCGTATTGCTATAACTCTGAACAGTAATTTGATGTACATATGTAAGTATATACGTAATTTGTATTATTGTTACTTGTTTTTGCTGATCCCATTTTAATTTGTCACTTTTATATTTTAGTCAATTAGTATATTCACCATAATTTTTAATTTTTTTTTTAGCTACGAACTAAATAAAATGTGGTCCTTTGAGCATAACTATTTTCATTTTGACCCAATTGCTGGTGATTTAAATATTGGTGGTCAATCTTTTAGCTGGAATGATGGCATTTTCTCTGTCAGCTTAGGACCAAAAGAACGCGATGGTACACGCAACATTTTATTCCACGCAATGGCAAGTAATAATGAATTCGTTGTCAACAATAAAGTTTTGCAAGATGAAAGGAATGCCCAACGTGGCAGTCATGGAAATGATTTTCGCCTATTGGGCCATCGCGGTGACCAAAAACAGTCGACAATGCACGAATATGATCCACGTACTGGCGTAGTGTTTTACGCTGAAATTCAACGTAATGGTGTTGGCTGCTGGAATTCACGTAAACCTTTTACTGCTGCTAATCATGGACAAGTGGCACAAAACGAACAAACTATGATTTATCCGAGTGATTTAACGGTTAATAAATATTAAAACAAGAATGTTCAAAATTACTTAGTTTATTTTATTTTTAGATTGACGAAGATGGTACCATATGGGTTATGACCAATTCTATGCCCGTTTTTATTTATTCTACCTTGGATACAAACCAATATAATTTTCGCGTTTGGAAACAAAGCACAGCAAAGGCTGTTCAAAATACCGTCTGTGCCTAATAATAAAACCAATCGATTGAATACATTTTGTTTCAAGATGTCTTTTATTTGTATAATTAACTGATATATATCAAAACAAAAGTTTTTTTTAATACATTGGAATTTTTATAACTTTTATACTTATGCTCTACTGAAATTAAATCATATCACGTTTATTAAATTAATTTGTTTAATGACATAAACATTATACTTTAAACATAAATTAAATAAAGTATTCTTTTATTTCGAAAAATAGGCACTATAATATTGCATCTGTTTATCTAAAATAAGACAAAGAGGTAAAATTAAAATAAAAGAATATAACTAGGTTAAAATATACGGCAACAAAATAGTACTGAGTTTTTTTCAAAGCAGGTTTATCACCCATTTATTGGAATTATTTCTTTCGTTATTACGAAAGTTTACTTGTTTTCATGTTAAATCACAAAATTATAAACTATTTAATGCAACACTTTTATACGATCGTTTTCTAAAGGTATGTATGTTCAGACCTAACAAATATTTGACGAAAAAGTCCAAATAAAGCGTGACCAGTAAATTGATAAAACTTTAGCTTTATTTTTTAACTTATTGATTTACAATGATTAGTACTGTGGTCATTTTGTTGAACGGTTTATAGATTTTAGTTAAAATTTTGAAATTTTTTTTTAATTAGGCTAAAGTTCATCAAGTTTAATTTCCAAATTATTTTTACGAAGAAAGGAATTTTACAACATGAAATAAATTAAAAATTTATTGATTTCATGCAAATGAATGCAAAAATAAGTCAAATGTGCAAAAATAAGTCAAATGTGCCGAATGGTACAGACTGAATATTACCTTTTTTGACTCAAACCCCGAGTGAAAAAGGTAATACGTCATTGTAAAACTTGTATTAATAAACAGCATCCATGTGTTCAAATTATGGCACCTTAAAATCCAGAAAGGTGTAATTTATCTTTACCATTTCAGATTACAGGCCCACCCAGAGAAAAAACATGTTTACATATGGTCACCTCCAACCAAACTATTTTTAATTTAATATTACTGTCAGCGGCAACCATATTATGGTTAAATTAGGCTACCATCAAGAAGCCCCAACCATATTATTATTGCCTCCTAACATGCTATAATCAATAACTAAAATTTTTTAAACACTTACAATAGCATGGTTGGTTTTCAACCATACTATGTTGCTTTTGAAAAAGAGAAACATATTATTGTAAACTTAAATGTCGCCAACAATTATATGGTTATATTAACCATAATATGTTTAAATTTTTTTATAAAAATAGTTTGGTTGGAAATAGTATTAAAACATGTTTTTTCTCTAAGTGTATAAACTTTTCTGGTCCGTTTGACCTCAAATCATCATCATTACCATAGTTGGGGGTAGTGCACTAAATATTGGTTTAAATCAGCAGTGCACTATCACTAAATAAAACTGCAAAAATATTAGTTTGCACTCTTTTTTACCAGCTTTAGTGATGATTGCTATTTTTTAACTACCACAAACAATTTTAGTGATATTGCAAATTTTTTCTCTATCACTAAACGCAGATTGAATGCAAAAATCTGCACTCAATTCAAATAGTGCAAAATTTGGACTTGCAATCAAAAAAGCTGCATACAAATATTGTGTCACTAAAATTTAAAAAATTTAATTTTGTATGTGCATGATTTTTGATTTTTTTGGAGGACATGCATAAGTAAAGAACATTTAACATAATGAAATTTTGTCAATAACGGAATAATTATTGGCTTTAATCATGAAAAAAAAATTTTTTGATTTTAAATTTAGTGCAAAAATTTTAGTTGCACTCAAATGAGTGAAAGAAAAACAAGTTGCAATAAACTGATGATTGCTTTTTTTTAAATCAAACTATTTATTTTTGAGTGCAACATTTTTTAACATCTCTATCACTAATGCTTAGTGAGGCTGCAAATTTTCAACTCATCACTCAACATCAAAAAAATGATTGCAATATTTTTGTACAGTGTTCAAACATGAACAGGATATTCATAAATACTTATCAGCAGCTGGTACGCATGTGTGCGACCAGTAAATAGTTTATTTTGGTTTTAGTTTAAGATTAGTTTTGGTTGGTTTTAGGATTTTTACATTACTTCAAAATGCACACATGCGTGGATGAAGTGGGTAATGTTTGTTTTAAATATTGATAACTAAAATACACATCTCTTTTCAGTGCTCTTATCATGTGTGTGTATGGTTACCACACGCAGAGATAAGACACATGTTTATAGTTTAGATTATATATACTACAGTAGTTTTAAGATTTGTTATGTTAGCACTTAAGAAAAATATTTTTAAAAATAAAATCAGTATAAATACAAATGTTCAACGGTTTAGTTATTTATTGCGTAAATAATAAATATTTGGTCCTTCGAAAAAAGAATTATTGAAGAAAATAAGTTATTAAAAACGTAATCTTTCGTAAAAAAATAAGAGAGTTCGGTACGGTTTTAATAAAATATGATGGCTCATAAAATGAAGTTGTTGGAACGATAAAAGGTCATTGGTGAAGATTTGCTGATTATCCTGGAAAAACTGTAAACTGGAGCAATACGCAAAGTTCAATTCGAAGAAACTCAGAAGAGAGTGGATTTGAAATGGGCGGAGTTCCAAGAAAATCATGATAAATTGGTAGATGGCGGGTATAAAAATGAACATTATTTTGAAGTAAATTACATTGAAGAAGTAAAAAAATATGTTCAAGACATTCAGCAACATCTAAACCCAAGTCAACAGCTAGAAGAAGAAATCTCTGAAGCTGCTATAGAGCTGAAGGGAAACGTTTGCGAAATTAGCAGGGCGGAAGGTGTTTCATTAGAAGGAGGCTCCCAACTGGTCTGCCAGGAAAAAACGGTGTTATTTAAAAATAACCGTATTAAAGGTACAGAAAAAATTTCGTGGTTTAATTGGTTTTGGAAGTAGTGAATATGGAGTTAAATGAAGAATATAAGAAGCTTAATTCCAAGTTAGAAAAATTTGAAGACGAAGATAGAAACGCTTTTTCGGAAAGGTTCTCAGAAGTGAGAAGTATTTTTAATAAAGTACTTAGGAAGATTGGCGAAAAAGAAGGCACCGATCAAATTTCAACAATTCCTCAACCAGCTACGAAATTGCAGGTGGTAAAGATCCCTTATTTTCATGGAAAATGAGTGGTCATCATATTATGATTTGTTTGATACATTGGTGAATCAAAACAAACAGCTAAGTGATGTCGAGAAGATGTACCGGCTTAAAACATCAGTAAGAGGCGATGCTGCAAAACATATACAACATTTGAGTATAACTGAATATAATTATAGAGTGGCACTTGAGATGTTAAGGGAGCGATACGAAAACAAAAGATTGTTGTTTTCCATACAGTAGCCCGTTTCTGTATTTTTCGCATCGTAAAATTTTCCGCATGAAACCAGTGAATCGGGACAGAAACAGTGCAAAATGAAACAAAAAAATGGTTTTTCTCGCACAAGTGTTTCTGTATCTTTCCGTTGCGAGAATTATCTGTCATTTTAATAATTTTTCAGCAATTATTGGAAGGATGTGAGAAAAAGTGTTTCTGTAACAATATTTTGCGAAAAGTTTCTTACAAGAACTGTCAAAATAAGTCGCATTTGAAATTGAGTCGAGAAAAACCAAGGCCCATTGAAAAGGTCTGTGCAAGAAGCCTGATGATCATTGTTTATGTTCTTTTTAGTTGAATCGTATTTTGCTTTTGTACAAGTAAGCAGACCTGATAGATGGGCCTTGAGAAAAACAAAATATAGATATTTTAAATTTAAAATATGTTTATATACTATTTTTGTAATATAAATAAAAAACATTTTAATTATGAATGCGTAATTTAAATGATGAAAATAAATAAAACAACATTGTTATATTTTGTTAATTAAATTTTTTTAAGCCTTTCCTTGTTTTGGTTTTATTCAGGGCTGCCAGATAAATTTGCGTGAAAATCGTCAATTTTTTGAGAAAAATAAAAAGATCGCCTCTTTGTTTTAAAAAATCGGACAATTTAAAATTAATTATAAACAAATTTTGTTCGATTTTTATTACAACAAAGACGTAGTCAAAGTTCATGGGTATTTTATACATACATATGTACATATAAATTGTCTTTTGTTCGAACTTAATTTTTTTTTAATGTATATATGTATATTTTATTAAGCTTGAGGTCTATTTTTTATAAAATTATTTATTTTCTTTGATCCGATAACAATTTAAAATTGTTTTTTCCCCTGAAGAAGTCTCACAAAGGCGTGACAAAATATCATATTAAAAATAAATTTTAACAAAAAATAAAAAAAATATTTTTATAAAAACAAAAAGAAGTCAAGCTTAATAAAATAAACATACAAACTTATTTAAAATAGATATATACAAATACCAAGAAATTAAAAATTTTTAAATTAATTCCGCTTAGATAACAGTAAAATAAAAATTTAGGGTTTTTATTTTTGCGAAAAACCAAGGATTCATAGTGACGACGTTGTTTTAAATTTGTATCGTATGTGTCCAAATAGGATATAATTGAAATTTAAAAATTTCGGTTCACAAATGGCTGAGATATGAGTGAAAAACACGCCTCCAATTTTTACCCATAAATCTATAATTTACCTATTCTTATAACTATTAACTTTACTTTTTCTTTTTCACCTGAAATATACGTAGTAGAATACCTGTTAGTTGAAATCGAAAATGGCATAAAAGTGTCCATATAAGCTAAGAATATCAAATATGTATATAAATTTGTTGTTGCTTTCTACAGAAATTCATATTGTCTTTTTAAATTTTGAATGCCACAAAATATGAAGTGTTTGAAATTTAAAAATTCGATATGAATTTTTATAGAAAGCTACAATAAAGGGAACAAGTCCAGTTTACCGACGCAGCTCCAAATAAAAAAAAAAGTACATAGGGTGATAGAAAATTGAAAAATAAGAAGAAAAAATAAAATGGCAAAATTCTCGGAAACGCATAGTTTCCGAGTTATGGACCTCGGAAGTTTTCATATGAATTTGCGATTTCCCATTACATTTCTATACGTATATGGCCAATATTGGTATCATTTGAAAGCTTTTGAACATATCTTTCTGGATATGCAAAATTTTTTTAAAACTTTTTAACTCTTTAGCTCCTAATACAGTTTTTACAAAATTTTATATCAAAATGTTACGGAGGTGCACTAGGTAATAAAAATTTTATCAAAAAAATCCCAGCTTCGCTAAATAAAGCTTCTCCACATAGCCGGCCTTCGGCCGGGCGCAAGGATTTTCTCCTCTATGGTATAATAAACACCGGCTTCGCTAAATAAAGCTTCTCCACATAGCCGGCCTTCGGCCGGGCGCAAGGATTTTCTCCTCTATGGTATAACAAACACCGGCTTCGCTAAATAAAGCTTCTTCGCATAGCCGGCCTTCGGCCGGATGAACAGATTTTCTCCTCTATGGTATAACAAACACCGGCTTCGCTTACTAATGCTTTTCTGCATAGGTTTTCTCCTCTACCACCTCTATCACTTACTAAAACTTCCCTGCAAAGTAATTAATACGTAAGTAAACCAACAAATATTTAAATAAAATAAAGCAAAATAGGGAATCAGAAAAACCTTAATACATGTATGCACATACACATGCATATATGTATATCAAAAATAGTAAAGCATAAGAGATTACCGTTATTAATGTAAGTATAAGTCATTTTAAAAATTTTGGCATCACATTTCAAAAAAAAAAATGGAGATCAATAGATCAACTCAAATTTTTTCGATTTTTAAAAATAATTTAAAAGGGCCTATTCCACACGAAGCCCTCCCAATTTTAGTGGATTGGGGACTAATTCCAAAGGAAGGCGATTACCTTTGTAATAATGGTCATCCTTTGAAATTAGTCCCTAGTAATGACATTGACGGATGGACTTGGAGGTAAGTAAAAGTAAATTTATTTAGATTTATAAAATTAAATATTTATGTATGCATATGTAGATGCTGGCACAACTTGCGGGAAAAGAAATTAAAAGGCCACAGGTGCAACGCACATGTGTCCTTAAGAAAAAATACATTTTTTAGCAAATCGCACCTTAATATATGCCAAATTCTGATATTTGCATACCTGTGGACAGAAAATGTATCCCTCGACTTTATAACGAGGGAAACAGACATTGAAAGTCGGTCGACTGCTGTCGACTGGAACAACTTTTGTCGGGAAGTGGTTTTGTTTGGCTCATTCCAAACAAATTTAAAAATAGGAGGCCCTGACATTATCGTTGAGATTGACGAAAGCAAAATCGGAAAGCGAAAATACCACAGAGGCCACCATGTAGAGGGACAATGGGTCTTCGGAGGAGTTGAACGAATAAGCGGAAAATGTTTTATAGTTCCAGTAGAAGACAGAAGCCGCGAAACGTTAATACCGCTAATTCAACAATATATTTCTCCGGGATCAATTATTGTTTCCGATTTTTGGAAGGTAAGTGATAAAGAATAAACAATATTTTAATGAATCTAAGTTACAAACATACATATGAACATATATATTTTCAGTCATATGATGCTCTAACTAATATAGGCTACAAACACCTAAAAGTAAACCACTCCGTTTCTTTTGTGGATGCAGAAACTGGCCAGCACACCAACACCATCGAAGGCCTGTGGCGGCACTTAAAACAATCAGTGCCAGAATACAATAGGAGGAAGCATTTTTTTAACGGCTATGTGCAAAAGTTCATTTTCCTTCGTTGGTGCAAATCACAAAATAAAAACAAATATGTGGAGTTTTTAAAACTGGCAGGTAAAATGTACAACCCGTTACAGCCCAATAACAATATTGAAAATGTTACCTTAATGGCAGCAGAGAGCTCGTTGGACGAGGAATCAGAGAGCGAATAATTTTTTTTTTGTAATTTCTTAGTATAGTTAGAAATAAGTATGTATGTATAAAAGTTAAGTTTATTTTAGAAAAGAGTGAATTAAAAAACAAATTTAAAACATAAATACATATATTGGTTTTTATGCTTACTAAAAAATTTTGTTTTTTCGTAAATTCATCGCCGCTCCTTAATGGATTAAGAATTTTTAAATAAAATGTTTATATCCAGAAAGATCTATTCAAAAGCTTTCAAATGATACCAATATTGACCATATATGTTCAGAAATGTAATGGGAAATCGCAAATTCATATGAAAACTTCCGAGGTCCATAACTCGGAAACTATGCGTTTCCGAGAATTTTGCCATTTTATTTTTTCTTCTTATTTTTCAATTTTCTATCACCCTATGTACTTTTTTTTTTATTTGGAGCTGCGTCGGTAAACTGTACTTAAGCCCAATAAAGTTATAAAATATTGTTGATTTTGTTTTTGCTTTTGTCACTTTTTAGAAAAAATCAGCAAATCGGCACGTTTTCGGAGCAAAAATCGTTGAAATGAAAATAAATCGTCAAATCTGGCAGCCCTGTTTTTATTATATTTATTACTTTTGTTGACGTTTCGCTTTCATTTGACATTTAATTCTGGAAATATTCCAGTTAAAACTGAATCTGTTTTGTCTGTTTTCGCATTTAAATACAGAAACACTTTTTTCTCGCAAATCGAGAAACGATGGAATTTTTTGTTTCACACTTCATGTTGAAAATTTTACGATGCGAGAAATACAGAAACGAGCTACTGGTTGACAAATTGCTGAATCAACCAAACATGAATAGTGAAAAAGCTGTCAGCATAAGGCAACTTTTAGATACCACAAATGAATGTGTGCGGTCTATTGAAGCACTCGGCATGGAAATTGAGGATGCAAAACCTTTCATTGCCAAAATAGTTATACGGAAATTAGACAGCGATGCTATGCGGCAATATGAATTCAACACCAAGAAAACTCGGCTAATACAAACGTTAGAAGATGTATTGAATTTACTGGCACAGATGTCGCAAGCTCAAGACAGTTGTTGCAGCTAACAACCAACAGCGGGGTATGCAAAATCATCAGCAGAAGGGGTTTGCAAGGCAATCAAGCAATTTGGCTATCGAGGTAGAGTGTGTATTCTGCAAGAATAAAGGACATAAAATTTATGAGTGTCGAAAGTTTGCACAGCTTAGTGTACATGAGAGACGGCACTGGGCAACCACTTCAAAGTCATGTAAGATTTGTCTACATCATACGACAGATCAAAAATGCTTCAAATCAACGTTCAAATGTAAAAAGTGTGGTAAAGATCACAATTCGCTTTTGCATTATGAACAAACAACTCAAGCATCTGACAAGAATGAAAAGGCAGGCGTATATATGACGAAGAATGATGAAAACACAACAGTATTACTTGCTACAGCCTTGGTAAGAATTAAATCACTTCATGGAGAGTATATTACATTGAGAGCTTTGGTAGATCAGGGTTCCCAAAGAACTACTATATCTGAGGAAGCAGCTCAGATTCTGCAGCTCCCGAGAATAAAAGCAAAAACAGAGTTGTATGGGCTAGGTGATACATTGGTGGGTGTATCAAATTCAAAAGTACAGCTGGAAATTCGGCCTAGATTGCATAACAATGCGGTATTTAATTTAGAGGCGCTGGTGTTAAAATCATTATCGAAGCCACAGCCAGACGCATCATTCGTATACGATGTAGCTAAATGGGATAACTATTTCTTGGCAGATCCCAACTTCCACAAATCAGACAGAATTGATGTACTGATCGGCGCGGATATGTACCACGAGATACTAGAGGATGGCATAAGAAAAATCGATACTGTCAGTGGACAAGCTACAAAACTTGGTTGGATGGTGTCCGGATTATTGAGAAGACCTACACGAGTAGCAAAAAATTGTTCTACAGTTGCTACAACTTTAGAAAAATTTTGGGAAATCGAAGAAATCCCAGAAAAGAAAGATGAGTCGCCACACGACAGCTGTGTTGAATATTTCGAGAGCACAACAACAACCACGGATAGTAGTGGCAGATTCATAGTAAGATTACCATTTGAAGAAAATATGGAGCTTGGAGAATCAAGAAAGCAAGCTATGGCTCGATTTTTAAGTTTAGAGAGAAAGCTAGCTAATGATTCTGCTTTAAAACAACAATATGTGAAGTTTATGCAAGATTATCAAGAAAAGGGTCATATGGTGGAAGCAGCCAATAATTCAGGAAAATATTATCTTCCTCATCAAGCTGTCATCAGGGAAGATAGTTTAACTACGAAGTTACGGGTGGTGTTCGATGCGTCAGATAAATCTACAAATAAACGCAGCTTGAATGACATCTTAAAAATTGGTCCAAAACTCCAGAATGACATTTTCGATATCATCATCAAATGGAGGTTGTGGGGTAATGTTATGACATCAGATGTAGAAAAAATGTATCGCCAGATACTAATTCATGAAGATGATCAAGCGTATCAACCCATTTTATGGCGAGAGGAGAAGAATCAACCTATACGTGAATTCAAACTTACTACAGTAACATATGGAACGTCATCAGCACCGTTTTTAGCAAAAAAGGTTTTGGCACAAATTGGGGCAGACTGTTTAGATGATGAATTAAATAATATAATCATCAACGATTTCTATATGGACGATCTGATCCGATGACGGGAGCAGATTCAGTAGAAGAATGTAAACAAATTCAAAAGGAGGTATCTTTGCAGCTAGCGAAGTTTGGGTTGCCAATACGAAAATGGATTTCAAACAACAACACTATTTTAGAAACAATTCCAAATAAAGGAAATATAGAAGTGGTACCGATTAAAAGTGATGAAGCAGTTAAGACGCTTGGGCTTCAGTGGCATCCAAATAAAGATGTCTTTATGTTCAATATCAAAGCTGATCACAATGGGAGAGTTACCAAACGGCGTGCTTTATCCACACTAGCAAGAATTTTTGATCCTATTGGTTGGCTTGCACCGTTTACAGCTAGCGTTAAGTTGTTTATACAAAAGTTATGGATAATGAAACCCAACTGGGATGATGAAATAAATAATGAGCTACAAAAAGAATGGGACTTAATTATGAGAAGTCTACCGTTATTACGGGAACAAGTCATACCTCGTTGGTATAAAACGACGAGATCATCAAAAGTGGAACTTCATGGCTTCGCGGACGCATTTTAGAAGGCATATGTGGCCGTAGTATACATCAAAGTGGATGGTATAATAAGCTTGGTAGCGGGTAAGAGCAAGGTTAATCCCGTGAAGAATCGAAAGACGCTGCCAAAGTTAAAGTTATGCGCGGCTCATCTATTGGCGAAGTTAACAGGAAGAATTCACGCATACAGGCGTGGGCTACGCTGGTCCAATTCAGATGAGGTGCTCTCGAGGCAGAGGACAAAAATCTTTTAAAGGTTACATAGCTGTTTTTGTATGTATGGCAACGAGGGCGATCCATTTGGAAGCTGTAAGCGATCTTACTTCAGACGGATTTCTGGCAGCATTAAGACGATTTTTTGCCAGAAGGGGCAAATCGAAATGCCTATATTCCGGAGCCGCACGGAAGTTAGATAAAGAATTTTTGGATGCAGTGAAAAATAACAATTCTGTTTACAAGAACCTTGAATCCGAAAAAATTCAATGGCGTTTTATCCCCCCGACAAGCCACCATTTTGGAGGAATTTGGGAGGCAGGCGTTAAGTCTGTGAAATATCATATAAGAGTAAAAATGGAGAATGGAGTTCTTAAACGTCCTATTCACAAACTATGTCCTTTAGAAAAAATGGAGGACAGTACAAATGAAGATAAAAGCGGCCAAACAGCAAAGTCTCATTTCACACAATACGCCGCGCAAAGATGTCTACAGCCAAAAGGGTTATTGTGGTAGGCAATAATGTTGTGTCTGGTCTTAAGTTCTGTAAGATCTTTGCCGATGCCTGATGTAGAAGGAATGATAAAGGAATTGGGAAATGGAACGATAATAAATGCCGAAAAGATTGGAACAATGAATCGTGTAGAATCGTCTTGGAGTCTAGTGCGTATTTTACAATAGTAGATAACATTGCTATTTCCATTCCAAAATGTAAAATGATAGCTGCGAAATTTTGAAAAGCAATGTGTTTCTGTTCTAAGAAACATTGTAGATGTTAAATTTAATGTTCCCCGGCAGAATGTTCAAACATGAACAGGATATTCATAAATACTTATCAGCAGCTGGTATGCATGTGTGCGACCAGTAAATAGTTTATTTTGGTTTTAGTTTAAGATTAGTTTTAGGATTTTTACATTACTTCAAAATGCACACATGCGTGGATAATGGGTAATGTTTGTTTTAAATATTGATAACTAAAATACACATCTCTTTTCAGTATAAATACAAATGCTCAACGGTTTAGTTATTTATTGCGTAAATAATAAACACTAAGTGTGAGTTGAAACTGCAAAATGAGTGCACTGCCCCCATCTATGATCATTACGCACTGCAAACGCAATGAAAGATCATGTATCAGTATTTGTTTGTTTCAGCACGAAGGCGGTCCATTTGGAGGCATGCTCGGATTTAACTACGGCAGCCTTCCGTGCTGCCTTTGCTCGTTTCGTTGGGAGGCGAGGGCTAGCCCAGCGGGTAGTAACGGAAAATGACAGGCATTTTCTGGGCGTAAGCAGAGAGTTAGACAACGACTTTGATATATTTGTGACGACGGTAGCCTAGGATATAGCCCAGAAATATATCGCCCAAGGGTTTACGAGTGGAGATTCATTCCGTCGCACGCGCCTCATATGGGAGGCTAAAGGGAGGCTGCAGTGAAGAGCGCCTTTAATGGCTCTCCCTAAACAAGATTTTCAGAGCATGTCGGCAATAAACAGATGACAGGAATTGAAGAAAATGCATCATCACTTCGCGGTGCGATGGAAACTCGTCTTTCTAAAGGTCATTGCAAAGGCGATATAAGTAGAAAAGATCAGGGCCAAACATACAGGTTGGAGATCTGGTAGTAGTTATGGACGATTTGCTACCACCGTGTGAATGGCGACTGGGCAAAGTCGAACACACTTACCGCGGTTCGGATCAATATGTGCGTACTGCTGACGTACGGATTGCCACGGGCGTCATTACACGACCTATCGTAAAGTTATGCTACATCCCGTTGTTGAATAAGGAGGACGCAAGCTAGAGTAGACATTGAATTACCCATTTTTTTTCAATATTGTAAACTCACCAATTTTTATACTCATTACACTTTTTCATACTCATAGCTAAGGAGCGGCGAGAAGAGTTAGCCCAATTGAAGTGAGGGTTAGCAAAGTTAAATTTTTCTAAGTGTTTTATTTAGTACACGCGAAAATTCAACGATCAAAAATCATCCAACCTTCGGTGTGGATGAAAGGCCGAGATTACATAAGTTTACAACATAATTTTATTATTCACTTAATTTTTGACGCTTCAATTGGGCAGATGAATCACTCAGCTATCAACCCCACTGTATTCTCAGCATCAGTAGATCATTTATATCATAAATAACTTAATTTTATAATAAATTACCTCCACATTCAAAAAGAAACAAATCTCCTACCTCTTCTCATTTAATTTGAGAGCCACCGTCAGTCACAGGTAAGAGCACCACATTTTAAATCCCCTACGCCAGAAAAGAAAACTAATCCTTTGTTTTGTTCTTACCCCAATAATTAAAATTCCTCAGTGAAATGCCCTACAAAAATGGTGGCAATTAAATTTTTCAAAACATGTCGGAACAGCATTGCCGACAACGAGTATGTGTGCCGAAAAAGAACGACTGCACGCGCACAACTATGTGATTAATGTGTTTATTTGATAGTCTCCAGGGCACTATCACCCTTATTCCATTAAAGCGCCCTGAAGACTATCAAATAAACCCATCAATCACATACATAGTTGTGTGCGTGCAGTCGATCTTTTTCGGCTACACACACGCGTTGTTGCTTAAGCTACTGTCAAAAATTAACAAAAAACCTACCAAATGTATTTAAAAACACAAATAGAAAAAAATATTTGATTCCGTACGAAAAATGTAATCAGTTTCGCACTTTGCTTAAGCAAATGACATTTTCATAAAATTTAAAAAAAAGTTTACTGAAGGTCCAATATGGTTCTACACATATGAATGACATGTATTCTTACAATTGCTTAAGCCAACTTAAGCATATTATAGTTGGGCCCAAGGCGAATTTACTTCAGGTGGCGGCGAGACTACAACAAGTCAACAACACGTAAAACAACACTGTTTTTTATTGTTGATTGTGGGTCGGTATGTCAAAAAACATAAACAAGGCGAATTCAATTGTAAACAACTTTTGACATTTCTCTATATTAGGTTTTACAAGAAAAATAAATTATAATAAATATCTTCCATGTCATCGCAAAGGTTTTTGTGCTTTCCAGCAATATTTGCAAACTGTAAATTGGCATCAGAGGCACTTGTGTACTTCTCTCTTTCAAACATTTGTTTTATATCATATCGACCATCATGAGGAAAGAATCGAACTTTATCGCAAGTTTCATCATGGGTGTTAACACGTTTTTGCTGTTGTTTTTCTTGCCGTCGTATGCATAATTTGGATCCAGTATTTTCGATGGTGGAAATGGTCTAGTATGTCCCGCTTGATCAGTGTGAGTTAGTAAGATATGTTCATATTAGTTTACACCAGCCATCGGCAACCTATACTATTACATTTTGCGATTATATGCGTTGTATGAATTTTACGTATGTTGTTGTTAATGTTGTTAAATTCTCTGCAATATGTGTGCACATGTACGTAATAAAAGAGCATACAAGAGAATAAAAGAGAAAAGAGAAAACGCGGCGCCCTGATTTTGCCGATGGCTGGTTTACACCAGATTTATCGCCTTTAGATTTGGATCTGTTATCGTTACTCTCAATATATAGAGATTTTTATCGTTCTTTAAAAATATTTCTTTGGGCGCGTGCTTTTTCTAGTTTTTCTCGTAATTCATCTGCAAGTTCTATATTGCGCATTATTTCAGCTTTAAGTATTTTTGCTCCTAATTCGTTCATTTGATGGTCAGTAAAAATTTCTGATGTAGAAGTGCAAGATTTTTCATTTGATTCCTCTTTCGGTACAGCTTCAGTATATGCAGTCTCATCATCACTGCCATCGTGTAATTTTTTTCTTTTTCCATCCTTTACACTGAATTAAACTTTGCGAATATATTGATTTTTCTAATTTTGTACTAATGTAGTCATCGTCATCTTTTAATTTCTTAAATGCGGGTTTTCCAATAGGGATTTAGTTCTCTTGAGCTTTTTGCCGGGTCGTACGCATCAATTTGTTTTTTTTTTTCATTTTGCTTACGTGCGTTCCCGTGAATACGTTTTTAACATTAAAGCGTCTGTCATCCAACTATCTCGTTGTATTGGCTCTTCTTTTTTCTTCAAATCCACAAAGTTTTGATTTTTATCATCTGATATATCGCTGTCACTAACGCTACTGCTTAAAACCTTACTTTTCGGACTCTTTCTAGTTTTCAGTTTAGATTTTTAAGCCTTTTATTGTCATCTTCAGATAAAGAACTTTCACTATAATCAGTTCGGATTTACTATCCCTAGATTCTCTTTTCTCTTCGGAGCTAGAGTGTTTCCGCTTTTTATTGGAATTTTGTTTTGATCTTTTATTGTGCTTATCTTTTTTCTTTTTTGATTTATTTTTCTTGGCTCCTTTTCTTAAGCTTTTCTTCGACTGATGGGAGCATCCAATTTGTTTCACCTTTCAATAGCATTTTGGTGTACCGTTCAGCTCTTTGTTCAGCCCGCTTTTTTGCTTCATCAAGCATACGTTCTCGAGCTTCCCTAAAATCTTGACGAACTTTTTCTGTTTCTAGAGCACTTTTACTTTGAAGTTTATTTTGATTTGTAATTTGAAAAACTTCCACATTACGATGTCCTAGCATATAACCCAGCTTTGGACTACAAAGGAGTAGTTTTAAAACTACTCCATTGTATACACAAGAGGGTTAGTTTTAATTTCGTTTAAAAACGAAAACATGTCGTTAAAAAACGAAGACATGTCGTCTCACTACATACTCTTTTTAACAATGACATGGTCCATGATTGCATTAGATCGGACCATTAGTCCATTTCATGTAATTGGATCAGGTGGTCCAATAATATTTGCAGGGCGTTTATGGTATGCCACACATACACGATTTTTCCTTTTGCTTTGTGTATGTGGTAGTAAATTTTTAACAACTAAAAAGAATCGTTTTTTGTTTTTGTACAAGTAAGCACACCTGATAGATGGGCCTTGGTAGCACAGCTGTGTTTTCAACGCCACCTGAAAGTCAATTCGCTTTCGTTTTGATTTTTTTATTTTAAGTCTCCTGTTGTAATTGACAAAAAAATTAAATTTGCTTTGTCTTTTTTGTCATGGAAAAGATGGATAAAAAAATTTTATATTTAATTTACGAATTGAAAAAAATGCATGGTACAACTACACAAGGTAGACTCTTTGCTGCAACAAGTACAACATGACAAAAACAACACGCAATTTGTTTTTGTTTTTTTAACCGAGACTTCAAAAAAAGAGCAACACTGTGCCTTCAGAAACACAAAATAAAAATACAAATAAAAAGAACAAACAAAACAACACGTGAAGGAAAATTATAAAATTTTTCTTTTAATTGGTGAAATTTTTGTACATATGTATATGCCGTAAAAAATCAGAAGGTAGTTAGAATGGTGAGACAATCTCGACGGACAATAAAACCTCCCGATTGTTGAAATACAGGTTTTATGTCTCTTACTCCCATAACATCAGGTAAATCTTGTTTATTAGCCAAAATAAGTAACGGAACACCAGATAATAAATAATTTTGTATCATTTTATCTACATATTGGCATGAACAAAATATTAAAAACAAAAAATTTTGTGGATAGAAACGCACCAAAATTTGTTTTCGATTCCTCCATACGATCTCTATCGTTCGAGTCTATTACATAGATGACTGCAAGCGATTCCTGGTAGTACTTATCCCACAAAGATTGCAGCTCATATTGTCCTCCTAAATCCCAAAAGTTCAAACGTACTCCTTGTACATCTATAGTGCCTATGTTTAAACCCACTGTTGTAGTTATTTTACTGGGATTCATGCCTTTATAGTTTTTTTGTAAATTTTGTTTTAGCTGCTTCCAAATAAGCCTGCAATTTGATTATTTTAGGTTTTATTTTTCTAAAATGATTTTAGCTTCATCGTCTTGCCAGCATTATCCAGACCCAAGATAACCACACAGTATTAATCCTTTTGCGCTAGATATTTATAGAAACCATGTAACAAAGTATACATAGTAATAATCATGATACAAATACACAAGGTAGTTCCACTTCTCTCTCACAATATTTTTTTTGAAGTATATCGGAATTATTTGAAGTTAGTTTTTTTGTAAACATTAAAAAAGCGTTGCCACAAATAAAAAAATAAAACAAATTTCTTTTGGAAATTATTAGTTAAAATGTGTAATTTCTTTTACAAATTTTTAATATCTGATTTAGTCTGTGTTAAATTATTAATAAATAAATCTTACACAAGTTCACAGGTGGCACATAAAGTTTCGAGAGTGCATCCTATTGGGCAATCGAAACGAAACAAAATTAATTATGATTCAAATAAGCACCCTTATCGTGGTTTGCAAATTCAAAATACGCCTGCGACTGTAATATAAATAAGTTCACGTTCTTTTTAATCCTTTATCAAAAAATCGCAAGCGTAGCTATTTATAATTCACTAACCACAATATGGGCGAAGAGTTCTTTGTCAAAAAGTTAGTTTATGAAGCGGGATTTTGTAGAAACCTATGGTTAATTCAAAATCTACCAGCATAAAACTTTTTCATGATATTTAAGCTTTTACAAAAGTTCTCATGTCCAAATTGTTTGAATTGTTGAAAGTGATTACGGGTCTAGAGCAGTTACGTCCAAACACACATACTTTGATATTTGCATTTTCGGTAAAAAGCTTAAAAGCACCCCCGATCCGATTGGCTGTAGTGCTCTCGTCGGTGTGAAAGCACAAAAGCTCTCTTGTAATAGCTCGCACATTGTGAATATGAACTACACGTAACTGGTCTAGACTCTAGAGCCATTATTTTTATGTGTTACACACATTAGCACAAACTTTTTAGCATCAAAACGGACATACTTATGTACGTACACACATACATACATATGTATGTAAAAAGCTATGTAGCCTGCACTTGCGAAGTTTCGAGCTTCACAACTTTTTAAAATATAATAATCGGCGGCTGACATTTATAAATCCATATTTCTTGAAACTGCAGTTTTTTAATCTTATTAAAATATATATTTTTTAGTTGTTTGTTTTATTTATTCACAGAAATATCAAAAGTTTTTTAATATAAATTTTCTGTTATCTTTTTTGAATTAATTGAAAATTCCTATTCAATTTTTTTAAAACTTCAAAAAAAAAAATAAAACAAAAACAGAAACAGAAAAATTTGATTATTTAATAAAATATGGTAGCCAAGGTAGACTCATTTGGGAGTGTAGACATGCTGCTCTATAAAAATAACTGAGTGGAACGGAATTGTCAAAATTGTCTTCATATAAATTGAACGCACACATGTACAAATTTTGGCTCATATACACGGAATTTGACATTGGTGTTCCAACTTAGGTAAACAGCTGACAAACATATGGGCCAACGAGTTTACCTTGTGTAAATATACCTTGTATGGTAGCATAAATTTTGATAATTTCCATAAACGTCAGAACGTTAATATGGCGACAAAAAGAGAGAGTGGAACTACCTTCTGTATTTATATCAAGGTAATAATTAAACAAAAAAAAAAAAAATTTTTTTTTGAAATCACAATATTTTTAATTCAATTTAAAATTGAAACATAAATCAAAGTTTTTTTCACAATCTCTATGTCAAGGCGAATTCATCCCAGGTAATCTCGGTACTACAACAAGTACAACTCGTACAAAAACCACAAGCAATTTGTTTTTGTAAAATCATTGTACAATGTCAAAAACAGAAATAAAACAAAACAGAACCAAAGATAATAAAAGAGAATAAACAAAATTTTGACATCCAACACTGATTTTAGCTAAAAAAAAAGTTATCAGCAGGGCTTTTAAGACCACCTGTAATAAATTCGCCTTGCTCTATGTTTTTATTTTAAAATGTAAACAAACATGAAAAAATGTAAACAAAAATGAAAAATTTTTGACATTTGGAGTTTAACTGGGGTAAACAGCTGACAAACATATGCGCCAACGAGTCTACCTTGCGTACTTGTACCATGAAAAAATGTTTTTTTAAGTTTTTGAATTTCAAAAAAAAAAAATATACAAATGTTGATTGATGTATTTTTTGTACGTGGCCGGAAGAGTCTAAAATAAACGACACTAACACATAATCACTGATTAACGAGTTTATTTGATAGTCTTTAGGGCCCTTAAGCGTCATCAATACGAAACAATATCGTGAATTCGCAAAAATAGCGAAAATTCACGAACATTTTTAATATTTCAAACAGGCCATAAAATTGAGTTAAAGTCCCTAAAACTATATAACAGCAAAAACTCCATAAAAATGGTTAAATAGCGTAAATTTGCGAATTTTGTGCATTCAAAAAAATCGTATTGTATCGAATTGATGACGACGTCTATAAAAATTGATGTTGATATTAAATTGGTGACGATGACGACGACGACGTTAAATGGTATTACATTTTCCTCTTTTTTCCTGTCTATATTCTTTTGAATTTTTTATTCAGGTATGTGATAAGAAATGATTTTGAAAAAAAAAACGATATCATTTTCAGTATCATTAACAATTGATTTCTAATACATTTGCCTCTGTTTTCCTCTGTATATTCTTTTAATTTTTTTATGATTTATGTTAATTAACTGCAGTTTTAACAAAAAAAGTAAGACTTTACTTTAGAAGTGGATTTTAAACTCACACCTGCTAAAACAATCGTTTTTCATCACATACCTGATTATATATTACTGTTCAGGGAATTGTGTGTGTTTTGATTTTAAAAATAATATAATTTTTAACCATTGTAAAAATAATTGAAAGAACACATAGTTACAAATAACGGTACGCTAAGAAATTTAAAATGTTTTTTCTTCACTTTTAGATCACTGTGTAATTGAAGCTGTTAGTAGAATTTATACAGGTTTACACATTAACGTTTTTGATAATTTCTTGTTACCCTTCCCCCTACCAAAACTTTTATGTATTTACATCGTTTAAGGCTAGTTTACACTATATTACTTTGTATTAATAAATGTCAAAAACTCATGTAATATGTAGAAGGGTGATAGTATGACTGCAATGTGTTATGAAATCAACAAATAAATATTACGAAAAACATTTGTAACCCAATACGACTTCATCGTTTTTTGAAATTTTTCTAAACAATAATATTCATGCATATTCATGGGGATAGTGTGAATCAGGGATGATAAAGTCGGCACAATTGTACTTTTTTCAGTACCATTAGCATTGCAAAAGTACTGAAGTACTCCAATGACATTTTTACTACAATTTAATAATTTCAAATGCTTCAAAATATAAACATTTTGGTCAAAGGTTGGATAATTCAAAAATGAAATTAATCAACTAATCATTTATCAGAGAATTGCTGTACCAAATTTGTCGGCGAATATGGAACAAATTTTTCAAGTCTAAGAAACAAGCTAAAAAATCTTCGCCTAAACTCCTTTTTACATATTTGTTTTTTGTTAATTGCCAAATATATATTTCAAATAACAGTCTTTGTCGGGCAACCGCCGTGTAAGGTCGTGTATTTAACTATCGGTTGTTGTACAATAGCAGACTTAGTGCGTATTTCTCTGCAAAGAGAGGTTTAGAGAACTGTGTTTTTGTGTTCTGCTACGTTTATTCTGATAACTTTTGTTTTTTACTAGAGTGCATTTTAATTACCTGGTAAAACTTACAGTGTGAGCAAAATGAACGGGGTTCATCCCCCGGACTATAACCGGTTTCGGGAGCTTGCCTCCTCATCCGGAAAAAGTAAAATTATCAGGAACAAACGACCTCGAGCTGAAGATTTTATACCGTTACCAGAAACAACAGATAATCAACACAATCTACCACGTTATTTGGTTGCATCAACAGTGTCTTTGCAAACAAATGTTGAGGCTGCTCCATTAGCATCGCACAATGTATTTCAAGTGGAACGAGGACTGGATTACATATCACGAGACCGACTTGAAGTTAAGGAAATGAGAAGTGGCGATTTGCTTATTAAAGTACCAAATAATAAAATAGCTGAAAAATTTTTAAAAGCTAATTTTATCGATTGCATCGCTGTCAAAATTTCTATGCACAAAACTCTGAACACTGTACAAGGCAGAATCTTTTCACGAAAGATTAAAGACATCCCTCAAGAAGAACTACAACAATTGCTCCAAGATCAAAAAGTGGTTGAGGTACGTAAAATTACAAAGAAGGAAAATGATCAAATTGTTGCAACGGGTGCAGCTATAATCACCTTTGATCTTATTTATCGTCCGGATTTTTTGAAACTTGGCTGGGAAAGAGTTCCAGTTCAAGAATACATTCCCAACCCCATGAGATGTATTAATTGCCAAAGACTTGGTCACACCAAAAAGTGGTGCAGAAATGTTCAACTATGCCGTGATTGTGGTCAAAGTGAAATACATGAACTTTGTACTAGTAAATATTGTGTAAACTGCCAAACTGAAGGTCATCCATCATATGATTCAGAATGTCCTACGTTCTGGAAACATAAATCCGTCAATAATATAAGAATTTCCAAAAGATGTACGACACGAGAAGCTTGGAAGCTTTTCAATGAAAATCCCACCCTTAATACGCTAAAGCCAGTTTCAAGAAATGGCAAACAAAATCCCACCTACGCACAAATTTTAAACACCAATCCCACGTCATTAAAAGAAAATTCCGCACAGAAAATAACCATGCAAAACAAAACAGAACATGCGAAAAACCAAAAACAACCAATAGACCAAATACAATCAACAGACAATATGGAGAATGATACAGTAATTTCCAAATCCAAAAACATTAAAACAAACATAGCAACACAGCCAATACAAATACAAACCACATCAACAGTTAACAACGCAGAAATTAAAAACAAATTAAACATAATAGAGAAACCAACAAACAGCGCTCACTCAAAAACAGCCAATAACAACAAAGCAACAAGTGCAGAAACGATAACAGACATAATTCACTCAACAGTTTCTGAGTCATATTCTAAATTAATTTCTCTCAACAAAAACATAAACACACAGAAATCTAACATAACAACACACGAATCAGAGAACAACGACTCTCTTGAGGATGACTGGATTTTTAGTGAAGAAAAAAGTGATTATTATTCTAAACCGGATACCGATGAAGATATTACTGAGGAAATGATTATACAAGAAATAAATGACGGTTTAGGATTAAACTCCCCAACAGAGAATATAAGCAACAACACTGAGGAAAATAATAAATCGCCATGCTCACAGATGTACGAAAATTTTCCACAGCTGAACGTTATTATCACTCCTAAAACCCTGAAAAATTCAATGAAATACTCCCCAGGGGGTAATAAACGAAAATAAACTTTATTATGATAAACCTAAGCATTTCTATACTTCAGTGGAACTTACAAGGATTCATAAACAATAAATTTGCTTTGGAACTCCTAGTGGCAAGGCATAAGCCAAATATCATTGCATTACAAGAAACACACATAGTTAAAAAAAATTTAAAATTATTACATCTTCCGGGCTTTCGAGTTTTTCACCATAACAATAGTGACTACGATTATGCAAAATCTGGCATAGCATTTCTAGTCAAGAATAATTTAAACGTTAAACAACATATTAAATCCACAAATAGCTTACTATTCCAAACAATAGTAATTAGTGCAAACGAAGATCTCTATATAACAAATGTATACAAGGAGGGACACATAAATTTAACCAATTTAATGGTGAATGAAATACCAATTGGTGTAAATGAACACCACTTATTATTAGGAGATTTTAATTCGCAAAATATTTTATGGGGTTCTTCCTCTAACTCACAAAACGGTAGAATATTTGAGGACTTTGCAAACGATAACAACCTTGTTATTCTAAACGATGGTTCTCCTACATTACTCAACACCAGAAATACATTAACTGCTGTTGATGTCACCATGTCCTCCACAAACTTTGCTCCACATCTAAAATGGACCTGTTTGCCTACGCCGGAAGTTGCTGATCACTTTCCCATTAGAATTACAAATGATGTTGATGTGATCACAAGAAAATTTTCCCCTCGTTTTATAGAAAGAGGCGCTGACTGGTCTCTTTTTAAAAAGAAGGCAGATCTAGCGTCCGTTCAATTTGAAAAGTCCTCAAATATTAACAGAGAAGCAGCCCAATTAAAACGCATCTTCAGAAAATCGGCAAACGAATCAATTCAAATGAGCTGTAAACCCAGAGTGAAGAATAGCCCAATTTGGTTCAATTCTGAAATATCAAAATTAATTAGCCTAAAACATGAGGCATGGAAGTGGTTTAAAAGAACACGTAATATCACAAATATGGTCAAATACAAAAAAATCTGTGCGAAAATAAAAAAAGAATGCAGGACAGCAAAAAGAAATACATGGGAAAATTTTCTAAATACCCTGAATCCATCCATGGATGTTCGTATGCTTTGGAGCAAGGTTAATGACTTAAGAGCAAATCGGATCAGGAACTTTCCAACCATTTACTTAAATGACAACAATATAACACATCCCTCTGAGATTGCGGAGAGTTTTGCTTCTTTTTGGTCATCCCTTAGTTCTGATGAAGCTTTCGATTCCGAAATCATAAGCGAGAAAAATATGCTAAATATTGAACAACACAACAATACACAACAGGCATACGTTAATTTTTCAGTAGTAACACAAAAAATTTTGGTTTCAGAACTGGACGAAACGATTAAATCTCTGAGAGGATCCACTCCAGCACGAGACAAAATAACATACAACATGGTTAAAAACGCATCAAATGATCTCAAATTCCGGCTCTGCGAACTTTATAACAACATCTTAGCCGTTGGTATCTACCCACATGATTGGAAAGGCGCAATATTGTCACCGATACCGAAGCCGGGGAAAAACGCAAATAGTTTGGAAGGCTACAGACCAATTTCACTACTGCCAGTATTATCCAAAATCTTTGAAAAGATTTTGGCAAAACGTTTCTGGAAGTATACTAGAAATAACTTGTCAAAATTGCAACATGCTTTTATGCCTAGACGTGGAGTCCATACAATTTGCCACCAGCTCGAAGAAACATTACGTCAAAACCTTAAAAATGGCAAACACAGCCTAGTACTGTCAAAGGATATAGAAAAGGCTTATGACAGAGTAATATCAACGTATATATTAATCGAATTAAATGAATGGGGTATCCCAGGTCAAATTTTAAAAATTTTAAAATCATTCCTTCACAACCGTAGAATATCAGTGAAAATTGACGGTTATTATTCTACGACGTACGCTTTGGACAATGGAGTTCCCCAAGGTTCCCCACTTTCTGTGGTTTTGTATACTGTATATGCGAATTCTCTGGCGAAAGCTGTCGAAAACCTACCCGGAATCGATTTTGTTGGTATTTATGCGGACAATATTTTTGCTGTTGCGTCCGGAAATCAGGAAACAGTGAATATAAATTTAAACGTTTTGGCCACCGAAATACAGTTATGGGCGGAAAGCAGAGGTGCTGTTTTACCAGCTCATAAATCCGAAGTTCTACATGTGTGCAGAAAGAGGACTTGCGTTGATCATATGGTTCGCATAGAAAATGTGGATCTTGAATTTCTCGATAAGATGAGAATTTTGGGTTTATATTTTACCAAAAATCTTCTATGGAACTACCACGTAAGACAATTGTCCCATAAATTAAGTAAAATCAACAACATTCTAAAACTAATTTGCTGTCGTAACAAGGGACCCCATATTGAAACGGCATTAAACATCTGTCGCTCCCTAGTAATGGGAACAATCTTACATGGTATTACTATATACGGCTGGACGTCAAAAAAAAATATCAATAAAATCAACACCTCCTTAAACAACTGCTTTAGAACCGCCTCTGGTCTACTCCGGACAACACCGCTGGACAGCTTGAGAAGTGAGTCCAAATTTGCGGACTTTCTAAACTTATTGGAGAAGACTGCCGTTAATATGGCATCCAGATCCATTACTATCTCGTCCGATGGTTTACATGAGTCACTGTGGAAACATCTGACCTCTACAACTGTTCAACCGCCGTCGGCTACAAGCAATGTAATTGCAATTCTGAAAAAATATAATATCTCAATACCACAAAAACCTACTCCTAAATGGGGTAATACGTTTGTAAAGGTAGATGTTGGCCTGAGTTGCCTAGCCAAAAATAGCACAGATCCCACATGTTTTAAGAGAATGTTCTGCCAAAAAACTTTAGATTTTTCTCCAGATGAAATTTTCTATACAGACGGATCTTACCAAAACGGGTTGACGTCTTATTCTATAGCCAAACAAATTTCGAGTACACATTTTTTAACTGTAAGGGAAGCCAGACTTCCCGACCACTCAGGCATTTTCACGGCAGAACTTGCTGCTATTAGGACAGCAATTTATCTTGCCATCGAACAGGGTACAAAGGCTTTAATTTGCACTGATAGCCTGAGTGCAACTCGGGCGTTAATTAAGAATCAAAACGGCATCTATGACGATATGTTACGGCTGCAAGATGAAACACAAAAAATTCTGATACTATGGATTCCCTCCCATATTGGAATTCAGGGAAATGAAAGTGCGGACTGCGGTGCTAAAAGAGCTTTGGCGCTACATCAAGTTACGGAAGTTCCATGTTTCCCCAGGACTATAAGCAACCCATTTAAAACAATTCGAAGACAACAAAATCCGGTTACCAGCAGATTAAATTATAATGTAAAGTTGACACGATCTCAGTGTATTATGCTGGCCCGCCTAAGAGTGGGAAAATGCTTGTTTAACTCCAAACACTACTTTGAAAAAACTGATCCGCCAAAATGTACCAATTGTTATGAAACGCTTACTACCACACATATTTTAACTGTATGCCCTGTTTCAAAAATGGATGACCCACTGGAGGATATAATTGACTGTACAAGATCTGACAACATACAGAGGATAATAAGATGTCTAAAGCAACACGATATCCAGGATGTTTAGTTTTATCATCAAAAACTTTATTTTCACAAATTCTTTCTTTTCTTTGTTTAAAATTAATTTTTTAATTCACGGACAATGAAACTAGTTATGTAATTTTTTGTTTTTCTTTCATACTTCTGTACATACAAGGTATATATTTGTAACATAGTATGTATTTTTCGCTATTTGTAATGATAATACGAGCGCTTATGGTCTGGTTACCGGCGCCTTTTTTATATATATTTTATGAATTTATTTGTAAAGTATATCATACATAAATAAATAAATATATTTCAAATAAGTATAAAATTGAATTTTAATGTATAGGATGTTTTTTTTAGCTGCACGAGAACTTAAAATGATTACACAAGACATGATATGGTTGGAATAAAATTTATTATTATAATCTGGTTGAAAATTTCATGGCATTTATTTTTCAAATATGATTTCAGGCATATATCTACCGCGCTACAAGTTACACGGTCCATTCTGTTCAATTTTGGACCACTTTTTCTAAAAAATCTGGCCGTGTGGCGTAAGTGTTGGCTTAATATTTTGCCTTCCAATAAACAAATGACCTAAAATAGCTCCATAAAAAAGTTAGCCAGATGCGTTAAATCGCACGAACGAGGGACCAGTTACAGAACAACTATTGTTCTAGCTCCAAATACAGCAATTTGGCTTATTGACTTATCCTTTTATTCACTAATCACTAAACACAATTTTTTGATAAAAGTGCCCGCGAACAGGTTTATTTTTCAAAATAAATTTCCATAATTTGGAAACGTGGTTGTAGCATCAAACAATTCATAATGAATTGCCAAATCTTACTGAACAGAAATGTCTACACAGTTTGACATTCTCAGCTCTCAAAGCATAGTTACGGATATCAATAGTAAAAAATAATTTTAGGTTTAAGTACAATTAGATTTGAAAAAGTACAATTTTTTACTGAAGTACAATTTTTGGAATGTCATTTATCATTCCTGTTGTGAATACAAATTGTAATGTTAAATAAGATTTTTTGACATTCGCAACAAAAGTCATTAGATTTCTATCCCATAAAGTATTATGGAATGCGTGATAGTGTAAACTAGCCTTTACCAATAGTCACCCGTGTAGTACTACAAATATCGTCGCTGTTTTAACTAACTGGCCCAACTGAAATATTTTTGAAAATTAAGTTAAGTATTGAAAAAAATAAAAATATTTGACATTTTCATTATTAAACACATAACAAAAGATGTTATACTACATAACAAATAATGAATAAACCCAATTTCATTTAAGACAAAAAAACATTAAAAGTGCTCTCCTGTAAAATTTGTTAAATGAACTTAACAATTTGTTCAGTAAATACAATTTTTTTTTAATTGAAACTAATTTAAGGAAGTTATTTTAAAATAAAAACGAATTGGTAACCCGGGTGGGTATTGGTAAGGCGAAGGTTAATATTATTTTTATTATGCCTCAAATTTTTTAAGCAGTGGTCCCTTAAACAAAATTTGTTTAAATTGTCTAATTAAGAGAACAACAAAATTACATCAAAATAGATAAAAACCTGTTTTTCTGTTTTCTTAAGAATACAAAAAAAAAAACTTTCAAGTGTATGGATGCATGTATGTTTTTTTTAATGATGTCAAAACTGCTCACTGCTGCTTTAAAATGATAAAAAGAATGGAGTCCTAAAACTTAAATGAGAGGTTATTTAAAAACGAATGCATCAATGTGTTTCATTTTGAACTTGTTATCATAAAAAAACATCTGTATGTATACTTGTTGCTTATAATTCAGTATTTAAAAGTTTTCAAATTAGTTTTAATGAGAACTTTTAGGTGCATATCAAAAACCCAGTACATAATTGTAAATAACTTTAATTTTTTGTCCAAACCAATCTTATTTTTTTACCAATTTTACATGTTTTCATATCGTTAATATTATTTTGTTGCTTGCCTTTTTTTCTAATTTAATTAACAAATTTTGTTTAAATATTTCTATAATTTCATTTGTGTTTTTTTATAACTATGTTAAAGATGCAAAAATGTAAATTTGAGTTGAGTATTTTTGTAAGTAGTTGATTGAAGAAAAATTATCTAAATTTTTAATTTTTTTTTATTTTATGCCTAAGATTAAATACTAATTATACTTATGTATGTGTGAAGGTATAAAATATGTAATTGCAAAAATATATATGAGTGTTGTATTTTTTCTATATTTAAATGTTAATATTTATGTATGTATAAATATTTATACTATATAAGTACTTTTAAAATTTAATGTATGTATGTCTAAAAAGTAGAACATAGTGTATAGTTTAGTCTATAATATACTGACTATATAAGTTATGCCTTAAACAAAAACTTATTTGAGACGATTAAGTTTTTAAAATATGTATAATCAGGTATGTGATAAAAATCAAATTTAAAAGCGAAACAGTTTAAAACAAAAAATATCGGTTTAAATATTTTTGAAAATTGATTTAAAATTCATATTCCTCTTTTTGCTCTCTTTATTCTTTGAATTTGTATATTACATATAAGTTACTTGAACTGTAAGAAATGAATTTAAAATCGCTTTTAATTCGTCACAATTGTTAAAAACGTTTGTTTTCAAATCAATCAATTTTCATCACATACCTGCATAAAAAAATGGAATGCTGATAGTCACTAATAAATGTCATAAATAAATCAATTCAAATTTAATTCTCTTACCCATGAAATTGTTTTTTTAAATATCAATGCTTTTAGCTTTTGCTTGATTTACATTTACACTAAAGTTAATTTAGGGTTATTGCACCAAGTAATCCTTATAGCCGCGTAATGATTTTAGTTGTTTCTTAAGTTTTGTTATTAAATCAGACGGCTGCACCAATATGGAAATATCACGACCAACCGAATTCAAGCGGTCGCGTATTTCATTATCTTTAAAAAATAAATTTAATGGACGGCCATTTATTTCTGTAAGTACCCAAAATGTTAAAGTGGTACCATCACAAGACTGAGCCTTAAAAAATTTTAGAAAAATATTTTAGATTTTATATTCACTGTTAATGTGCAACATCGCCATAACTCAAAAATATTAGTTACATGGCAAACGACTTTTAAGTTTTAGATACACAAAGCATAGTTGAAAAAGAAAATTTTATTCTTCTCTCAGCAGGTGAGCTTAGAATATTTTTATATCTAATAATTACGACTTCATTAAACAATTAATTTACTATGCGTTAGTCATATTAAGTCCAAATTTGTGCTTTCGACTTATGACGTTGTTGCAGCAAATGTGCGATATATGTTTAGATAAAAACTGAGAAAATAGCACACTTATGAGACGGAATGAGAAAAAGTCAGGCATGAAAATAGTTATTTTTTGGAAACAAACTTCTACTTTTTCACTGTTATGTACTACTTTAATAGAGTATTATTAGAGGCCGTTGTACACTATCTGATCTAATTATTGTTTGAAAATTAAAAAAACAATAAGAACTTATCATGACAGGATTGTGTTTTTTTTCAAAATACGTAAGTCTTGTGTTATAGTGTAAAGCAACTATTAATAAGTATTAAAGTATTATTTGAACCCATAGTTTACGTTAATTTCTCACAATTATCGGTCAGATTCATCAGTTCAGTTATAACTAACTATGACTATAACTGTCAAAAATCATATTTTTGGAATTCACTTTTAGTAGTAAACTAACGTTGCAGACCTTATGTATGTGGACAGTTCCAGCAATTTTTCCAGCCTACTTTTTGTAACGTAACGCCAAAAGTAATTAAAATTGTTTCTCAAAAAAATTTATATGTATAGTTTACATTTGTTTAATGCATTTTGGTGTAAAGCGCAACTAGCTCTGCATTAAGTAACAAAATGGATAACGGTTAAACAACATGGTCCAGAAATACAACAATATTTGAATTCTGGCGTTACATTAAAATAAGTAGATTTTTCATTGAAAATGCCCATATCTACATACCTTTAAATGAGCAAAGGTTTTTAAATTTGAGAGCTTGAAAAATAAATCTATAAAAGTCCAAATCTTACTAAAAAAGGTTTTATACAAAACGTCTTGCTCAATTCGCAGTCATATTCAGTTTTGTAATGCAAGTCAAAATCCACTTCTGTTTTTTTAACGACACGCTTTAGCATTTCTCTCAGTTTATATTCTTTGTGCATATATTTATTTATTTCTTGTATACCTTAGGGGGTAGGCCATGTCTAGCAGCCAAACTATTCGGTACTACATCAACTATTGTAGCTGTATTACCATCCCGTATTAAACCTAAGCATTGGGCTTCTCTTTCGCGTCGTATGGCGTAACCACGGCCAAATGGAATACGGCGTACCAAAACTTCCACCTATAATTGAAACATTAGTTTTTTATGATTGCCATTAATTAAAAAGATTTTGTTTTAAGCTTACAAAAAGAGTATTTGTATTCCTTATTATTTTGTTCGCCTCCGTTGCTGAACTAATTGTAACGCCCGCAATAGAAAGCAATTGATCCCCAATATGTAGAGCATTATATAAAACAGGATGTTCTTTTTGCTTCCAACCAGCCACCCTTAAATAAAACATTTAATTAAAAAAATGCTATAATCGGCTGGGCCAAATTTTTGTACCCACTACCATAAAAATATCTATGTAGATCAAAACTAAAATTTTACAATGTAGAATAAAACATAAAAGTAACTGTAGAAAAACGGTATTCGTGTTAAAACATTGGCGTTGCAAGCATTTTTCTTAAAAAAAAAATTCAATTATCCAACTATTTTCTTTGTGGTTAATTGAACTGTTCGTGGTTTTAATTCAAATTTGTTCGTTATGAATCTGACTCAGTTTCATCAAATTCAATTTTCATTAAATTATTTGAATGAAGGAAGGAATTTGACAACATGAAATGAGTTGAAATTTATTAATAATCTATGTATATATAAACCGGCAAAGGCAGAACAGTTAAGAACACTTTCCTCCTTTGTATGTCCTTTGAACAAAATGACACACAATATATATTTTATTAAAATCTGTTTAATATTTTCGAAGTAATAAGCGTTCAAATTTGCTACTTATCCCTTGAGTAATTGAAAAAGGATTCATTTATATGTTTAAATAATAATTTTTAAATATTTTGAATTTTTGCTTTTAACAAATGAAAAAATAAAAATAGAAACTTTCATGTTAGCCAAATATAACAGAAGCTTGGCTAAAAAAGAAACCCAAAAATGATTGACAATTTATGAACATAAATGTTAGTGCAAATTGTTTCTTCTTTACGGAAAACCGATAACTTTGGTTTGGTTTAAAAAAAATTGGTTCAAATAATCAAAAGCCATAATTATCGAAAAAAAATAAAAACGACAATAAAAAAATGATATGAAATAAAATCCAAATACTATATACGTATGTACATAGTTTAAGATTGAAAAACGAGACGAAAACGACTCAATAATGATTATTAAAAACTACCATTAAAATTATAAAAAAATAATTACAAATGATTATTTCAGGTGATTCAACGGTAGGGTACCATTTTCTCACAACTAGAGTATTATTTATGATTGAAAAATGAGCTCATATACGGGTATTTTGCTCTTGAAGCTTGATATAAAATAATACACAAGAATTGCCTTTCAGGTGGCGTTGAAAACACAGCTGTGCTACTTTTTTTTCTTAATTAGAGAGAGGAACGTCAAAAGTTACTTGTGTTTTTGACATATCGGCCAACGAAAGCTACAAAAAAAAATACATTGTTTGGTGTTGTTACTTGTTGTAGTATCGACACCACCGTTTACATGAATTCGCCTTGATAATACAAAATATTGTGTTCGATTATTCGACTTTTTAAAAACCGGTTTTGGAACATTAAATTTTTTCTTTTCCGTGCTGCAAGTGATAATTATTAAATTTTCTATAATATTTATTTAAGAAACATAATATTTTAGGTGCAGGGTCCTAAGTGAATGAAACCCTATAAGATGATAAGATCAAAAATGTTGGGACATTTTGTTTTTCATCTGGTACTTTTTTTAATTTTTTTAATATTTGACCTATAAAGAAGAAATTAAACATTAAACTGGGTGAATAAGAACATGCAAGGGGTGCTTTTTGGTACTTTTTCAACATTTGATACTTTGTTTAGTTTTCGTTAATGTTAATCATAGAAAAATAAAATTAAACATGCCATGTCCTGAGTAGATGGCAATATATTAAGGAGATTTTTAATACCTTTTTTTCAATTGATATTCCCCGATATTTTTTATATTGAACTAACAAATTAACTAACTCACGTAGAAGATAAAATATGAACTGGAGGATGGTCCCTCGCCAAACCGATCCACTAAGACGGAAAAAATAAATGCTCGAAACATGAAAATTCATATATAATTAGATGTAATATGATTTCTTCACATGTACATGTTTAGAGAATAAATCATTTTCTGTAATTAATTATTTATTTTTAAATGTTTCTTCCTTACTTCTGTTTTTTCGATCTTTTTGTCGAGACTTTGTCTTGAAAACTTGAATTTGTATGTCTTTAATTTTTTTTGTCTGTTTTTTTGAGCTTTCTTTGCACAACTCGAAGTACAAATGTAAACATATCGAGCACTTACTGCAAAAGAAGCTTAAGCGCCAAAAACACGATTTTACAGAAGAAGGTTTTTTTACTTAATTTCATAAAAATTTTGTATGAAGATTGTCGCTTAAGCTAATTGTGTCTTTGCTATAAAATCGTAACGAAACCTTATGTGACCATGACATTTTAGGAGTTGATGCAAGTGGTGCCAACAAATTAATTTGTTTAAAAAAAAAAAATTGAAAGTGATGTCGCTTAAGTTATTTTTGCGGTAAGGGCTCGATATAGAGTTCGTGCAATAGCTTTTCAACAATTACTTTGGGGTTAATCGAACTTTTTATGATTTTTAAACCAATTATTGAAACCTACATATTTGCAAACTCTTTTGAGTAAAGAACACATATGAGGTGTAAAAATATATTATAGAAATACGTTTCTAAGGAAGAAATAGAAAAAGAAACATTGTAAATTAATGTAAGAAACATTAGTTATGTTACACTTATTGAGACCCTTCTTTTTTTAAAAGTTGTAGATATAAAGACTGCAATGTTAAAATGTTAGCTGTTGTGATAATTGTGGGTTGCAAAAATAGTGCTTGCATTGTAGTCTTTTTTTTCTTAAAATATAAAATATGTCAATTTCATCTTGTTGCTAATACAACCCTGTAATTTAAAAGCCCTTTCATACAGCCCTGGAATTCGTTATATGCAGTACTGATAACTTACGAATATATGTTAGCGCCGAGACACATTAATACCGCTTTTTTAATGTGTAAATGGCAGCCATTTGTTAGAAATAGTTTTGTCGTCAAGGAATGAGGTCGTCTAACAATAAGTAATTATACACTTATTATTAAATTATATTATTATATTTATTATTTTTACCAATAGAGAATAAATGTTTTATCCTTGAAACCTATTACTCATCACGTTACCTGTTTATTTGTTGACTAAACGCGAATTTTATTATTCATTCTTTCAATCGACGACATCTTTATTCTTTATTGACACGTGTGGCAGTCCTTATGGTATATGATAGTAACTAGAGATGAGCGATCCCGTGATTTTTAAGGAACATCGTGATTAGTGAACGTGATTTTAAAATCACTGTTATTTAAAACTGTGATTGTGATCACAACTTTTATTTTTGTTCTAGGATATTTGAAAATTTTTTGTTATGGAGTTTGACAAAGAAATAAGGCAACAAAAACGATCACCTGTTTAGTTGGACATACTTGAACAAATAAACATTGGCTGTAAAAAAAATTCTAAAAAGGAAGAAGAGAGAACAAAAGAAAAAATAGCAACAATTACATTCATGAGTGCAAAAAACGCTATTACCCACACAAACAGTGAAATATCATAAATTTGTGTATGAAACAAAATAAGAAAATAACAACTTAGCAAGTACCTGTTACTTAACAGATTTGGTCACAACTGTGATTCGTGATTTTTCAGTAACAGTGATTAAATCACAGGTACGGAAATATCGCTCATCTCTAATAGTAACTACATACATATTTCTTGGTCCTCGTTTATAGCGTCATTGAGGTATTGTCAAATAACTGTCGTATATTTGTTACAATTATGTCAGAGGAGCCTTCAAGAACAAGCGAAAGAGTTACTAAAGGTGTGCCACCAAAACGATTCGATATGGATCCTCCAGGAGGACAAAATTCGCCCGCAGGTCAGGGGTCTAGCCAGCAGCTTTCAGCAACACCTACTACTGCTCAAATTGGAAATAAGCCGTCCCTGCAAAATACGTCCCAGGCCAACGTTTTACGTGCATTAGCTGATATGCAAAAGGAAATTATGAAACAAATAAACTCAGTTACTACCAGCTTAAATCATTTAATTACGACTCAAAGAGATGAAACAAGTGCCAGCATAGCAACACTCCAACAGGAAATTTAAATTATATCTGAACAAGTAGTTTCGAGCAGAAAAATAGACGCTAAAGAAGCCCCTCCTTCAAACGAAACCCCTGAAGAAACTATAGAAAATAACGGTGAGTTCTTTACTAACAATTCTTCCCTTAGCCAAGTCCCCGAGATCACAAGAGCCAAGAAGCTATATTCCCTTCCGAAATTTAGCGGTTTACCGGAAGAATGGCCCTCGTTTATTGAAGAATTTAAACAAACCACAGCGGAATTCGAATACAGTCCACTGCAAAATATTATCCGACTTCGTAAAGCTCTCCATAATCCAGCAAAAGAAACAGTTGAGTCCCTGCTGTCTAGTTCAAAGAACGTAAGCATCATTTTAGACGTGTTAGCAGAAACATATGGCCGCCCTGAACAATTAATAAGAAGCCAGATCGAAAAAATTAAATTGCTTTCTTATGTTCCTGAAGGAAAATTGGATTTACTCAAAAGATTTTCCACAAAAGTAAGTAACATGGTACGTTTTTTACAAACAGCAAATGTCTGTCATCATTTAAACAACCCGACATTGTTTAGCGAATTGGTCGGAAAGCTGCCACCAACGAAACAAATGCAGTGGGCTGAAAAATGTTTCACACTCGGCAGGCACGTCGATTTGGCAGACTTTGCCGAATGGCTTGATGGTATAAGAAAAATAGCGAATATAGTTTCAGATGGTTTGCCATTGTCATCAGTCAGTGATGCTAATAATAAACGACCACAATCTAGAAATAAAACAGCATTAACCACTAGTTTTGCAAAACCGTGTATATATTGCTCAAAGAATTGTAGCTCACTGATTGCAAAAAATTTGGATCTTCAGTAAATGAACGTTGGAATATGGCTCGCGAACTTCGGTTGTGTTTTTCATGCCTTAAAGGAAAGTATCAAGTTGGGAAATGTTTTAGAAAACAGCGTTGTGGTATAAATAATTTTCCAAAAACAGCACCATTAGTAATTACATGCAGGTGATGACGAAAATAGTAAACAAACCAACAGTGTTACCGTAGCGGCCGAAAATGAGATACCTAGAACCGTTCTTAATTTGCAAACAGGTACTCAAAGGAGTGAAATCTTGTTCCAGATTATACCAGTAAAGTTGTATGGACCCAAGGGTCATATTTCAATATACGCATTTATTGATGACGGCGCGGATGCCACAATGCTAGAGTGGGACATTGGTAAACGAATTGGGTGGCAAGGTAAACACGACAAATTAAAGTTGCAATGGTTAAACGGACATTGTAGTAGCCAACAAACGGAAATTGTAGATCTGTCAATTAGGGACTCCCAGGATGAAACCACTAAATATAAAATTTCCGAAATATATTTGGTAAAGAATTTAGAGTTGCCAACGCAAACATTGTCTTTCAATGACTCTGACAGACAGGGCAAATTGTCTGAGTTACCTATTGCCGAATACTACAAAGTCAGACCACAGATGATTTTAAGTTTAACACATGCATTTTTAACGGTTCCAGTAGAAATACCAATGTGTCCTGACGAAAATGGTCCCATACGAGCTAAAACCAGACTCGGATGGGTAGTATATGGTCCAACTGGTGGCGAAAAGGAACATTTTACTAATAGAGTATTCCACGCAAAAAGGCAAGACGAAGATATGTCGATGGAACAAAAAATGAAAGAGTACTTTGAAATTGAGTCGTGTCTGGTAAAACTCGATGCCAAGCCAGTAGTGTCAAAAAGTGAAGAAAGAGCCTTATCTATTTTGAAGTCCACGTCTAAGTTTGTCAATGGTCGTTATGAATGTGGGTTGCTGTGGAAAAATGAAGCTCGGAATTTTCCTGATAGTCATTCGCAATCGTTAAAACGATTACAACTTCTTGAAAATAAATTTAAAGTAAACCCTACATTTGAAATAGAATATAGAGCAAAGATGCAACATCTTCTAACTCAAGGTTATGCTAGAAGGCTTAGCCGTGAGGAAGAAAACTACTCTCTTAACACATTCTTCCTGCCACATTTTGCGGTTTTTAACCCAAATAAACAAAGCTTACGCTTAGTATTTGATGCAGCAGCGAAAGTACAGGGTCTTTCCTTGAATTTTTTAATACCAGGGCCAGACCTCAACCAGCCACTAATTTCTGTTTTGTTTAAATTTCGTGAACAACCAATCGCAGTTTGTGGCGACATTAAAGAAATGTTTTTGCAAGTAGCAATTCGTAAAGAAGACCAAGATTTGCAGCGATTTTTATACAGGGAGAACATTCATCAGCCAGTTGGGCAATATGTTATGACTAGGGCCATTTTTGGGGCCACATGCTCCCCCACAATTGCCCAATTTATCAAAAACATGAACGCGGAAAAATTTCTGAGTTACCACCCTAGAGCCGTTCAAGCTATAATTAAACATCACTATGTAGATGACTACGTAGATTGCTTTAGTTCAACGAAGGATGCCTTAAAGGTTGTTAAAGACGTGATCAAAATACATAATGCAGCTGGGTTTAAAATGCATAAAATAATATCTAACGCAAAGGAAATAAACCAACACTTTGGCAGCCCTGCAGTAAAAAATGTAAACATAACATCTGGTAACGTTGAGCAAATTTTAGGAATGCAGTGGTCAGCTGAAAAAGACGAGTTTGTATTCGATATTAAATTAAAGACTACTTTTACGGATATTTTAGAAAATAAACGAGCACCGACAAAAAGAGAGGTCTTAAGTGCGGTCATGTCCATTTTCGATCAATTTGGATTTTTGTGTGATTTTACAATATCAGGAAAAATTTTAATGCAGTTACTGTGGAAGCATGGTTTAAAATGGGATGATGAATTGCCGAAGGCTTTGTGTGATCATTGGAGGACTTGGACCTCGGGGTTGAAAAAGGTAAGGAACTTCTATATTCCTAGATGTTATTTTTCTAACATAGTTAATCCCAAAAAAGATTTACATATTTTTTGTGATGCTAGCGAATCGGCAATGGCGACTGTGGCTTACTGGCACTATAATGTTAAAAATAAAGTACAAATTTGTTTTGTCGCTGGAAAGGCGAACTGCGCCCCAACTAAATTTGTGTCAATACCTAAGCTGGAACTGCAGGCTGCAGTAATGGCGGTTCGTTTAAAGGACTCTATAGTTAAATACCACAATATATAATGCAACAAAATATGGTTTTGCACAGACTCTAGTACTGTTTTGAAGTGGCTAACATCGGATCATCGTCGTTATAAACAGTATGTCGCTAACAGAGTGGCTGAAATATTAGAATCAGCCGACATGAATCAGTGGCGCTGGCTCCCGGGTAAGAGTAACCCTGCTGATGAAGCTACGCGGCCAAGTTCATCGTATAACCCTAATGGTCGTTGGAAAAACGGTCCGGAATTTTTAACTCAGTTTCCAGAGCAGTGGCCCTCAAGTTGTAGCGGTGTAGAGGTTACTAGCGGTGATGAAGATTGTAGAAAAGGTAATTTTGCGCTTTATACCCGGATTGATGACGCGCCCCTCTTTGACCTAAGACGTTTTTCAAAATATAGAAGATTGATAAGGCACTTAGGATGGTTCATAGATATGTACACAATCTTAAGCAAAAGGCTAAGCAGCAGTCGATGATAAGTGGCGACCTATCAATAGAAGAAGAAGAAAAGGCCGAACGTTTAATTATAAGTTCCATCCAAAGAACCGCTTACGCCCACGAATATTATTGTATTGCTAAAAAGAAAGCGATTAGTGCAAACAGTGCCTTAAATACGTTGAATCCATATATGGACGAATCAGGAATCATTAGATGTGGCGGACGGATAGATAATGCGCCATATATTCCAATTTTCACAAAGAGGCCATACATTTTACCTAAAAATTACCGATTGACGCATCTCTTAGTCCAGTATTTTCACGAACAACAACGGCACATAAACGATAGTATCGTGATTTGTGAAATACGCCGTAAGTATTGGATTCCCTCTATACGAACGGTGTTTAAAACAGTAAAGTCGGCTTGTTGTGGCTGTAAAGTTAGACGTTGTTAGCCTTGTCAACCAATAATGGGACCACTTCCGAAAGACCGCCTATGTGCTTTTGTTCGCCCCTTTTCATACACTGGGTTGGACTACTTTGGCCCTATTAGAGTAACTATTCGGCGGAGTTGTGAAAAACGATGGGTGGCATTGTTTACGTGTTTAACTACACGCGCTGTACATCTAGAAGTAGCTACGGATCTTTCCAGTGATTCGTGTCTGACTTGTATAAGGAATTTTGTAAATCGCAGGGGTGTCCCGGTGCAAATTAGAAGCGACAATGGAACCAATTTTGTAGGAATTTGCAAAGAGCTTGGTAGCGAACCTAACTTTATGGACTTTGAAAAAATAAACGATGCCCTGAAGCCACTTGGTATAAGATGGAAGTACAACACCCCTGCAGATCCCAGTGCCGGTGGTTCTTGGGAACGCCTGGTGCAGTCGGTTAAAAGGGCATTAAGTGCAGCTTTAAGAGAAATGACCCCACGTTTAGAAACCTTTAACAGTCTATTGATCGAATGTGAAAATATTGTCAATTCAAGGCCTCTGACTCATCTGCCTGTCTCACCCGAGGAACCAGAACCCTTGACGCCGAATCATTTTTTATTGGGTTGTTCTAATTCGACTCAAACTCCGGCCCCATTTAACCCAAAAATTGTGCTCATTACGAAAACAGTGGAGAATTTTACAAAACTTAAAAAACTGCCTATGGAAACGATGGATGTTGGAATACCTTCCTGACCTCACACGTAGAACTAAATGGTGCCGTCCTACTATGCCTATAACAACGGGAGCCTTAGTGCTAATCTGTGAAACTGATCAACCCCGGTCGAAATGGAAAAGAGGACGGATTCATAAGCTGTATGGTGGAAAAGATGGAGTAGCTAGATCAGCCGAAGTTAATACCTCATTTGGTGTGTTGCGACGACCAGTGTCAAAATTAGCAGTGTTAGACGTAGAAAGTTATGGTGAAGTGGATGAGGTGGTGTCCATTCACGGGTGCGGGGATGTTGCTAATACAACCCTGTAATTTAAAAGCCCTTTCATACAGCCCTGGAATTCGTTATATGCAGTACTGATAACTTACGAATATATGTTAGCGCCGAGACACATTAATACCGCTTTTTTAATGTCTAAATGGCAGCCATTTGTTAGAAATAGTTTTGTCGTCAAGGAATGAGGTCGTCTAACAATAAGTAATTATACACTTATTATTAATTTATATTATTATATTTATATTTATTATTTTTACCAATAGAGAATAAATGTTTTATCCTTGAAACCTATTACTCATCACGTTACCTGTTTATTTGTTGACGAATTTGTAACGCAAGGAATATTCATTATTTCAATCGACGACACATCTATTTATGTCTTATACATGGAGTCTATAAATTGACAAAATCCTTGGATTTGGGACGTTTTTAATTGCAAACGTAAATAAAAAGTGTTCATTTACAGTACAGTAAATTATGCTTTTGTCATTAATTTTTTTGGGAAAAGGAGAGGGAAATTTTATTCACGATAGGGGTGAATAATTCCGATAGGTTCTGGTTACCTTTATCTTTTTTATTCTAATATTTTGGTATTGGGTATGAAACTTAATAAGCAACAATTTATTTATGTTATACTTACCAAACAGCACCAAAAGAATCCACCCAAGCAATTGACCCAACACAATCTTTACGTCTTAACTGCAAGCGAACACCACCAGGATGCATTATTTCACGACGTAATTGCATTACTTGTTGTTCTCTTAAAGTCATGCGCTTTGTCGGTGAAGTGGTATTATGAGTTGGTACATTACCTGGACTAGAACTTACGCCAAGAATATTTTCAGTTAAACGAAAAGGTTGAGGGGGCTGACGCAAAGGACCGCCTGCGCTCAGGTTAACTCGATTACAGTGGTCATTATTGTTAGTACCGCGCCCATGACGTTGTGATTGAGCGTCCGAAGTGGAGGAACTACGCCTGCGTTGTTCTAATGCTTCGAATGTGGTACGGTTAATGGCTAAATTAGCGGAAGTTTGCACTTGTGATGGTGTTACGGATATAGATGTAGGACAACCAGAACTGTTATCGTTGTTATTGGCTGTATTTGAAGATTTACTGCTGTTAGCATTAATATTAGAGGACTTAGTTTTTGCCACAGAAAGTTTGTTTAGGAAATAAAAATCTTTTCGACTAGGTCTGCTCGTTATTGCAGCTTCTGTAAGTCCTCTGGTTAAAATATAAGCAGGTCTTGTTGCAACTGGTGGTTGCATGGGCCTGCTACTTGTGGGAGATACAAATCTTCTTCTGGCCATATCTGGACTGCCTATATTTACAGATGACACTGGTTGATCTAAAGATTTTTGCAGTATTTGTGTTGGCGATGTGCGGCGTTGTTCACTGCTGTGTTGTTTCGTTGAAGTACAATGAGATTTTCCATTTTTATTATCCGCGCCGTTTGAGGCTATCGCAGATTTTGACAATGGCGACCCATGTTTATCATCTTTAGCACGATGTTTGTTTTGCCGATGATGTGGTGAACTCCATTTAGGTGAAAGCGGAGTAATATTTTGAGCTGAAAATGAAGTGGGCTGCTCAGTTGTGCTACAAGAGGCGCTGGTTGAAAGAAAAACCTTTTCGTAATGAAGTCCATTGTGTTTGTTTAAATTCGTAGAAGTAATGGAATTGTTGCTAGTGGTAGCAAAATCGTTTTCCAATTTTCCAGCGTTAGAATTTTTTCTTAAAACTATTGCTGCAGCCACTTCTTCAATGCTTGTTGTATTATTAACTGCAATATTTGTTATTCCGGACGTATTAGCTGATAAAATGATTTTTTTAGGCATTTTGGGTGTGGACGTATGTGAGGTTGAGGCTGATGATGAAGGTGGTGTGAAACATGTACCATATGCATTATCTGTACCTGCCACATGTACTGTTGTTATTTTACTATGTTCATCTATTGTTTTCGTGGATGTAACACCACTAGCTGCTGGTAGTTGAGAGTTCTTTACTGGAGTTGTATACTGATTTCCACCCCCCACCGTTGCTGCTGAAGAGTTGCCCATTACTTGTATAGTGCTGCTATTATTATGATTTTGCTTAATACTACTGCTATTGTTACTACTACTGGACGGAATTATTTGTACATTACTTTTGTATTCATGTTGTTTGATATTTTTTGTGACTGAAACATGGGCATCGGGAAATTTAAATAAATCGGCTGCTGTTGTTGAAGTAGTTGTTGTTTTGTGGGGCAATTTTGGTGGTTCAAAATCACTTTTACTAGAACTAGGGGGCTTTTTTTCACTTGCATGTTCCGTTGACACTTGAATTATTGTAACGTTTGTTTTTGATGTGTCATTGAGTGGCAAAGTTGTTGGAATTTCTGTATTAATTTCTAGCTCTGTTATATTATTTCCCTTACTACTAGAATTGGCCACAATTGCAGACAACTTTTGATTTGGCTCAATTTTTTGTTTAATATTATGTCTTTTTGATTTATCCACAGCACCAGCAGATAAAGAACGTGATGTTTGAGGTCTAAAAATGGAAATTCGTTTGAATAACGAGAACTAAATGGCAATCTAGTGCTATAATAGTGGACCGATTGGTTATAATTTTACAGTTCAATTACACTGTGCTTGTAGAAAAAACTGACAAGCGGGACACCCGGCGATTAACCTAATACTTCGTACAGACGGTGGTCAGATCTAACAATATTAGAAGCAGCATTTTTAATAGAAATATTTTTCTGGCAATGGTACCATTGCCAGATGCATTAATTTTATAAATCTGCCAAATAAAAATGAGTTTACAATGTTCACACAGTTGCAAGACATTTTTAGGCAATTTTAATGACAACAATGTAAGATCTGACCACCGTCTACACGAAGCTTTATTCGAGTACGCTGAATCCAGTGGTCCTAACCTTTTTATAGGTTAGCTCTTGTTTTCGAGATATACCGTTCCTTCGAAAAAGGATGAGGTTGCACAACATCCATGTACTCGCGAAACTTAAAAACGGTTAAGTTTATTAAATGAACTAAAAAAATATACTACTTTCGGTTATTCTAGTTTATTCAATAAACTAAAACGATTATTAATTACGCGAATAATTTATTTCTTGTTTGATAAATTAAATAAAACAATTAGACGTACTACTTCTTATTGGACTACATTTCCATACGATCTTTTCTTTATAACTTTTTTGTTTTTTTTTTTTGGCTGGGGAGCCATTGAATGAGTTTTTTATTAGTTATAAGTGAAAGTATGTTTATTACTATGTATGTATTAAAATTAAATTGTATTTGTATTCAGGAATATATCTTTGCAATATATGTTAATTGGCCTAGGAGGCTTTTATATATTACTGTGAATGAAATAAATAAATAAACATATGTTGCGCAACCTCCACCATCCCCCATTTTCGAAATAACGGTACATCTTCAAAACAAGAGCTAACCTAAAAGTTAGCACCAAAGATTTCAACGTACTCGAATTAACTAAATCCGCCGTGTGCCCGCTTGACAATTTTCTCGACTAGCACAGTGTTTTTGAACTGTAAAATTATAATGAAAAAGAAACTTCTGAGTTGCTTTAGTTTATGCCACTAGAGTATGTACATCCATACCGCACTTAGATATGGCTAATTTCAACAATTCTATTTAAATATTAATTCATATTTTAATATAGTTTTTCATATAATTTTATTTGACATGAAAACAGAATTTTAAACATAAATTGATACATAATTGGCCATTATTCATAAATAGGGTAGTATCTCCAAATTTTAATTTTTTCACTTTATGCTAGGAACACAATTGAGTCGTATGTCGTAGGACGTAACGCCGTAAATTTTTAGAAACACGCTTCACTTACCCACAATTCCGTCGTAAACGTATTTTGTTTGCTCTTGATAATAATCATTTTATTATTTAAACCGGCGTATGAAATAGAATTAGATCCATGTCGACGTACGACGTAGATACGATTTTACGTCTACGACAGCTATTGTGTGCCTTTGTATAAAATTGTATATGTTTTAATTTGACAACGTAACTACGTCGTACGTTGCTACCTTGATACGGTGTAATTGTGTTCCTACGGTTTTGGAAAAGATCGACACGTAATATTCAATACTACCCGCTGTAAGAATATCGTGCTGTTTTGTTTACTTTTTTAATGAAAGGGTTTAAATTAAAAATGGTTTTGCTTCTATTAAAAAGTTTTAAATTTTAAGTTAATATCCTCTAAAGGATCAAGTGCGATATGTATTTCTATTTTTAATTAAAATTTGAAGTTTACGAAATAAATCTCAAAATTTTAAAATAGTACAATTAAAATTGAAGTAAAAATAAAAATGTAATACATTTTAAAATAACTTGTACTCTTTTGGTATAAAATTGTATATATTTACATACAGATATTTTTTATATTTTAATAAAAATAATGAAATCAAATAAAAGAAATCTGCTTAAAAATTACGATCTTTTAAGTAACAATTCTATTGATTATGAACTAAAATCTGATACACTGGATCAACTATATAAAGAACAATTAACAGATTTAAGAGATTTAATATTCAAAAATGCACATCCTAATGATTTTGAAATTTGCTGCAAATGGTTAAAAGTGTTCAACCGGACAACAAAAACAGAGAAAATGGCTAGAAACTGCTTATGTACCCTTATGCTAGAACAAATCAAAGAGAGTAATTGTCTCCAGGAGCCTTTTACTATCTTACAAAACTGCAATCGCGATTTAGAAAGTATCATGAAGGATTTAGATGATCAAGTAAGCGCTCATTTAAGCAGTCAAAGTTTTCCCAGTGAAAGTGAGGATACGTTTAAGTCTCATGGCGTTATCGCCGAAATTCCTTTTGATCGAGAGCACGAGGTAAACACGTTACTTCAAGAAAATCAAAATATTAAGTTGAAAACAGAAACATTCGAGCTAACACGTGAGTTGCAATCTTTGCATCTGCAACTTACCGAAAAACAAATTGAAAATAGTAAACTTAAAGAAATTGCTGAAAAGTGCCAAGTACAAAAAGAAACATTTGAACAAATGCTAGACAATACGAAAAAGTCTTTATTAGAAAATACAAGAGAAACATTACTAAATATGGAACAGTTTGGTGGCATATTTAAGATGCAATTTAAATTTTTTCAAAACATTTTTGAACAATTTTCAAATGATGAAGAGTTTATGGGTATTGTCAGCAAATATGATGTAGATTTACAATATATTTTACATAAACATTTCAAATCTCAGTTTGACAAACAACAAGCAATAATTGCACGTCATATTTGCCGGAAATGTATTAATAGCAAATCTAAATTACGTCAAAAATTTGAAAAGCGTTTGACTATGCAAACTGAAGCCCATAAATTGCAATTAAGATTGGCTAAACTTAATTCATTTTCAATACTTCGGCAAATTTTTATTAATTATCATAATGAATCTGGTAAATTTGAAGGTTGGGAAATTTTAAAAACGCTCGAAGATAAATACCAAAGTATAGTTAATGGCGACTTAAATTAGTTATTATAATTTGTAAAAACTTCTGCATTTATATGTCTATCTTGAAATAAAATACATTCGTTTATAGTTTTAAACTGACCTATATAAAATAGCGAGTAATTAACATCTGTATGTAGCGAATTTACATAATATACACTAGAGGTCTGCACAAATATATTTGTATATGAGAAGCAGTAACAAGGGCATGAACACTTACTCGAAGTATCAATTTGTCGAGTTCGATCGTTTTTAAAAGGTGTGACGAATATCCATTGAATTCATTTCTGAATTCAGTCTTAATTTTTTATTCAGAATACAGTTCAACTAACATCGCGCTTGATCAACAATACTGTATTATTCAAAAGTTTTGAGTAGAAACAAACAATTTTTAATATGAAAAAGAATTTTTAAACCAACCATTTCATTGTCAATATGAAGACAAATATCACGATATTTTCACAGCGGGTAGATGTGAATGTTACGTGTCGTTTCTGTTCCAAAAAGGAAAAATAAAAATTTCGAGTTATATAATATAAAATTTAAAAGAATATAGACGAGAAGTAAGAAAATGAATTAGAATCAAGTTTTGAAGATGCTGAAAACGATATTATCGATTTAAAATCTTTGTTTTCTAAAACTATTTCCATCACATACCTGAATATTCAACGTTCAAAGAAATGAAGACAATGTTCAAAGTTTAATGGGTCAATTACGGATGGCAATACAACTGAAGACTGATTAGGACGTCACGGTTGGGGAGTCGGACAGCACTTGTGAGGGAAGGTTGGCCCTTTTCGGTTGTTCATGATAGTATTATTAAACATGAACAGCAAGTACTAACCGACTTATATGTGGATGGTGTTCTGGGACTGTCGAGTGAGCAGGATATCAAAGGGATGTCTGATAAGATGACGAAAAGCAATCCTTAACTGCAAGTGACAGGTACCTGCTGAGACGGGACCGACAAAGCGTCGCTAAATTCGAAAGAATTTACGGCCCTGTCAGTCCTGTTCTGTGTTGGTACTCTCCCTGGAAAAAGCAGGTGGATGCAGCTGCCAACAATGACATTGCTCAAAAGAATTAAGGGCTGGTGGCTTAACCAACATGCCGTATGGAGGACGAAAAGGGAGGTGCTGCCACAATGACCAAGCCGCTCATGTCTTCGGAACGATCTGCGGAGGGAAATGGTGGTCAATGCAACGGATACGGGAAGAAGTCTAGTAATCCTTCGTCCGATTCCACTAGTGGTTCCCGCAAGGAGAACAGTATAGTAAGCGTCTGTCTTGGAAGAGAAGTACTCAGGAGAGGATGAAAAGCGGACTCAATGCCTACTACAAATGCAGGAACCGGCTACGGCCGGATATGGTATACTGGATTTATAAATCGGTTGGGTGGCCTATTCTTACTTACGGATGCACTGTTTGGTGGGATGCGTTGAGTGTGGATAGCTATTGGAAGATGCTCAACAGGCTCAAAGAGCTGCATCTCTTGGCATCACAGCAGCGAGGAGAAGCACGCCACAAGCAGCGTTGGTTATTCTAATATATTTGTCCTCATTGAACAGTATATGAAGAGTGTGTCTGATAGTAACTTATTAAGACTCTACGAGTCTTCGTTGGTTAGACGTTGGCGGGATGATTACAGAAGAATCTTGTACGAAGTGGGTTTGCATTGTCAGGATAGTATTCTCGAGGGAATTTCAGATCATAAGGTTATGACCTTAGACTGCGGTGTAACACCACCAGTAGAGTTTCCGAAACGGAAAGTTTGGCATAGATCCAATGGGCTGTTGGAGGGGTGGGCCGTATTTACGGACGGGCCAAAGATGGACGCTGGCAATGGCGCCTTTGTTTATATTGCTGGCACTGACGTGCCACCTTGTCACTACTATGAGGTAATACGGAATAGATTCCGCGAAACCGTTAAGGGGTCCTGGAGGGATAAAACGGATTGCAGCTGAAAATTAAGCAAGGATGCTGAGAAGTTAGAGACGATTGCGCATGTATTGCGCCACTTAACTTGGATGCAGGGTGTCAAGGCAAAAATCGTTCTAGGACGGTGAAATAGGACGGTCATTTCTTATGAGGGAACTATAGGGATAGTTTTGTTCTTTCTATTGTCTACTAACTATCTTCTATCTATCTGTCAATTATTTTCTTCTTTACAACCCTTTTTTTCTTCCTTTATATTAAAGGGATTCACAGTAGATGTCATTGGACTCCCGCCTTAGGCGCATTACCCTTCCTAACCTTACCTAACCTACGATATGATTAATTTTTGTGTATTTATGGTCAATTATACCTTGGTATATAACGTTCGCATTGTAATATGTTTTCCAAATTTCTTATTTGATCTGAAATTTTAAAACAAAACGATATAAAATATATTAGTTTAAATTTTAAAATGGAATGCCACTAATTACCCGCTGAAGCACGATGAGATGCTAAAACATCCAATCGTACACTATTATTATCATAAGATGTATTTATATCACTGGCAATTGCACTGGGTTTACGTAATAATGGACCTAAAAACTCCTCATCTGTTGAACTATCGCTTATATTCGGATCTCTTTCCAATGCCAAAGAAAGAGAAGATGATCCCGTTGCAATATCGTCTGGTTCAATAGACGATGACGAAGAGTTAGCCTCATTTATTTGTTCGCTGTAAGCACTAATGGGATCGGATAGCATATTTAAAAGATTCTGTGTTAAAGTATTTGACATGGAAGTAAGATGCGTTACTGCGGCCGTGGGAATATGTGGTGTTGTGCTAGTTGTTGTATAAGTTGAAGTTGCAGATATTGTTGCAGTTGTTGTTTCTATGGTATTAGAATCACTTGTTAAAATTGCAGATGTTGTAATTACATTATTGTTTGAATTGCTAGCTTCATTACTTTCTTCTAATGTTGAGTTTTGCTGTACATGTTGTTGAATACTTGGAGGTATCACTCTTTCCACACCGGGAACTAAAGCAGCTGGCACAGGCGGTGGAGCTGGTAATGGTGAAGTAGGATCTCTTGTCGGCAACAATGGCGCCTTTACCTCTGGCAATTTTGTGTATAGATTTTCACGGGGTGAAAGTATTTTCATTTCTCTTAATTTTGAGCGTAATGTTTCGACCCATTCTTGCATAATATCCCTGGATGTTTTTTAAATAAAATAGTCAAACACAAATTACTGCAGTATAAACATATAACTTTAATTATAATGTGCAAACAAGAAAATAGTAATTAAAAAACTCGTGGCGCTGAAGAATGTTGTAATTAGACTGCATTAAGCAAAACATACACCAATAAATGTTAGTAAGTGCAGACATAAAAAAGTTTCTAATCATCCACAAATTAATAGGCCATTATATTACTTTTAAAGGGAAGTTTCCGAAGCAAATAATGAGAATTTTACTCTTTTGGCAAACTTCATTGTTTATAAATATAAAATCCTGTTTAAAAATAAAAAATATGTAAGCCAATGTGTTGGCGAAAATTTGTTAACGGCATTCGATATTGATAGAAATGACAATATAATTTAAATGAAAATTTTGATCGATAACGAATGCCGTAATTTTCCCGCAAATACATGATCTTTTTTACAGAAACAGTTTGTGATATAAAAGTAATTTTCTTTGTATCAAAAATTACATAGGGTAAGTAAATTGAAATATGTATGTATGTATATACCATAAAGAAAAAAAAATTCTTGAGGCTTTTAACACTTTTATTTAAAGTATCTAAATTCATATTTATTAGAAGTTGACGAATAATCTTCCGATTCACATTTCACATTTGCGATCTATACGCTTGTTTTAGCTCCCTAAAATGTGTGCGAATATTCCAAGATTCCAAACAGACATACCAGACATTTGATTTGGTACAGTACATCAGAATCAATAAAAATTTCATTTTTAATATTTGGTTAGTTAGTGCCTTTTGCGTTTTAGGTAACGATATATCAAGCATAAAAAAGCTAATTTAATTTACTTTTCTTAACGTACAACTCATAAAAGTTATAAAGCATCAAATCATAAAATATAACTTGGCTAATTGGAGAATTGATGTACAATTCTTATTTTTGACTTATTAATAATAACTAACCAGTAGGCAAGGTATATTAAAACAAGTTAAACTCATTTGGGATTGTAGACAAGCTGTTTTATAAAAATACCCGACTTGTTAAAATTTTCTTCACATGAAACAAAAACAATTTAACGCACACATTTTCAAATTTTGGCTCATATACACCAATTCGACAATTGGGGTTTATGTCTTCCCGCTAACGAGTCTACCTTGTGTAAATGTATCTTGCCAATAGGTAACTAAAAAATATATGTATGTATTAAAAAAATTTGATTTTCCAGTTCAACCCTTGTATAATATCAATTATTTTCAGACCACTGTTTGTATGAAAACCTCAGAGGGCCATAACTCAAAATCCATAAGTTTCCGATACGTTTTCCATTTAATATTTTTTCCTAAATTTCAATTTTCTTTCGACCTATGTAGGTATCTTTTTTTCAGGGGTGTGCTGGAAATCGCAAACGTAAAACGCAAGAATTTAAAAAGTCGTTTTTAAATAAGATTTTTGTAATAAGAGCATTTTATGACAAATATTTAACGAATATTTTCCTTTTAAACAGGATTTTAAACCAAAAATTATAAGATTTAGGTTTAAAGTTTATAAAAAACAACTTCCAAATTCGTTTTGCGTTTGCGATTTCCAGCACACCCCTGTTTATTTGGAGCTGCGTTGGTATACTAGATTTATTCCAAAACTATTAAGCATTTAAACAATCTAATACGTACACATATACTTATGTATGGCTAGTAACAAACCTTCCCTCTTTAAATCATGACTGAGTGTTCAACTTACCATGACATAGCGTGAAAACGCACTACTTCATTGCTTAGCGTAACAACAAATTCAAATTCGTGTGAATTTGGAATTAGTGCGTGTGAAATGTGCAAAGTATCCTGCATGGAGACAATCCATTCAGGATTATGAGAGGGGGCCTGTCTAGGTTCAGCATATCCCTCTAAAATTGCCTCAGTATCATCATGAACACAGAATACAACCCAACTGCGCTCGGATTTCTAAATTTTGTTAAGCATTGTAAACAATTGTAATCAGTTTATTATTAAATTAAATTTATTTAATATAAGTATGTGTCGCAAACTTACTTTTGGTCCCACACAGATCTTTTTGCCTTCAGCTGTTAAACGTTTTAGCCAAGTATTCTTATGTATTTCCCGAAACTGTGCATTCATAGTTGGAAGTATGGCTCCAGGTAATGCTGGAGTTTGCTGCTGTGTTGTTGGTTGAGGACGGTTACCAGGAAAAGCAGCTATTAAATTTGTAGCTGAGGTAGCCATGGCAGAAACTGTTGCAGTTGTATTGGCTGTTACAATGGAGGAGCTCATTGTTTTTTGTTTTCACTTTTGTTTCAACTTTTTTTAAATCTGTATTTTCTTCTACATAATAAAATACTTATGTATATTGCTTTACTTTTGTTAATTGATTCGTTGGCACGTTGTTAGTGCAGTGTTATTTCACTATGTATGGTTGATTTTCTATTTCTGAAGGTGCTTTTCTTTTTCACCTTTCGCTGCCAGTTTTTTGTTGTAAAATATTTTTTATTGTTATATTTTGCTGCATTTTCTTTTTTGGTTGCCGTAGTGTTTCTGCTTTTGACAAACGAGTCCTTGAGCCATTCATTCTTGCACAGTAATTTGCGAAATCATTTGCCTTTCCTTTGTTTGAAAATATTTTCGATAATTTTTATTTTTCTTTAATTTAAACTGTTATTTTGGTAAACAATACTTTATATTCCAAGAAAAAATTATATTATTAACATTGTAGTTATATATTTCCGCAAAAAAATTTACTAATTGTTAAAAACTCTTTTAACTTCTTCTTTACGACGCCATATTTGCGGTGATGCCAGTCTGTTTTTAGTTAAGTAATAATAATGAAAAGCAGCTGTCAGTTAAATCAATTGAAAATATTTACTGCCCATCCATACTAGAGATAATTATTGCGACATATATTGCAGCAAATGTCAAAATTATGTTATCATTAATGTAGACGGCAATTTTTTGTACATATTTATTGCCGGCCAAGGCCCATTGAAAAGGTCTGCGGATGATCATTGTTTATGTTCTTTTTAGTTGTCAAAAGTTGTTTACATTTTGCTTACATGTGCATGTATACGTTTGTTTACGTTTATGGTATGCCACACATACACGTTTTTTCCTTTTGCTTTGTGTATGTGGTAGTAAATTTTGACAACTAAAAATAATCGTTTTTTGTTTTTGTACAAGTAAGCAGACCTGTCCCTAGGTCTACACTAAAGATAATTATCTTAGCAAGTTGGCAATAACGTCGGCAGAGCAATATTTCTTATTGCTCAGCTTATGTTAAAGGCATGGGAAAACGTATTTATGTTAACTCATAGTTTGAAAAAAAATCAAGGAAGAAGGTGCAGTGTAAAAAATGGCGGTATCTTACAAGAATTATTATTATTAATATAAATTCTTTCTTATTCGACTTTATTATTTAAATTTATATTAATTTGTTTAAGCTTGAGGTCATTTTTAATACAAATATATTAATTTTTTTATTTTTGTTAATGTAAAATTATTATTTTTATGTAAAAAAGAACTTGAACTTAAACAAATTCATATGAATTTTAACAATAAAGATCGAATAAGGAAATAATTATAATTTTTGCAATTTTATTTTAGTGTTTATTTAATTTTTTAATTTAATTATTTTACTACAATTATAATTTGCTGCAATTTCAAAAACTTGATTTCTTTCCCACACAATTTGCTTCTATTTTTTTTTTCTTTTTTGCTTTTTTTTCAACTGACAACCAAATTGACGTTTTTGTAAGCAATAATTGTCAACAAAAATGGACTAACAATTATTGCAACATAAATTGTTAGCAATAAATATGTACAAAAAATTGCTGTCTACATTAAAGATAACATAATTTTGACAATTACTGCAATATATGTCGCAATAATTATCTCTGGTATAGACGGGCAGTGATAGATGGGCCTTGTTGCCGGCAATTCATGTTGCAATAATTGTTAGTCCATTTTCGTTGACAATTATTGCTAACATAAAACGTCAAATTTGGTTGTCAATTGAGACAACCATTTGTTTAGCAATTTGATGCAAAATGTTCTTAAATATTATATTCTATATAAAAATAGGCATATTTGTTCATAGGAACACATATTTTTTTGACAAAAAATATTTCAAATTTAAATAATTTATTATAAACCGACTATACTATTAATTAACTACAAATAGGTTGAACAATAAGTAGTTAGTAGTCAGTTTAAAAGTCATGCAAAGATGGCCAATTGACTACTGCCTATGACATGCCTATGTTAAAATAATGAGTCGGCGACAAGGAAAAAAGTCACTTAGTCAACTAGATGTGGTTATTAATAAACCAGTTAGAAGTTACTTAATAATGTGTTTGACTTCCTACAGGGTAATTTCTAATGACCTTCTTAGTCATACTTCAAATACTATCTACTCTTTTGCAGATGACAGCTACATTTGTCATTCATATTCCTTCGATCATAGGCCAAGCCTTGTTGAGATTGGGGGCAAAAGGCAGAATATGAATGACACTCTTAATCAGGACCTAGCTGCAATCTCTGAGTGGGGTCAAGCGAATAGGGTCGAATTTAATGCACGCATGACCCAATGTTGTATGTTGACCCACAGACGGGCCGTGGGACCAACTATGTCATCTGTAGTAATGGGTGGCATTGATATTGAAGAATCGGATACTCTTGATGTTCTGGGCATGAGAATACAGTGCGATGTCCGCTGGAATAAACACGTTTTTAAAGTGTCGAAAGAAGCATTCAAGTGTTTAGGTTTTTTAAAACGGTGCAAGACTTACTTCACTTCATCCGATCTCCTTACTATCTATACCACCTATATCCGACCGAAGATGGAATACAACTCCCATATATGGGCAGGGGCTTCAAAGTCTATTTTGAACCTTCTGGACCGTGTACAAAGGAGGGCGGTGAAACTCATCAATGACAGTAGGGTATCCAACTCTATTGACTCATTGGAGCATCGTCGGAATGTGGGTTGTGTGACACTTTTCTATCGATATTACCATGGGAGGTGTTCCACTGAGATAAGTGAACTTATTCCACCCGCCCGAGTATTTCTTCGTAATACTCGCTCATCCAGTGGATCACATCCGTTTGTAGTCGATTGTCCTGTGTTTCGCACAACGCATTATAGAGAAAATTCGTTTTTCAGTCGAACTATCCGTATGTGGAATAAACTTCCCGCAGAGGTCTTCCCCGGTACCTATAATTTATTAAGATTCAAGTCAAATGTCCACAAACACTATTCCCTCTTTCCTCCTTCCCAAACCTTATTTTCCTGATCAACACAATGCACTGCATATATCACCTGAGTGTTGGTTTATCGCTAAAAAAAAAAAAAAAAAAAAATTCTAGTACATAAACAGAATGGTTTTAATTTTTAATTATTTTAATAAATTTGAATATATTTTTTTCATTTGACTTCATGGCATGCTTGTTTTACTTATTTTGCTTTTATTTGTGCCTCTATGCAATATGTTTGGTTGATATCTGCATGAGATTTAAACCAATTTGTAGTCATTTGAAAAATAGTTAATTTATAGTTAGTGTTTTCTGCAACTGACTATTTAATTTACTACAGGGATATTTTTATAATATACATACATACAAACTTACATATTTTTGAATTTAATTTTATTATAAATAAATTATTTATTATAGTATAAATCATAATAATATGCCCATTGAATGAAAATTTCTCGCAAAATGGTCAAAATGACCATAAACACACAGCAAAAAGCATCCGATCCTGGTGTTGGGGTTGCCAACATCACATCCAGGTATGCTAGGGTTATACCGCCCATGGTCTGTTATGTTATTGGTTTTGTCGGTTGGCGCCAATTGCTCGCCACGACGTTACAAGGGTCACAGGCAAACTCGGAATTTAGTGGGAGCTCGAAAGACCCTCCGAGACTCTCCCCTTGTAACCGCTGACTGTCCGCGACTGCCAATGGCAGCTACTCCACATATCTGCGGAACGTACCACTATCCGCAACCTGTGACGCGTCTGGTAACACTCAGCTATGCTTCCCATAAGCAGACAATATTTTATACATCATCAAAAAATGACAATGTATAATATGCTATCCTAGGGTTGCCATACGTACTGTTTTTAACAGTACATGTACTGATTTTTTGCAATTGTACTGTTTTATGCATTATGTCCAAAGCAGTACACAAATGTACTGTTTTTTACACTTTGTACTGTTTTTTGTACTGTTTTTTTTTGTTCAGTCTACAAAAAAACCAAGATATTAAGAAAAACCCTGTTAAAGTCATATTTTGAAAATATCCAAATATTTAACAGTACATAGCTTAAAAAAAAGTTGTGTTCCAAATAAAAAATGCTCTAAAATAATAAGATTTTTTACGCTGCACAGTGGTCCAAGATGCCAATCTAGCTGGAAAAAAGTCATAACTTCTCTTCGGAAGCAGCTAGAAGGATGAAACTTTGGTATTATGTACTTCTTATTGAAAGCATTCCTTGCGCAAAAAGTGGGCGTTGTAGATAAAATGGGCGTGGCAATTTTTAATGGCGTTTTAAGAATATCAAAATGTAAAGATTTAGAATGTTATTGTATTAATTAAGAAGAGGAGAAAACTCATTTTGGAAATTTTAAAATTCGACTGCATATGCGCAATCGAACGAGGCTTTCGGGCACAGCTTTTTAATATTAATAATAAATATGAAAAATTACACATTATATAGTTCTCTCCGTGTTATTAGCAATGAAGTAAATTGTACAAAAAATGTATACAGCTATTAGCTACCAGCAGAATGTTATGCATTTTCTTTAGTACACGGAATGTAAAAAGCCACATGCGCATGAGGTTCTGACGTAATTTTGACGACACTACAAAGCCACAATAGCAAGTTCGTGTTGTGTGATGACGACAAAATTATGTCAGAACCACATGCGCATGTAGCTTTTTACATTGAAAATTTCATTGGCCAAAAGTCAAATTTTTTGTTATCTCTGATTTCAAAAACATATAAGAACCAAGGTATCCAAAAAACTGTTGGGATAGTAGTCTTTAAGAAATGTGTTATTAAAAGTTTCTCCAGGTTCTATATTGCAGGTAAATCCGAAATTCAGGGGTATTTAATGAAATTACTTGGAAATTTTTTTTCATTTTTCTGAAATATAACACAATGGTTACCGATGCAATTCCTGAAACTGTCAAGGCCGGGAAAAAATATACGTATTTATGGGTTGCAAAAAAAATTAGACTCAAGATGACCTACAAAAATATGCTTAAATATTAAGTTATCTCCTTTGCCTTTCGAGATTTTCGGATATAACGGATGTTTTTGGCTGATTTTTTAAACGATTTTTCTAGTTGTTAATGGATTATGTTTATTGTCAAACTGTTGTTAATAGTGGGTTGAAGATTTTTTATCTGTTCATTATCCATTTTCTTGAATTTTTCTTTACAATATATTTTTTCAAACAATTTCGTTTCAAAACAAACCAGCTGTTTTGTTTATGTTTGCCACAGGAAAATAGAGCGTGTTCTAATCGAAAAAATTACATATGTGCGTATTTCCAAAATTACATATGTATGTACTTATTTACAGGAGAAGCAAAAAACTTTACAAAATCAATAACAACAAGGTGTAATTGGCGTTTGAATTTCTTTAATAAAGCCGCCATTTTTGATCTAAAAATTGTTTGTGAACATAAAGTTTAATAAAACGAATTAAACTCAATCAAAAACTCTTAAGCTGAAGGTCCACACCATGCGTTCATGCGTAGATGCGTATGATCCTTTTTGTGTATTTTATGCGTTTCTAAATTCAAGTTACATGCAATGCGTTTTATGCGCCATATTATTTTTTTGATCAGCTGTTGTGTTAAAATTGTATTCAATGAAAACGATTTTGGCAAAATGGGGAGTGAAATTGCGATTTAAAAAGAATTTATGGATTTCATACATAAGTACATATGCATGTAAGGACCCTACAAATAATATTGGACCACCTGATCCATTTTATCAAAATGGACTGGTCCGATGTAATGCAAGCATGTACCATGTCATTGTTAAAAAGTGTTTGTAGTGAGACGACATGTCTTCGTTTTTTTAACGACATGTTTTAGTTTTTAAACGAAGTTAAAACTAATCCTCTTGTGTACACAATGGAGTAGTTTAATAACTACTCCTTTGTAGTCCAAAGATGGATTATATGGTCCTGCCCTAGGACATCGTAATGTTAAATAGACCATGTTTTTCCATACGTTTGGGTTACTTTTGGACTAGTCCTAGTCCCTTGTGGGCTACTCTTTATACGCGTGTTTGGACTGGTCCTATTATACCCTCGCCTGAGGCATCTTCTGCAACTTTTATAGGAAGATTAGGATTATAATGCGTCAGCATGAAATTCATGCAGCAATTTGTCCAAAGCTGCCATCACATTACTCATGTTATGGTTTTGAATGTAGTCGCTGCTTTCTCTTGAACCACACGCTCGATCTTGCAACATATGCTGCTCAACGGGTTTTCCCACATACCAAATATGTCCAGTGCATATACATAAACTTTAATTTGTTTTACTACCTCGTTGTACTGAAGTTCACAAGGGAACTCAGCTATAAAACGAATTTTATCATGCGATGCACTAGTAGCGTGGCTATTTTGAAGTTGCGACCCTGGACTACCTAGTTTTTTCCAATTTTGTTTGCCGATTATGGTTACGTCTGAAGCTGAATCGATTTGAAGCTTAAAAGTTTCTTGCTTTGCGATAGGTACAGCTTGCATAGTTGGCTTGAGTGAATTTATGATTTTTAAATTTACAGTGTTCTGCAAGGAGATTTTAGTATTTTCCTATGCGTAGTTTTAACGTTCACTTTACTATAAATGCTGTTTACACTTGGATCCTTAATTAACAAAATTTATAATTTTGTTTGGCTGCTCTACCATAACTGTGTCTTTCTTCTAGTTAAGCATTCGCTCTGACGTGCTAACTAGCTTGCTCAACTTCGGATCAGTCTCATCTTCCAACCCAGCTAATAGTTTTGTACGCATTTCTGCATCTTGCTTGCATTTCAAGCCAATAACAAAAATTAGGCATTGAATTTCATCAGCTGTCATATCTGCCAACTTTGATCTTCCACAGCATTCATTTACACGAGCTGCATACATAACAATATCCTCCTTAGTTTCCTTTTCAAGCTGCAAGCACTTACATACATATATGTACATAAGTATATCTAAGGCTGAAAATGGATTCTCTCAGGCCAAACATGTTTTGTAAAACTTTTATTGTTTCAGGAAAAGAAATGTCCCTAGGATTTTTCGGTAAGATATACATACATATGTTGCGTATTTCCCGTATGCTATCAGCTTTCTCATTAACAAACGTACACGTGCTGCATCATCCAAATCTTTGCCGTCAACCGTGAACAGGTCTTCTTGCCGGGCGTACCATACATCAAATGTTAGGTTATTTTTAGGGGCATAACAAAACTTATATACTTTTTTAAAAACTCAGCTATACTTTTTTAAAAGCGTTTTTCCGGGATTGGGAATTTGGGGTATTTTTTTAATAAAAACAAGTAAGAGTGCCATATTCGGCTATGCCGAATCTTAAATACCCTTCACCATGGTGTGATAAGAACAAGAATTTTTTAAAAAGAATACCTATGACAAAATCAAAAAATGTATGTATATAACTAAGTCCGTTTCCTCTTTTGACAAAGTTGATGTTTGAAATTCGTTCTATAAGTTTTAATTACATATATTTAATCTTAAGATCGTGTATAAAAAAATTTAATAAAAATAAAAAAAAAGTTTATTTTGGAGACTTGAACTCGCAATCTTAAGAGCCTTAAGCGAGAACTTAGACAACTCAGCTACGAACGGTTTTATTGAAGAAGCGTTAAATTAAAATATATTGAGAGAATTTTATGAACATACATACATGTGTATGCGTAAAAAACACATTAAAATCCACCACTTGTGGTGAAGATTATAAAAAAAAACAACAAAAAAAAACCGCAACCAAGAGAAATGCAAGAGATCAACGTAGCAACAGCTTATAAGACGAAACACAATAACAACAATTCAGAAAATATTTTCTACTAAAGATTTCCGATCTTTTAATATATAAGGCGTAGCCATAGGTCATATTAAAGTCAAAAAATTCAGGTTTTTATACAATTTTTTATATTTTTTGTATGGGAGGTACCACGCCCACTTCTTCAATCCCGCCCACATTTTGTGGGATGGTGTGCATTTATAACCTTAATGTTTGTACCTTATTTGGAAACTTTGGCTCTTGCCGTTCTCCAGATATACAGAAAAAAGTAATAAAAATACAACAACAACAAGGGATTTTTGGAAAAAATTAGAGGCAGTCGTGGTTTTTTGGTCATATCTCAGCCATTTGTGGACCGATCTTGCTAAATTTCAATAGCAACCGATGGTAGACTATATAACACATATCAAACGTAAGACGGACAGACGGACGGATATCGTTAAATCAACTTCTCTCCCCATAAGGACCCAGAATATATATACTTTATAGGGTCTAAGATCAATATTGTAGAAATTACAAACGGAATGACAAACTTATATATACCCTTTTCCACCTGAGGTGAAGGGTATACAAATGGGGATGTCAGATTCATGGAATGTCAAACATTAAAATTACTATTTATATAGTGTAAATGAATGAAAGGGCTTTCAATATGAGTAACAACAGTAATTGTAAGGTTTGACATTTTATAAATCTGATATAAATAGAAATATCACAATTAAATTTGGTAGTTATGTAGATTAAAATGTAAAAAAAGTACCATACATGGTACAAGTACACAAGGTAGACTCGTTGGCGCATATGTTTGTCAGCTGTTCACCCCAGTTAAGCCCCAAATGTCAAACATTTTTCGTTTTTGTTTACATATTACATTTTAAAATAAAAACATAAAGATTGTGAAAAAAAATTTTGATTTATGTTTCAATTTTAAAATTTTTTTAATTTTCCTTCACGTGTTGTTTTGTTTTTTTTTAATTTCTGTTTTTATTTTGTGTTTCTGAAGGCACAGTGTTGCACTTTTTTTGAACTCTCGGGTAAAACAAATTGCATGTTGTTTTTGTCATGTACTTGTAGCAACGAGTCTACCTTGTGTAAATATACCTTGGTACCATAGTTCTCAATCTCAATCAAAAGCATTTTCTTACTAAATGCTAAAAAACATCAAAAGTTCAACTTTGACCTTTCATTAAAACTGTAGGAAAGTTCAAGAAGTCTTCTTTCCAGCAAACAAATTGAACTCTGTCGGTTGAAAAGTTACAGATTTTTGGCCGATGAAAACCGGGTTTCAGCCACTGTGCGCCGTTCTGTATGTCCAATTTAACACCATTTTTTCGAGCATACCCGATCTAATTTCGTCATTATGTGTCGAATGTTGGCTTCTAAATGATCAATTGTTTGTGGTTTATCAGCCAGCATAGATCAGAGATTTGCCGTACCAAGTAGTCCAGAGTCAAATTATGCGAACGAGGTGGCCAATTCACAGGTCTATTCATTGAGATAATGCGGTCACCAAACGTTTAGTTTGGCTCAACAAAGTGGTGGTTTCACGCGATGTATGGCATGTTGCGCCGTCTTTTTCGAACCATTTCTCCTCCAAATGATTTGCAATGGCATAAGGAATAAAAAATTTAATTTTAATTTACGGTAATATTGGCACTGATTTCGGACTTAAAGACAAATGGACCAATGACGGCTTCGGTATGTAAACCGCACCAAACACAGATTTTTCAGGATTTAATGGAGTCTCAGGAGGATTGTGGTGACGATAAAAATCTAGTTCAACTTCCTGTTGATTCTCAGCGCATTCACCGAACGAACGACGCAATTGATGTTCTGCTGGTTTCAATTCTTGAACTAGTTGGATCTCATATGAATGTGCAAACTGTCTTGGAAGAGAAATACTCAGGAGAGGATAAGAAGGGGACTCAATGCCTACTACACATGCAGGAACTCTAGGTAAGAACTGGGGTCTGAGACCGGATATAGTAAACTGAATTTACACATCGGTGGTTAAGCCTATACTTACCTATAGATGCACTGTTTGGTGGGATGCGTTAAGAGTGGAAAGCTATAGGAAGATGCTCAGCAAGGTTTAAAGAAGTGCATCTTTTGGCATCATCCTACTATATCTGTCCCCTATTGAGCATTATGTGAGGAGTGTGGCTGCTAGGAACTTACTTAGACTTTACGAGTCTTCCTTAGTTAGACCTAGGCGGGATGAACACAAGAGAATTTTGGACGAGGAGGGTCTGCTTGATCGGTGTATTATTCTTTAGGGAATTTCGGATCATAGGACTATGACCCTGGACTTCGGTGTAACACCTCCAGTGGAGTTCCCGGATAGGGAAATTTGGCGTGGATCAAATAGACTGTTTGAGGGGTGGGCAGTATTTACGGATGGATGCAAGATGGAAACCGGCACTAATGCCGGTGTATATATCGCGGAAACCAAAGTGAAAAGTTCATTCAGACTCCTTGATAAGTACAGTGTCTTCCAGGCTGAGATCCTAGCGATCTGGAGGGCGACGGAAGTGATACTGTATCACATCGTGGGTGGATCTGTGGGACGATCCTGGGGGACGCGGGGGCAACCAGGGTTATACTGGGATTGGATAGGGGTGGTCTTAGAACACTTATAGAGTTTTTGACGGGTCATTGTCCTGTAATCCGGCTGATCTACTGAGGTTTGTCAGGGAAATAGTGCGGCTGTTTCTGTTGAGGGGACTGTAGAGAGGATAATAGTTCTACGTGGTACCTACTAACTTTCTTAATTCTATCCACCTCATATTTCTTTTCTTTACTTTTCTCTTTCTATACCTTTTTTTATTGAAGGGATTCACAATGGACCGCATTGGTCTCCGAGGGCTCATAATCCTTCTTAACCTAACCTAACCTAACCTAACCGAACCTAACTTATGTATATGGATGTAGGCCAATATCTTTTCTCAAAAGAAGTGAACGGACAGAGACCGAGTTGCCGAGAACGGTGTCGGATCGAAAAATTCGAGATTACTTCTGCAGTGGCGAGTAAATGTGGTCATGAATTAATCCATAGTATTTAGTATAAGCTGCTCAGATGGACGATTATCCGTACAGTAAAATTGACTAAGAACCTTATAAATTTGACGAATAGAGCGTGAGCTCAAAAAATTTTTTGGGCGGACAATAACAAGAAACTTTTATTTGTTAAGAAATAAAATAGCTCAAATAAAAAGATTCGTTTAGGTTGTTTATAATAATATGTGCAATTTTTATTTTATTTTGTAAAATACTAAACACGGACAATATCTATTAACGTTGTTCAACTTATCTTCATACGATATGGTTAAACAAACTACAGCTAATTTTAGACTAAATTTTAGTTTTTAAAAAATCATAAGCTATACATTTTGTTAAAAAAAAAATTACAAATTTTGTTGTTTGTATCATAATTTTTAAAAATATTCACACAATAATAACGTGAAAAAAGGTCTCGGCAAAAAATTACCCTTATCATTTGTTCACTTTTCCCTTTGATTTTCTCACTTTATTTTTGCTGGGTAACAGAACATGTACATTAGGGTGTCCCAAAAAATTATTTATTTATGATTTTCATTGGTGCTCAATTTAAAAGCTTATAGGGTAAAGTATTTTTGGTTTTTTTTTAAGAATTTTCGGAATAGGTTTAGAGGTCGCGCAAATGGAGGTTTCATAAAAAACCGGAGTTTTCGGCCTTTTTTTTAACTTTACGGATAACTTGGTTAATACCACGAGTTTCTGCACTCCTGAGGAAACAGTTTTAAAGAAAATTATCCAAGCTTTATTCCTGTGTGAAAAACTTATAAGTTTTGGTGATGAGGTTACTCATTTAGATACCCTTAATTGCAATTTGTCGTAGTTTTTTCAAAAATTTTGTAATAACGCTTTACAACTTTTTAATTTTAAATGAAAACGAAAAAAACTAATGATGCAGTTTGAAAGACAAATTAATTCTAATTAATATGAATAAACAATTTTTAAATTTATTCTTACCGTTCCTGAGTTATACCCGTTTTTATCTTTATACCCAGTATATTTTATTAAAAAATCTTTGCAGCATTTGCATTTTTGTCGGCGGTTTGGAGGGATCAAGGGCATCTAAAATTTTTCCCACAAGCCACACATTTCTTGTTTTCACAAAATTCATATATATTTTGAATAAAATTACACATTTTTGAACTAACAAAAAAATAAAAAAAAAATCCTTACCGGTACGTCGACGAAAACTTTTATACATATATGTGACGCGCAAATATAAAGGGACATAAGGGAAAAACCCGGTTTTGTTCAGGAGAGTCATTTTGGTGTACCATCACTTCATAAAACGCGCATATCTCTGGGAGGGAACACTTTTGGTTCATAGGATCGGTCTCATTCGATGCTCAGATGATGTCCCCATCAAAAAAAAAAAAGTAAAAATTAATTTTTTTACCCTTAGGTCCCTTTCTCTATGCGCTGCCACATACACAAAAAACTTTTCTATTTGATTCGTCGGTCAGCTAAATCAAAAAATTGTGTTATGTAAAATCGTATAACGACAATATTATAGCGGAGAATACACATAAAATAGAAAGTGAAAATGACAGCGTGTACGATTTAGATCAATAAATGTCAGAAGTTAATGACAATTAAAACCCAACTATAAAAATTTATGGAAATATACAATAATTATAACGAAAAAAGTATCACCATTTTTAAGGTACAAACTATAAAAATAGTGTAACTCGGAAACTGTAGGACAAAATTCCATTTTTGTTTTTCTTAATTGTTTAGAACTTATCGGTATTTAAAATCGCGTCACTAGTTTTTATACCTTTCATATAAATTTGGGAAGTTCTTAAACCGTTTTTTGCAGAATTTGTTAAAAAATTACAAAAATACTTAATATGTGGAATCGTAATGGACAAAAATATTGCCGGAACTTAAAGTTTTTGCATATGGAAATAAAGTTTGGGAAATTTTCTTTAGAAATATTCGGTCAAAAAATTAAATGAACGTGGTTATTGACAAAGTTATGAGTCAAGTTTGAAAAAAGCCCGAAACCCCAGATTTTTAACAAAGACTTGAATTGCGCGACCTCTAAACCTCTTCCTAAAAATCTAAAAAAAAATTCAAAAATACTGGACCCTATAAGCTTTCAAATTATGCACGAGCCTCTGACAAAAAAAAATTTTGGGACACCCTAATGTACATATGTAGTTCATCTTATAATTCGAATATTAAAGTTCACAAAATTTATTTTATGGGCAAGATTCGTTAATAAGGCACACGATGATATATTGCTAAACAAAAAGCAAAACAATAGGTCGATTGCCTGCGGTTTGTGAAGCTTTCAAAAGACGTCGTTTCAGAATTTTGGAAATTATTTTACTTCAAAAAAATGAATATCAAACTATTAAACAAAATATCTGTCCAATACTACATATTTTGCTTAATTTTTTATCTTTTCTATAAGATATTATATCGCACTTGATCAACAAGAAAGTATTAACTCAAAATGTTAATTTTTTTACTTTTTGGTAAAAATCGACACGTAATATTCATATCTACCCGCTACAAAAATATCACGCTTTATTTTTTAATTTTTGTTAATGAAACGGTTGGTTTAAAAAATTCTTTTTCATCAGCTTTTAATGTAAAATTAAAAATTGTTTGCTTCTACTGAAAATTTGTAAATTTTGAGTTAATACCCCCTTGTTGATTAAGTGCGATATGTGTCTGTAACGTTTTTTACAATAATTTCTTTGATTTTTACTGCCTGTAAACAAATTTAAGTTTTTTTTATTGTTGTTTTTAATATACATAAATTCACAAGCGGAAGTTTTTATTTTATTTTAAAAACCAAGCAGCTAATTATTTTACAGCCTGTTTAACGATTTCGAACGTCAACGTTCGCATAGAAAATTACATTTAAAACAAGAACAAATGTTCGAAGTTTTTGTTTTAAATATAATTTTTTATGCGAACGTTAACGTTCGAAATCGACGAACAGGCTGTTCATCTTTCTTCTTTTTTTACAATCACTAAGAACTGATAGCGTGAAAAATTTTTCACTGAAAATTTACGATAGAATTTTTGCCTTCGAGGGGGAAAAAAAATTTCTCATGTTATTCGAGATAGTAGTGATTTCAATAAGTATTTAATTTTCTTTATTAGTATAGATTTAAATGTCAAATTTTTGACAGACCCTCCCAACGATCTGGTACCGTATAAAAATACCGATCCATTGCATCAGCAAAACGTAATCTATACCGTTCTGGTGGTATAATTGTAGGTAATTTTCCCATTCCGCCTAATATACCGGTTTGTTTAACAAACGATTCAACTTTTTTATCGAACGTAAACGTACGTATATAATCTGAAAAACAAAGTTTCGAATAGTGAGTGAAATATTGAGAGCTATTATATCTTTCACTTACCTATGATACCTAATACTAATTCACCATTCTTTTCGTCCAAGCCTACTAGTAAAGAATAGTCCATGACTTGATTCTTTTCCAAGAAACAAGCATCGCGATTAATCGCATCTTTCAAAACAACTTTGCTATGTGTTAGAATATATAACGGTTTTAACCAGGACACTTAAAGACAAAGAAAAAATAAATAGACAAAGGAAATACAGCTAAAACAAATAAATTAGTTTTTACTTTGAACAAAATTCTCGTCTAATAAAACAATATCGCCTTGCTGTTGATTCAAAGGATCTACTAAGCGATTACGTTCAGAGCCTTTTAAATCGAACTTATTTTTAATATCACATTCATAAAAGAGATTTTCCATAACCAGCAAAGATTTTTCAACAAAAGAACTGTACAAAATAGAGATAAGATTTTAATTTCCCTATATTTTATTTCTATTTTTTGCGTTGTATGTATGTAGAACTTACTCTTTCTTTTTAATAGTTACTTTAAATACACCAAATATTTTAGCTAATAAAGTAGGTTGATTTTGTTGCTGACACTTTCCAATATATTCAAAATAGTTTGGAGCAAAATTTTCAAAACTATTTATATCACTTTTTGTCATTTCTTTCAATACAAAACGATCATCTAGAAGCAAAATTAAATTTTTAAGATAAACCGTCTGGCCCACAATGTCGACAAGAAAATTTCCTTCGTACATTTACATATGTATATTTAAAACAATAATTAAAAACCTAAAATTTGTTTTTGTTTTTTTTTTTTAAAGTAAATACATATCCGAAAGCAATTTTCTTTTCGACATTGAAGACCAGGCGGAAAATGTTATTAGAATTTACCTGAAGTTTTACAAAAACGAGATCCGGATTTCCCTCCTTTAGCTTCCCATTGCACACTGCTGCAGAGAGATCGTGCAAAATAATAACGACATTCTTCAGCTGCATCCACTTGATTTCGTGAATTATCATCTTTATTACTATTGCCGCCGTTGTTGTTGCTGCAGTTTTCCCATTTACAGTCATTAGGTGGTACACTCTTTTGACCAGCATCGCTGGTCTTACGCACTAACTCAATTTCTGGACCATTTTTAGACTGAGACACTTTAAGTTCCTCTCTCTTTTTGCTTTGTTCGAGTTCTCGGTACAACGATTTATCTAATTTAGGAGGTTTTATTGTTCTTGCTCTCATCAAATCAAATTCTTTGGCAAAATACATTTTGCATGTAAATTGTGTATTATTGTCGTGAAAAGTAATTTCGATATGGGACTGGCTACTTTTTGACTTGGAACGTTCTTCTTCATTATTATAGGAGGCAGCAGAGGGAGGTGGTGTATTATTTTCTTTGGCGTTATCATCAGCGTCATAATTACTGTTAATAAAAATCAAAATACAGTTATGCATATTTAGGGAGAGCTGGTCAGGTAGGAGCAGATTATTTAGTGGATTTGCTATTTTCACTGATGGCTCGAAGATGAGGGGCACGGGTGCGGGAGTCTACATTGAGGATCTGGACATCAGAAGGTCATATAGGCTTCCTGACGACTGTAGTGTCTTTCAGGCGGAGGTTCTGGGGGTATTGAGGGCTGTGGAACTTATGAGGGACAACATTGATAGGGGCTCTTAGGTCACTATATATGTGGACAGCCAGGCGGCTCTTATGGCCGTAAGGGGCTGTTATGTGAACTCAAAGCTAGTTGATGATTGTAGGAGGGCTTTGGAAGAAGTCTAAGGGGAGTATACGCTAAGGTTGTGGTGGGTGCCGGGTCACTGCGACATAGGTGGTAATGAAGTTGCTGACGAGTTAGCAAGACAGGGCTCAGAGATGGAGAACCCTAACTGTATAGAGGCGGTTAGACCTCCAATAGGCTTTTATTTTGGAAGGATCAGGGAGTGGATTCTGGGCGCAACCAATCGGGCCTGGGGGAACCGGACGGACTGCCGGGTGTCACGGACGCTGTGGCCGGTGCTTAGCAAGTCCGATTCGGGGTTGCTGCTGGGCATGAGTAGGGTCTGCGTGAGGACCATGATAGGAATGATCACGGGCCACTGTATGATGGGCAGGATGGCGGTGAGGATGGGATCCGAATTATCGGATATGTGCAGGTTGTGTGAGGACCCTTAGGTGTTAGAGACAGTTGAGCACTTTCTGTGCCACTGTCCCAGGTTGCAGGGCAGCAGGCTGAGGTGGCTGGGCAGTAGATTCCTGAACGAATTAGGGGATGTCTCGGGTTGTGGACTTGAGAATCTGATAGGATTCGTAATGGGGATGACCTGGCTGCGCGAGAGGAGGCTGGGTGCTGGCCACACGTAGGTCGAATTTGGTTGGTCAGGATTTCTTTCGGGGCTGGTCCGAAACATTCTTTTCTATCCATCTTTCTTTTCTGACTTGTGCTTTCGCTGTTTATTTCACCTATTTTCTTTCTTTACATATCTTTCTCTAATTAAGGCGTCACAATGGACCATACTGGTCTCTGGGTGAGGGTGTGAAGGAGACTTCACACCAGCCTTTCAACCTACCTACCTATGCATATTTATATATTTATTTTAACTAGGTTTTGGCTAATGATCGAAATTCGAACATAAATTTTTATGTAAATTTGAAGAAAACATAGCACATCTAGGTATATACATATGAATTTACATGTTTGGAGTATTTATTTTTTTCCGTCTTAGTGAATCGGTTTAGAGAGGGACAAGCCGCCGGTTCATATGTTATCTTCCACGAAAGTTAATTTAATTTTGTAAGCTCAATATGAAAAATACCAGAAAATATCAATTGAAAAACAAAAAAGTATCTCTTATAGATTCTCATCCCCTCAGGACATTGCATGTTTAGTTTTATTTTTCTATGTCTAATATTAACGAAATTAATCAAAGTACCAGATATACATAGAACGAAAAAGTACCAAAAAGCTCTCTCTTAATATTCTTATTCACTCAATACCAGGCATGTTTAATTTTATCTTTTTAGGTCGAATATTAACACAAAATCAAAAAATTACAAAATGTTCATCTAATAGGTTCTCGTTTGGTCAGGACTCTGCCCCTATAATATTCGCCCTTATCGAGGTTGGAGAATTTAAAATACGCCTGCGACTGTTTGGTAATAGATTAAAGGAAATAAGTTCACGTTCTCTTTAATCTATTACCAAACAATCGCAGTCGTATTTTGAATTATGTTTCTAAGTTCAATATTATAGAAAATTCAAAAATTATCACATGCACGAAAAAGTAAACGGAAGAAATTTAATTTCCCGTATTTCCCTTTTTTGATACTTTTTTCTCCCCATTGAGGTTCGGTTGACAAAAAAAAGTAAGATAGCGTTCTTATCTGCTTTGCCTCCGCCGCTCTCGCTTTTTTAGTAGGTCCATAAAAAAGGTAACGGTATCCTTCTCTACTCCCTTCTCATAGAAGCGAATGTTAACAATTAGACAAGAAAAGTATTTGAATCCGGGTTGCCGTTGAAAATTTAGAAAAAGTGTCATAAACAGGGTTTTTAAAAAAAAGGGTCAAAAAGTTTATTAGAATGCATTAATTACATACATTAGACTAAAATAAAAGTAATTACGCATACTTGAATAATAAATCAATGTTAAAACTAAGAAACAATTTACAGGTACATTCCAATATTAGTAATACTAACAAAAAAAGAAGTTACTGCCTATTCGGTTTTTTGAAATGTAGCTTTCGAAACTGTCTAGATCTACGTGTTTTACTTCATTTCTACAAGATCATAAAAAATTGTAGACCAGCATTACGTGTGAATGAATTATCATTCACCAACTCGATGGGTAATATTCAAATTTATGTTCCCTTGGGACATCATACAGTATTTGATCGATCTTTTGTGAAACGGATTCATCATGCCTGCAGTCTACTTCCAAATGATCTTAAGCTTTTTTCTTATTAGTATTATACATACTTATAAGAAAAATTTTTTAACTACTATAGTTAATAACCTTTAATAAATTTGGTTAACGTGTGGCTATGGGAATAACTTCTTTATTTATAATTTTATATGCTCATAAATTTTCGATATATGTATAAAGGGTGGGGAACCAAATCAATTTTATCAATTTATATATTAACATACATATTTTGTTTTTGTTTTTTACTTTAATTCATATTATTTTTGTTATATCTTTTCTTAAACATAGTTATTAATTGTACAATACATATTTATTGGCCGTGAAGGCTTTCTTTGTATTGATATTTAATAAATAAATATACTATGGTAAAAAAAGTTGGTCCTACCTTTCTTGTGATTTCCTTTTGACATGGGGACTTGGGTTTATATTAACTGCCGTATTGCTAGATATAGATATTGTCTCGGCTGAGCTCTGTTGTTGAGTGGCCAAAACGCTCAATATCCTTTTATATTCTTGTGAAGTTATACAGTATGCAATTATAGAACTAAAATCATGATCATGGACCACCATTGGAAATGCTCCCAGTGGAAGAGTGTAATGCTCTAAATTGCTGAAGGGAGACTGTAAAAGATTGACTGGACCCATTGATGGTAGTAACTGGGTGAGCATTTTTTTAATAGTTTTCTTATCTGATGACGGCACTGTCGCCACCGCAGGCATAACAAAGTGCGAATCTGTTGTACTTTTATCTGCCGCACTTGTTGATGTTTCATTGGTATTGGAGGCAGTCTCTAAAGAATCATCATTCCCTAGAAGACGAGGGGTGTCGGGAGTTTGAGTTGTGGTTGGCGAAATATCTGAATGTTCTGAACGCAAATCTTCTGTACAAATAGTTCCTGCATCTACGGCATGATGTCCTGAATCATGACCTAGTTTTGCAGCTATTTTCTGTGCCACAGCCATTTCATGTAGTCGAGGACCCCATTGTTCAATGCTTTCAGTAAGAACTCTTTTAGACATTAATAAGGCATCATTTATGTCATACGGGCTGGCTTTGTTTTCTGTTAGCAATGTTTGTATTATTTCTACATGTTGTTTGAAAATAAATTGGTCTTTACTCAAAATCGTTTTCAAACTCGCAACTAAAGGGGAATTTTCATCTTCGGTAGCTAAATCGGCAATACGTTCATGTATACGTGTATAAACTTCATGTCCTTTCATTGAGAAATTTTTAACGTCTTCTAATACTTCAAACCGACTAAAATCAATAGGTGGATGCAAACTTAAGGTGAGTAGTGGCAAAGCGATTTCCCAAGTTTCCAAAGGAGTATATTGAAATTTAGCTGCCACCCCGCGATAACTAAATTGATGGACATAGTCACGATGCAGGGAATGTTGACAGTTTGCTTTAGTGCCGATACCATTTTCATCCGCTACAGATCTTTTCTTGTATGCATGGCCGTGAAAACGTAACTCCAAGTATTTAGCCAATGATAGACATTTTGTAGTTTCTGAAAGAGGCACGCTGGGTGTAACCTCATTACATATACTACACCAGGCTGTAAAATATATACTGTTTATATCCGACTTGGTATTGTCTTCGCTGAGAAATACTTTAACACAGCCCATTGAGTGTACGTAACGTCTGGTATGACCCAACATCGGAAGATTGCATCGCGTGCATATAGACGATAGACGACAGCAATAACGCTGTAAAAATTGGCCCAACATAATGTCTTGTTGACCATAGAATTTCATATCCAATAGTGTTGGCGGAGCGCAAAACGACGATGCACCTTTTGGATTAAAAAAGAAACTACAAAATAACACTGGCAATCTTTGGTGATTTTCAATATCTAGTGCATCCTTGTAAACATTTTCCTCTTGAACTTTTTGCGAGATTTGGCTTTTAGCTTCTTTACGCCCTTTAAGAAATTTAAACACTTTAAAAGATCAAAATAAGAAATTTGGTTAATTTAAAAATTTTAAATGAATGGAAATATATATTGAATTATAGTCTATGATATAAAAAGCCTTAATCAAATTCAAAATACTCTTTAAACTAGTTATACATTATTAAAACTGATAAATGTCAGATCATCTTATACTTACTTCTGGGCCTTTTAGGATATCTCCCACCGTATGCTCTAAACTCTGCCAGCAGAGTTTGAATTTCACGATTATCTATTGGTGTAGTTATTTTAATTTTTAAAAATTCATGCGATGGTTTCATTTCAAATTCTTCAATGTCTGTTGGAATAATTTCAAAACTATCTTTACGATCATAACTAAAAGCACCACTGGAATTGGTTGTATTTGCAGAATTTATGTTTGACCATAATTTCGAATAATACAATTCTGCTGGAAATAAAATACGCAATGGACATTTGCGTCCCTGTTCGGTTTCTAGATAGGGCGAAGGAAATGTCAGGAATGGGCTTACCGATAATATGGTAGAACTAAGAGCACTACGAAAACGATTATCATAACGATGTTCAACGGCCAATTGAAGATTGTGTGAGTTATCTCGTGAAATTTTAGTTTCAGCCGAACGTAGAGGATCCGTAAAATCGGCAGATACATCAGTTGCAGTAGTTAGGATTTTTTCCTCGGATTTGCGTTCAACTACAATAGGTCGCGGTTTATTAGAGGATATTGTAATGACAGATCGCAATTGTGGGATTTCTTCGCCATCTTCATTTGTCGAATGCTTAGTATCCAGATTTTCTTTATTCATATTGGCATTCTCATCAGCAGGACTTGTTTCTTTCGAATCGAATATAGGTGGCTTTGGTGATAAAGGTTCAGCAAATTCATCCAACAAGAATGACATTTCTAAACGCCAATTATAACGAGCATAAACCAAAAATGAAGCAACTTTTTTTACTTTGGCCAATTCTTTGTTTGAACCACCTCTTAGGAGGCATGTAAAACCTCGAGGACTTTGTAATTTCTCAAAAAACATTAAGGTTTTTGTGGCACCCATGCCATCGTTATAGTTTCGTATATAGAATGCATCACATTTGCCCAGTTTGGGTTGGGAAATATTACCCTCAATACTGGTAAGAACATCACATTGTAAAGTTCGTGCTAAACGATCCATAACTGATAATTTCACATCCAACACCAATGTAATGCCATTGGATCTTAAAATGTCTTGAGCTACTCCAGCCACATTCTTATGAACCAAAATAACATTTGGCTTAAAGCTCATTATTCGAGCACACACATTTCTCAAATATTCTTTCTCTTGCAATAAAACTGTTGAAATGCTCACAAATTTACCTTCTATCCGTTCATAAACTATGGGACATTGTAAGAGCAAGATCTGCGGCTGTTCTACCCTCGTTGCCATGTCTTTGTGTGCCACATTTTTGGAAAAGACAACGCCACCAACAATTGTACTTTCCAAACGCTTGCCACCGGGTACTTTTTTAAAGTTGACGTAGTTTCTAATATCCATTAACTCGTTAGTACAGTATTCGGGCTTGAAATGATTCGCGGCACGACAACACAGAGGATTCAAAACTTTAGCCCACTGTAAATCTAATTGAAACGTTCTCAGCATTTGGCTTAAAAGTTGCTCTTCATGATCACAGTAAGATTCTAATAGTTTTGAAGTAGTCGAATGCATTGCATTGTCTAATTCCACATCACGTGAAGAGTTATGATTTAAAGAAGAATAAAGAAATTTGGGAGGATGTGGCTCTATGCCAAATTGTTCATATTGGGGACTAAGAGTTTCTTCAGTTCGATTTATTTCCATAAAATTAATGGCTTCCAAAGCTTGCCTGGAATTAAAAATAATTGATTTCGTAGTTTCTATAGATTTTATTATAATTTACCTTGGTAGCACGCTTACAAAGCGATAATGCAAGTTTTCATCAAATTCTGTTTCTTCCGAATCATCTACAATTGGTTGTATAAATCCAGCATCTAACATTGCATTTAAAATTGCTATTGCTTGCACTTTATTGGAAGATTTGTGATTGCTGTTGAGAAACTCTATTAATTCAATACCAGAGTTTTGTGCTAGTAAGACTTTGCGCATTTCCTCATGCAAAGTTATGAGTGAATTAGATTGTTGCAAAATATTTTTACGATCATCCATGGTTAAACTAATAGGTGGCTGATGAGCAGCAAATCTTTCTTCTTGATATCCTACAGATACTTTGCGCTCTAACGGTGAACGTGATGTTGGCTCTGTTATTAAGTTTACTGGTTCCAAATCGTTATTGGTTTCCAATTTACTTGATAGGTCTTGTTGTAAAGCTTGTAGATCGGAATTTAAATCTTTGGTTATATTGGGCGAACGCAAATAGCTAAGAACTATTTTTGAACAGTAGTTGCAAACCTTTAAATCTCCTAATAAAGCAAGAAATTTATAATAAGAAAATCTTTACGCAATATTAAAACATACCAGAGCACATTATAATCTTCCCTGGTACCACTTGATTGCAGCATTTAGAACAAAATATTTGACCACACAAGCGACAATGATGCTTCCGACGAAATGTTGAAAATTTTTGTGTACAGTCATAACATTCTTTAGCTTTGGAATCTGGCATCCAGAAGCGATGCAAATCGGTGTCTTTATAATTACGCAAATCCTACACTTAACAAAACTTTTTATTTTAAAACTGTGCATAAACTCTTTAAAGTATTAAAAATAACGAATATCAAATAAGCAAATCAGAATTAAAACAGGCATTTATTGACCGATCTGGCTAAACTTCAGTAGCAAACATTTCCGGACTATGTATATGTGATTTAATTTAATAACAACCTAGTCCCCATCATAACTGGGGTCTTCGGAAAACACAATTTCAACGGACTTATATACCCATTCTAACAATAACTGAATTCACGGTTTAGAGTAAATTCCCTTATATATGATGGGGACCAGTTTGTTATACATTTAGTTCGTTAAAGTTTGCTATTGAAATTCAGCCAGATTGGCCAATAAATTACTGAGATATGAGCAAAACAACACGACTACCTCCAATTTTGAGACATAAATCTAAACTTTCGGATCCCTCTTATAATTTATTAACTTAATTTTTTCACTTTCATCTAAAACAATCTCAACTTAGTACTTGTGCTTTTTTGTTATAACTTAGCTAATTTTTCTAAAAATCTATCAATTTTAATTCTTGAATTATTGGGAATAATGTTGCATAGGTTACATTTTTAGAGTCGCGGATTGAATTCAGCCTTACACTATCTAATTTATCACGATTGTTATTTTACATTGAATCGTGAATTGCGTTAAAAGTTTATATATATTCAAATATTTTCTTAAAAAAAGTTAAAAAATTTTACATTAAAAAAAGTCTTACATTGTTTTTCGAAGCCATCATAGTTCGCATGCGTTTCAGTACATTCACCATACTTCGGCCTTCATGAACTTCTATAGGTAATGTATTACCCTTTTCCACTGAGCTACTATCATCGGCATCATTTGGTGAGGTTTTACCTTCACCAGACCTACTATTTCTTTTAGTTTGATTTAAAGGATTCGAATTAATGCTAGATGATGAACTACCACGTGTTATAGACGAATTGTCTGCCTGGAGACTTGCATCTGAATAAAATACAGATTTCGCAGGGTTCGAAGTTGTCGAGCATGTAGGAGATTGAGGTGGATTGACACTGGACAAATCATTGACCGTATTATAGGATTGATTATAAGCATTTTGAAGTCTGTTAACAAAACGGCCAAATAATGTTTCTGGCTCTTCTTCAAAATCACGAGCAAACTCGGTGAGTTTTGTCATCGAATGAAGATTTTGATTTAAACTCATATTGTCAGTGTTTGATTGACGTAAGTTAAACTAACTAACTAAACTTTAATTTGCAAATAGTTAACTTTACTTGTTTTATGATTATTTTGGATATATTTAAAAAGTGGTTAAATTTAGTTGATCGTTTAGTGACGATTCTGGTGCTAATGAACCCAAAGCTAAATCAGTCCATTTTTGTTCCTTGTAAAATAAAATTTTTGCAATTTTTAGTAAAAATATACAAAGTATAAAAAATACAGTTTACCTGTTCACTTAATGTTAAATGCGAATCACCACCATCTGCCTCAGGATCAGGCAATTTATCAGCAGGAACAAGTATCTGATCAAATGGTAATTCTTCTTCGCGCCACCTATTATCAACAATATCTAACAAATGTCCATCGGCTGGTGCCTGTAAATCACACAAACAATTTTTAAATTATAGAATCGAATGAGTTAGTGAGTAATTCATTAAATGAACTGTCTGTTAATTGCAATTTTTGTCGGTTTGTAGTAATTATATTTTTTTACTGGTTTTTGTTTTTTTTGTATGTTTTGAACTTTTCGTATTTTCCTTGACTGACGTCATTTTCACACAACACTGTGAAATCAGTACAACAAACATTCTATTGTAAAATTGTTAAGAGTTTTTGCTTTTATATCTATTGGTTTTTATTTAAATACTTCACAACTTTTTTTGTTAATATATGTATACAGTCAAACTTTTCTATAGTAAACTGCTATACAATGAACTTGTTCCTATTATGAATTGATTTAAAAACCCATTTAGTTCGCTCCTTATAAGGAAAATAGAAAAACAAAGTCTTCTGGATAACAATGTTGAGAGCAGTCGAAGTAGTATTTATTTTAAAAATGTTTATTAAATTTATACAATTACATAAAGAAGTAACAAAAAAAGCAAAACTCACCGAAAATGTTTAATGGATAACCGCCGCACGCGGAATACACCCAAACTAAACTACATATTTTTTAACAAAAGTAAATAAAATGTTCTGTAAAATAAAATTTCTACGAGTATATAATGAAGTAATTATCTGGTCCCATGCAGATTCATTATAGGGAAGTTCCACTGTATTTTTATTCACACAGCTACCCCCGCTATAAATGGGACACCTCATAAAAAAACCTTATTAGTTTCAACTTTATATTAATTATTATGTGTAGTTATTTATATTATTTATTTATTTGATTAAATCTATGGATATTAATCCTTACAGACTACTATATATGAACTAAGTTGAAATCATTTAATTCATATTTAATAAAGCTTTCTTTTTGAGTTCCTAACTAGCAACATAAGACTTTATTTATGTGTTCCACTTGAAGTTTTATCAATCGTAGGCAAAATTTTTGAAACCATTTTGCATAGTCAGTTATCGTTTTTATTTTGTTATTCTTAACCTACTTACGACTACAATTAATGTTGAGAGAATTTCAACTAACTTGAGGGTTACACGATCAAGTTTTGCCTATCAAGTTTTAATACACTCACACTTTTTTACCAATACACTCATACTTTTAAAAATTGATACGAATTCGTAGTTTAAACATAAGCTGAAGTAAAAAAAGGTTTAGAAAATACAAAGAAAACAGTGATCTCTTATTAAAACTCAACAAAGGCAAACTTACAAAAATAAAAACTTCCTTATTTTGTGTTTGCTATTAATTATGTACATACATATACATACATACATACATACATAGGTTTTTATTTATTGAAGGCGCTTGCACTTAGGGCTTTTATTATAATTTTGTTAACAAAAACGTTATTTTTAATTATAGGAGTGTAAATATCAAGAAACGTGTATTTTGATACGGTGCATCACAATCGATACAAGAAAGCCTATTTTGAATTTTTTTTAACTTTTAAAATCATATGACGTACGTACAAAATATGCGGGTGTTTTATTATTGAAAGAAAAACAGAAACAAAGCATCAAAAATTAAATATCAAGGTCACACATCTTATATACATATCTAATGTATGTATTAGTTGACCATATTTTTAAAACCAAAATACAGAACATTTGTACATTGGCTTTGCCGTAAAAAAGTCAACCAAGAGAATTTTTTTAAAAATTAGACCTCTTACAAATCAAAACAATTGATAAAAACTTGAAAATTACAATCTAATTTCGTTTTTAAAAATTTCGGGTTTTAAACAAAAAAAAAAAAAAACAACCATATGGACTTGATAATAAAAAAAGTATTAAAAATAGATTTGTCTATAATCGAAAAGGAAATTTAACAATTTTAGAACGAAATATATAGGCAGTGTTAGGCAAAATACATGGTTTGCGGTATTTAAAATACAAAGTACTTTCAGGTTATGTATTTAAAATACAAAATACTTACACATCTGTACGTATTTCAAATACAAGATACTTCCATTTATCGTACGTATTTAAATACAAAATACTTCCACGTCATGTGCATGCATGTATTTAAAATACGAAATACACCATTTTTATTCAAACCAAAAAATACATTAGATAAAACTAATTAACAAAACAATTGTTTCCTTTCATAAATATAATAAATATTTTTGAAAGTAGCATCAGACAAACAGTTTCTTTTTGGAGAATAAATATATCCTGCTGAAAGAAATCTTTCTACAGGTCCTGATGATTACAAATTTGTATTTAATTCTATGAATACTCTTTTTATATTTCAATAGCTGTCAAGAGTGATAATGTCTTTGCTGTTGTCACAGAGAAAACTGACAAATTCCAACTCCAAACTTGATGTCCTAGATTCACCATCATTCCTATCTACGAAAACAACAAAATCATCGACTTCTTTACTAGTGCTTCTACTTCTGATATTTCCATATTCTGATAATTACGTTTTTTTTTAGCGATTCTAGTTTTTGGAAGATCAAAATGCAAACAACCATCAATAAACAAACAAAATATATTTTGTAAACTCCCAGCTAGCATAGGCTGTTTGTTAGACGATTATGTTTAATTAACAACTCCCAAAAGATATTCTGATGATTATCTGACGAGTAACAAAAACAAAAACATCTAAATTTTTGATTGATTATTTATTTCTATTGAGATTCCATCTAAATTTTTTTTATTTATTTTTTGACACGCTCGTCTTTTAATTTTGGAATGAACCTTTTGCGACTCTCTGTAAGAGTCGTATAACAATTGCTGAGCTATCTAAATAAGAGCGTTTTGGAAAAATTAAAATTTTATTGTCAATACAATTTCAATAAAACAAACCGGCCTAAGGACCTGTAAAAAAGGATTTTTCCGACTGGATGGTGTTGATTTCGCGACCTTACGGTTTGGTTTATGTAAATTGTACGAAAACTAGAAGTTTTGACATGAAAAATACGCTTGATGCCCTTATTTACGTAGCTCAGTTATATGGCTGAGCATTTTACGAGTTGTAAAATAATCCCAAGGTGAGTCTCACACGACTCTTTGCATGCTTTTTGAAAGACTCGTTAGATAATCCCTACATGCATCAAAAACGATTCCCATTATGATTAATAAAAGCGTCTTTCGCTGCATTATGGAAAAATCTCTCATACGAATCAGCTCGTGTAACAGTTTCTCTCGTGCAAAGAATCGTCTACAATTAAAAAATGAGCTCGCCGACGATCAAAAACACTCTTTGTGAGATTCCCAGTAGACTCCTAGACGATTGAAAATGCTAGCTGGGCTATGTTTTTAAAATACAAAACACTCCCATTTGTTTATGTATTAAAAACACAAACTACTTCTATTTATTGTATGTATTCAAAATACAAAATACTTGCTGGACATGTATAAAAATAGAAAATACGTATTTGTACTTTAAATACGTATTTCAAATACTGCCCAGCCCTGTATGTAGGCATTTAAAAGTTAATACAAACCAATAATCTAATATAACGTTCTATGGTTATTTTTTCGTAATTATATTTTAAGCTTTCTTGGAAACTAAAAATCTCAGTTCATATCTTTTTTAAATTTAAACTTAATCTTGTTTCGTTGGTGTCGAAAAGTTAACACTCTGAAGTGCTTCTTATTATAAATAAGCATAAACGGTTTTTACATTTCAAAAAATTCTTATTCCGTTAAAATTTGCTGAAGAAAAATTGAGAAAAAGTCAAATAAAGTGGAAAATTATTTATTGGCTAAAGTACAGTTTACGGGGCACACGAAAACAATGGACCCTCTGGAATTAAAAAAGGAACAAATCTAGTTTATCGACGCAGCTCCAAATAAAATTAAAAGTACCTAGGATGATAAAAAAATTGAAAAATAAGAAGAAATGGCGCAAACTCATAGTTTTCGAGTTATGGACCTCTAAAGTTTTTATATAAATATATGATTTTCCACTACATTACTGAACGTTTAGGTTAATATTTTTTCTTATTTTTAAATTTTATATCATCCTAGCAACTTGTTTTTATTTGGAGCTGCGTCGGTAAACTAGATTTAGCCAAAAAAAAAAAAACAAAATTAATATTTAAGGGTTCAAAGCCCCTTGGGCCCCCTGGATCTAAAAAACGCCAGTTCACTTAGTGGTATGTGTGGGTTTTTTGGATTCAGGAGGCCTAATGAATCCGGTGGCATATTTTTTTCATGTAACCCGCAGTTTTTATCCTATTTCTTTAAGTTGTAGTACAAATACAGAACATTTAATAAAATATAGAACAAAACACAGTACTTTTATTAATAACATAGTACAACACATGATTTCGGGACTCAATTCTGATAATTGGTTATGAAAGTAGACCAAAAAAGAAGAACTTCTGCATCATTAGTTTGGTCATGGTACATCAATAAATAATTTGAAGTTAGTTAGTATCGTATAGGGGAATTTGTCACGTTTTAGGCTCTTTTGTTTGTCATAACTCGAGAACCACTAGTCCGAATCAGCTGAAAAAAATATAAAAAATTAAGAATTACAATTCCTTTAATCTGTGCATACAACGTTCCGCTACATAAGCAACAGTTACGGAGTAATTAATACATTTATGTGCCCAAAAAATTTAATTTTTTTATTTTTAATTCATAAAAAATCCAAAACGGTACAAAAAAGTGTCAAGTCCGATTACTTTCACGTAAAGTCGCATAACCTATGAACAAAATGATACATAAATCATGAAAACCGAATCAATCACCTGAAAAATGTTGTACTGTGTAATACAGAACAAATGGTCACCGTAAGTATGTATACTATGTATGTAGGTATCACCACAACAATCGTTTTCGGTGCAATCTGCTCTTAAAATGCTTAAATCAAAAATTACATTTGCAAAAATTTCTAATAATTTATGTAAAATAGATTAATAATCTAGCTACTAAAAACACAAACAACACTCCAAACTCACCTGACTGTCCATTACTATTGTCTCAAATCGATTTTAAAGTACCACTGTGTAAACTTTTCTTAACTTGCCTTGATATTTTGATTATTAATTGTTGAATTTTTTCTGTAGGCTCGTATTTGTGTACAATAATAAACTAGAATAATTGGTTTTAAAGATTTTAATTGTTTGATTTTATTATAAACAAAATAATTATTGTAAATATTAATCACCAACAAAAAATATGGACCTCAAAAAATTGACAAAATAATCTAAGAAAGAACTGTCAAATTTGAAAGTGGAGGTCATCTGTTTTTGACAGTTCATTTATGTTCGCCCCTATTCACCAACAGGTGGCGCAATTTTATAATGTCGCTTACACCATTGCTCATGGTAATTTTATTGCACTTATAATCCAATTACATACAATCCAATTACAATATATTCCTATTTTAAACTAACAGAAAACATAAAATAGAATATGTAGAACAGTGATGATGAAAATTGTACTTAATTCAGTAAAAAATTGTACTTTTTCAAATCTTATTGTTATAAAACCCAAAATTATGAAATGAAAAAAATGTCCAGTACAGATGGTCATGTACTACACACTCTACCTTTTCGACCCCTAGCCATCAAACTTCGTCTGTCCGGCAAGAAATGTCCCTAGTGTAAATTGGGACTTAGAAAAATCGATATCCGTAACTATGCTTTGAGAGCTGAGAATGTCAAACTGTTTAGACATTTCTGTTCAGTAACCTTTGAAAAAATAGGTGAGTTCCAAAACGTGTAAACAATAAGCCAACTTTGCATTGTTAAGCTCTTTGATGTATTTTTTACGTTGCCTGCAAAGTATTAGTATGTATTGGAGCTCAGATTGTAGGCTCAGTTAGCCGGGAGTAACAGTAACCTTACCGTAAAATAGTAAGACCAATCTATTACTTACAGATTGAGACGTAACATCTTACTGCTAACTGTAATTGTTCTAATTGCTTTGCATACATCAAAATGAATCAGCTGATTTGCAACGTAACTGTTGCTCCCAGCTAACTGAGCCTATAGGCTGAGCTCCAATACATACTAATACTTTAAAGGCAACGTGGTATATGTGTTATTACATACGTTCAATGAATTATTCTAGTTTATAAGCGTTATTTAATGAATTTGTATATAACGGGACCGCCATCTTACGTTTTTTTTCAACTAGTGCTTATTTTGTGAATGGTATCACTTAGCTCATGTTTGATTTAAGTGATAATTAGTTTTGTCCTTCCACTGAACAAATATGGTTGTGTATACGCTTGAACAACGCTGGGAAATATGCATTTTCGCTTTGCTAAGTGGGCCTGCGATCGATGTTTTGCGCCCTGTTTTTGAAGATCGCATTATCAGCCGCAGAGCTGATGTCGTTTGGCCACCTCGGAGCTGCGATTTGACACCGTTGAACTATTATTTGAGAAGGAGAAAACTTAATAAAAATTATAGTCTTGTAGTCGCGATTTTTTTTAAAACCAGATTTTTATTAAATTGCTTAGAGAATTGAACAAAAAACTGCGTTTAAAAAAAATCGTGACTGCAAGACTATAATTTTTATTAAGTTGTTTCCTTCTCCTGTAAAGTAAGGAAAACATAAGTTAGGGCTTTTCTATATTAAAGTAACGATATACAATACATACATATCATATAAAATGCAAAAGGGCCTATCTTCATAGATAAAAACTTTATGAAAAGGCAGCCATCGTTATTAAAACAACGGGGTTTTCTAGTTAATATCGTTAACACATTAAGCATGATTGACACTATCCAAAAAAACCCGTATTTGTAATCTCAATAGTTTGCTTTTTATTAAGCTTCGTAGCACTACTGAAATTTTTTTAAAAATTCTGATAGGCCCTTTTGCATTTTTATGACGATATAATTGTTATTATATGTATAGTAATTAAATTTGGTCGGTTTCAAAGGATTTTGGTAGGTTTTGCATACAATTTTGGTCGGATACAAATTTTTCAAACGGCAACCCTGCCAGCTATACTAACCCAATTACTTTATTTAGCCAGAGTTGTAAAAATTATAGTTTAAAAAAAAATTAATTAACAATGATTGTACTATTCATAATGTCTTGTTTGTATAAAAAAAAATATATATATAGGTACAAGTACCCATACATTTATAATATTATTGTTCAATAACACTGTGTCACAACTTTGCAACAAATGAATCTGATACCTAATCTTTATGAAAAATGGTCCGCTTTGGTCCAATGTAACTTAGTAATTTTTTGACCAATTTTTACGAACGACCTGTGGTTGTTTTAGTAATTTCATTATCTTTGAACGAAAAGAAAGGGATCAAAAATTCGTCGAATATGTTCGAAGATACTTTTATTAAAGTAACTGCCAATAGCGGTAATATGTCAATATGTATGTATCTCTGTTCGGATTCAGCGGGCCATTTTAAATAACGAGTGTGTCAAATACATTTGGTCAAAAAACTGTCACATAGTTTAATTAATACTGTACCATTAAATTGGCTGTGTTTATATCATATTAGTAGATGCCACAATCAGGGCTGCCGTTTTTAGTTATTTCTAACCAAAATTGGTTATATTTTTTTTCAATGTGGAGATGTGAATATTTTTTTCATTTTGGTTACTTTTTTCTAAAATAATAATACGTACGAATATTTTTTTCTTGATACAATTATTTACGAGCCGGAATAATTTGTACTGTGAACAACGATTTTTTCATTATTTATTACCAATGAACTGAAGTTTTTAATATTTTATCGAAAACAAAAAATCCCTTTCAAAACAGCAACCAAATAATTTTTTCAAGATTTTTGGTGAGAAAATTTTCCTATTTGTGATTTTTATATTAAAACGCCATGTTCTGAAATCGAAAACAAATGAAGTTTTAATCAATGGAAATTTTCTTGATTTTAAGAGTAGTAAAGATAAGTATTACGTATGCCCTTGATTTATCAATATAACTTTAAAATTTATGGAATTTTCTTAAAGAAATGGAATTTTAATGTTTATAACTTGTCGGTTTGCATATTTATTTAATGTTTTTTACTTTTAAATCACCCTTGTATGAAAAACCACACAAAAGGAATCATTTTTACACGATAAACAAAAAAAAAGTTGAGGTACACTAAAGAATATCTAAAAAGTACAAAAAAAAAACACATATTTTGACTAAAAATATTTTTTAGTAACAACATATTTCAGAACTTACGTAAGCTCCTCCTTACTACGTATTTGGCACTAGAGGCTAAATATTCTATCGGAAAAGTGTGATTATTTTTGATATTGTTGCGAACTGCATGCAATGTATGTTTTATAAATTGAGCGCTAATATAAAATACACAGTAGCTTTTTAGGGTTTGCTGTTGATCACAAATCAGATAAGTACATCATTAATGTTACGTAAAGCATGAGTTTGATAACAAAAGAACTATGAAGCCGCAGCAAAGTATACAGACATTGCATGTGTGTAAAAAACCACACACAAGGGTAACTAACGTAAGTTTTTTGAGCTTGATTTGAGGGTTAAGATTATTATTTGGTAAAAACAAAAATTTGACTGTCAGTCATTTACTTTTTCCCCATTGAATGTACGTTACGAAAGGCGAATTTGCTTATATTCGCCATAATATTTTACAATGATTTACAAAATATATCAAATAGAACCATTATGAATCAGTATATCTTATTATTTGAAATAAAATGTACAAACAAGAGTAAAAAGTTTTTGTAATATTTTATATACATATATGTAAATTAGAAAATATTTACATAAAATGCATATCGCCAAGCGTGAATTTCAACTGACAAAATGATTAAGAAATCGCCACATTTGATAGTCCTGCCAATAACAGCTAAAAAGCGAAAAACAATTTTACATTTTTGTTCTTTATAACTGGCATTTTTAAAAATAATCAATTTATAAACTTTCAATATAACGGGTCCGCCATCTAACATTTTTTTCAACTAGTGCTTATTTCGTGAATGGTAACACTTAGCTCATGTACCTTTTATATGAAATAATTTTATCATTTGACATCAAACACAACTGTCAAACCTTTTTTCAATTGTTTGAATATAATCAATGTATATTTGGTTTATTCCTTAACGATGTCAAAAGTTGCTTACATTTTGCTTATCCACATATATAAAATTGTAACGTTACTGACTGACTCACTGACTGACTCACTGATTCATCATCGCACAGCCTAAACGCCTGAAGCTAATAACTTGAAATTTGGACCAGAGATTGGTCACTCTCCAAATCGATCCACTAAGACGGGATTTTTGGAAATTCAAATGTTTAGGGGTAAAAAAGGGTAAAAACGGGAAAATACGGTAACCTTTTATCTCCAAAACTAAAAGAGATACAAAAAAAATGTAATACTTATCGTTGTTCTTTAGAAAAATAAGCGGACAGGTGTCTATCTTTTAAATCAATAAACATAGAACCAAGGTTTATACCACATTCGAAACTTATCAAAAAAATACGAATAAGAATTTGGTACTTTTTCGAAATTCGAACATTTAAGGGGTGAAAATCGTAACTATTTTTGGTACTTTTTTTACAAAACATTTTTCTACATTCTTTGACATATTCGTACTAAATTATGGGCTCCCACTACAATACTGAAATTTTTGATACTTTAATGGGGGAAAAAATAGTACCAAAAAAAGGAAAAACGGGAAATTTGACATTTTTGTTTAGCTTTTTGGTTCTACAACTGGTATTTTTTTAATTATCGTTTATATTGGACCTAGAAACATAAAATTCAATATGCAATGTCCTGGGTGAATGAGAATCTATAAGAGTAAACTTTTTGGTACTTTTTTGTTGTTTAACTGGTACTTTTTTAATTTCCATTAGTATTGGACCTAGAAACATAAAATTCAAGATGCAGTGTCCTGAGTGGATAATAATCTATAAGGGGAAGTTGTTGGTACTTTTTTGTTCATTAACTGGTACTTTTTGAATATCCGTTAGTATTGGACCTATAAACATAAAATTAAACATGCAATGTCCTGAGTGGATGAGAATCTATAAGAGGGACATTTTTGGTACTTTTTTATTCATAACAGGTACTTTTTGAAGTTCGGTTAGTATCGGACCTAGAAAGATAAAATTAAACATGCAAGGTCCTGAGTAAATGAGAAAATAAACATTGGCATACAGATATGTATGTCCACGAAGAAAAAGAAGACGCTAACGAAGTAGCTGGTTAAATGCTAGTACATATATATTTTTTTTGTGTGTTGTCGACTTTTGTGTATTTATATCGGGACGTATAACAAATTTCTAATTAATTTGCTTTCGACGGTGCAAATAAATGTTGAAAATGTAACTATTTGTACATTGTTTGTATACCAAATACCATATTCTTTATCAGTTTTGTTCATTTTATGCAAGTCCAAAGTCGTAAACAGCAATTGCAAACGCCCATATTCCTTATGGAACAACATTCTTTTTTGACCAAATGATTTGCAGCAAAGTTCAGCATTTAAAAAAGTGGGATGAAACCCCACTGAAGCTAAATTATTTGAAAACAACCATAATTTCGCCGTGGTCACGCTTAACTTTGATTTAATTTTTTAAATTTGTAAACAAAAATTTTTTATTTTAAGTGACAGCTGATCGAAAGTGTACTACTATGAATTAACAAAATCACAATAGTAAATTTTTATCGAATGCGCGCCATAATACCAAATAAAAATTCGTTCGATCAGCTAATTCGAAAACATCAATGTTTTCATGTGCGATATATCGGAGTCAAAACTAAAAACATCGACATCGTCCATTTAATATTTTCATTTATTTAAATTTTTTTTATAATATTTTTACAATTTTTAACTCTTACTTTTTAATTGAAAGCCTTTATTTAAAAACTAACTGACCTGGTCCACGTTGCTGGCCCTAAGCAAACATTAGTGTTGTATTACCACACGATTTAAATTGAGCATTTAACGAAATTTACGGCCTTTAAAATAAAAATCCATGGAATACCTATCAAAAAGTTTTTTTACAAAATAACTTACATATGGTGTAGATATGGGCTCAATGAAAAAAGAAACGCATGTATTTAAGGCAAATTGGAAATTATATTTATTAATAAATTCAACTTAAGGCCAGCGCATAGACAATGTTTTTTTGTTTTTTTTATTTGGTGTAAAGAGCCGTTTTCTGATTTTAGGTAAATCGAAAAAACCGGGCGGGGCAAAATTTTCTTTCCGTAAAAACCTAAGTTGGATCATGGCGATCATTTTAAAGAAATCGTCCGAATCGGTTAAGCCGTTCTCAAATTATGCGCTTAATATAAAATGTGGGCTTAAAAGTAGGCGTGGTAAATTTTTCTTTCGATGAAAACTTAAAATGGATTAGTACGAACATTTGAAAGAAAAATTTGTCAAATCGATGGAGCAGTTTTTTGATTTTAGGTAAATCGAAAAAAGTGGGCGTAAAAGTGGGCGGGGCAAAATTTTCTATTCGTATAAATCTAAGTTTTTTAAAACCAGTTTTTTATAGAATTGCTTAGATAATTGAACAAAAAACTGCGTTTAAAAAAAATCGTGACTGCAAGAATTTAATTTTTATTAAGTTCTTTCCTTCTCCTGTAAAGTAAGGAAAACATTAGTTAGGGTTTTTCTATATTAAAGTAACGATATATAGATGTAAAAAAGTGTATTTCAAAGCATATATATATGTACATTAGGGGTATAACTTTTGAACAATTTTTTAAATTATCAAAAAATACCTATCCATGCCATATAGACCATGAAAATCTATGATAAAAATTGGGGTCACTTTTTCGCGGGCGTTAAAAAAGTTCCCCCCCAAATCACTTTGAAGTTTAGTATTTGTATTTTTTTTGTTAATTAAAAATACAATATCTCTATTGTAAAAACAAAAAACATTCAGTTCTATTTTACTATTTCACAAATAAGCCTTATACCACCAATTATACTACATCCAAACAGTTAAAATTATGTTAAAATAACAAAAATTCAAATATTATTATTTTTTAAAAGCTTTTAGAAAAAACGGTTTGGGGGGGAGGTTTTTTATCCAAATTGATCTCAAAAAACTGTTTTCTTGATATATACATCAGTGGACACCCCGTCGTGATAGGTATTTTTTTTTGGTTATACCCCTAATGTACATATGTGTGTGTTTATGTCATGAGGGGAAACCCGTTTTATAAACTAAGGGAATGTTAAAAGAACTTTGGAGACAGTGAAGACCCAACTAAAATATGCTTTAGTTGGCTTAAGAAACCATGCGAATACATGTAAATTATATGTGTTAAGCCATATTGTACTTAAGGATGCTTTTTGTTAAGTTTTATAAATCTGTCATTTGTTTAAGCAAAGTGCGAAACTGATCGGACTTATAACCAACACCATCATGGGTAACGATCTTGAAGCGATGTGGTGGCTTAAGTCTTGGCTGTGGTTTGAGTCTTGGCCCGGGCATTTTGCCAGCATCTGGTGACTCCCGCGGTGAAGGCAGTGAGCTTAAAGGCCTTGGCAACTAAAGGTTATCCATTCCCTAAACCGAGGTGTTACGCGACCCGTGCCTATCGGTTGGTTTGCAGTCAGGGAGCTTTGCTGAAAGGCGGCACTTCAGCAAATAGACTACGCCTTTACCACGTTATCGGGGGCTATGATGGGGGGGAACATCCAGATCCCCTACACTCGTGGGACCAGAAACTAAAATGACAATTATTTAGAAAAACCAAAACAAAAACAAACGATCTACAAACAATAGCAGGGAACAGGACATGAACAGGACTAATGATAAGGACAACGAGACGAATACGATCCCGTCGGTGGCTGTATCAGCCTCGACACCCAATGTACCTCTGTTATTCGCGCCAAGTACATCAAAAGCCCTTTCCGCCAAAGCGGATAAATCCCATGGACAGAGATGAGCACATCCTGTCCCACTTCTATACCGCCCCCACCAACCCCGGCGTCACTAAGAAGACACCTCGGCATAAAAACCCTTCCAAGAGGGCATCCAACAGAAGGCGTGCGGCCTTGCCACTGAACAGGAAGCTTCATTGGCATGGGGTAAGGCCCTTACTGCTGGGCTTCAGAGCGTTTTACCTCCTGCCCCTTCCAAGGCAGTGCCTTAACGGCAACGTTCGGAGGAAGAAGCGACAGCCGTTTAACAGCTCTTTACATATTCTCCGAAAAGGATCAGAATTTGCATAGATATAACGGTATGTAATTGCGAGTTGATCGCTGAGGAACGTTGAGTTTAACATTATTAAGCAGGAATTCAGAACTAACGTTACCATTAAGCAAATTAACTAAAAACGCAATGTTAAGCATTTTTCTTCGGCTTACTAGTGATGGTAAATTAACGCGTGCAAGTCTTACAGAGTAAGATGGAAGTACTTTAGAAGCCACTGAGGGAGAAACAGGGCAAGATTTACTATGGTTTTAGTACTATCTTGCTCCGTGTCTACTGAGGTGATGACAAGGGCGATCCAAAGGTTGTGGAGCCTATGGACCAGACAAAATTAGATCTTGCATTTTGGCTAAAAATACGTTGAATATCTTCATTCTTTCTGATTTAATTGATGAAGACACAACTAGAGATGGGTCGTTCTGGATCGTCTCGGGCTGTATGGCGCACGACCATGATGATGAGCCACCCAATTGGCTCGTCCGTGGCTTAGTAGCCAAAGCTGGATCCATGGGTACACCGGTGGCTATCTGTGCTGATGCTAATGCGCACCGCATCACGTAGGGCAGCTCCAATACTAGAGGTGAGTCGCTATTTTCTTTTATCTGTAACAGTAATTTAGAAATAGCAAACATAGGCGCGGAACCTACGTTCATTGTAGCTAATAGGCAGGAAGTTCTAGGAATGGGCAAAAAATATCGATACATCAAAATATCGATATTTAAAAAAAAATATAATCGATATATATCGCCGATATTTTAAATACCGATATATCGAAGATCGATATTGAAATACGACTATCGAATTCGATATTTTTTAAAGTCAGTCTTCATTAAGAACTCACAATTTTAGCCGTTTTTCAAACGATATGTTTTTTAAGAATTGGAATCATTGCATGCACCATATGTTTTTTTAAACAAATATGAAGATCTAAAATAATTGGCACATATAAGAAGCAGTGCCGGATACAAGAAGCAGATTGTCTGGAGTGCACATAAAACAGAGAGTGCTCCTGATGTCCATATCTGATGATTACTGGTTTGACTAAAACCAGTTGGTACTTTTGGGGTGCAATTCAAATTTTAAGGAGAGTTGGTACTTCCATGACTTATTTACTTCCATTTAAATTTTTCGTTATTTATTTTTTTTTCTTATGGTTTTTTGTATTCTTCCCTTTTGCTTTTGTTATAATTGAATTTTTTGTTTTGATTAAATTTTTTTGTTTTTTTTTTTTTTAATTTTTTTAAATAAAACGTAACAATGTAATTACATATACGTAATTAATTTGTTCATACATATGTTTGTACAAAGGTATACTGAATTTTTTAATTTGGTAATAGTTTCATCAAAATACGTTCGATATATCGATATTTTTGAAATAATAAATATCGATACTCTAAAAAAATATCGATTCGATATATATCGATATATTTTTTTCAACTTGCCCATCCCTAGGAAGTTCTCGATGTGACATTGGTCAGCTCCGAACACTCCGACTTAGTAAGTAACTGGGCGGTCTCAAATGACTGCTCCTTCTCGGACCACAGATATGTTGAGTTTCAATTTGGTTCACGCCGCTTGGGGGTGTGTACTTTTGTGAATAGGTGAAGAACGAAGTGGGACTATCAGGCTAGTCTACTCGCTAAATCTCTGAGCTTAGTCCCTGTCATTAGTCATCATGGAATTCCTATCGGGGGCACTGCGTCAGGCGACGGCACTGGCCTGCAGGCCAGTAGTTAGAAAGGAGGGGGGCAAGCCACCATGGTTGAACCCTGAGCTGCCACAGTCTTGCTGGGACTCTCGTAGGTTATTCAATATGGCTAACCGTCTGGGAAACTGAGCGGAATATAAGTAGGCATTGAATAGGTTTAAGAATTTTATTAGATCGGCGAAACGGAGTGCCTGGAGGAAATTCTGCAGTGGCGTGTAAGGCTCCTCGGAGACAAACCGGTTGCGCAAAATAATGGCTTCTTGCCCGGCTGTCCCTACCCAAATTCAGAAAGCTGATGGTAGCTGGACTTCAAATAGTCAGGTGACGCTGGAGATGTTAATTGAAATACACTTTTCTAGCAATTCCCATCCAACACCACGGAAGATCAATTGCTTATCAGAACCTGGACTCGTGTCCATTTCTCTGTGCTATAATAGGGCTCAATTGGGTGATAAGGAGCTTTGACTCTTTTAAGGCACCTGGTCTGGACGGTATTATTCTGGCCGACCTTCATAATAATGCGGGCCTTCTAATTCCTTTGCTGTCCGCTATTAACACGGAATGTATTAGATTTTCGTACGTTTCCACCCGGTGGACTAGATGTAGGGTTGTTTTCATTCCAAAGGGTGGGAAATCATTCCACACCAAGCCTAAGGACTACAGGCCAACTAGCCTGTCGTCATTTCTTCTCAAGACTCTTGAGAGGGCCATTGATATTCATCTGAGGATGTCTATTTGAGATTTGCTCTTTCCATCGCAGCATGCGTACACCAAGGGCAAGTCTGAGGAGACGGGGCTTCACTCAATGGTCGGCTACATTGAGAAATCCCTTGAATTTCGCGAATACTCTCTTGTGGCCTTTCTGGACATTGAGGGAGCTTTCAATAATTTCAGATCCAACTCCATCTTGGAGTCAATGAGGGAGGTGAGGATATCAAAATTAGTTATACTATTTAGATTTATATAGTAATATTAAAATAACTTAAAAAAAATAAAAACTAAAATTAAATTAATAAAAAAATACAACAAAGGACTTCAAATAATGAGTTCTACTTTCATATTTGGTTGCAAATATCTTATACTATTGCAATAAAATTTGGTACGTCACAGTTTTATAAGACTAAATATCGCATTGTTTGTTTTAGTGAAGATCGGTCCTGAATTTACCATAGGTTCCATATAAAGCCTTCTCTCGGAAAACAGTTTAGTACGCCTAGTCCGTAACAAATAATACTACTGTAATAAAATTTGTACGTCACAGTCTGATAGGACTAAAAATCACACTATCAAATGTTGTGAAGATCGGTCCATTAATTAATTGTAGGCCCGATATAATAGCCTACTTTTGAAAAATAATGTTTATGTAGTAGAAGGTTTTACTAAAATCGGAAAACATTAACGCTAAAATCATGAAGGTCAAATGTCAAATTTTGACATACTTAATTAAAAATGGGATCAGGCCTGTGGTGGATCATCGCAATGTGCGCACTCCCGAAAATATCGGAAGAGAAAGAGCGTTGTCCATATGATAACCGACTTTTTTGGTCTACAATTGAAGATTATGATAATGTCACCCCTACACAACACAACCGATTTTGGCTGGATTTTCATTCGAAAAGTTTTAAAAAACTACCTACAAATGATCGGCTGTTGAAATCAATGTAGAGGCGGTCGTTTAATTTAGGGATTGCTGTTCGGTTTTAACCGAAATCGAAACCGCGGTTTTAATGCCTAAAAACCGAAACCGACAAAAACCTCGGTTTTAGCTTTTACTTAAAATATATATTTATGCTAAATGAAATTGCAATTTATACATAATACTCGAACTTCATATAAAAAAAACTTTATAACTACATAACAACCTGGAACATTGGCAAAGAATTTCAAAATTTTTTAAATTTAAAATAAGTACTTAAAAGAAAAAAATGTTTCTTTTTTAATAAAAGTACCTGTATTGAAATAAATAAAAAAATGTATAACGAACAAAACAAGTAAGAAAGTACAGTCGGTCAAGCCCGACTATATGATATCCTACACCACAGGAATAGGAGTGTACCCTATTCGGGACCCATGGAGAATCATGCTTATATGTCCATATATATTAGAATCTATCTACGATTTAAATTTAATTAAAATCGGTTAGAAAGCTTGTGAGAGGCAGAAATTGCCCCCTTACTCCCCTTGAGGTCCCATTTTTTTAAAACTGCATAGCCTATGTAGCCATATAAATATGGATCTATCTGCGTTTTAAATATCTTTAAAATCGGCTTGAAAGTTGTTTTCAAATAAGCTTGAGTTAGGGAAGCCGGTGTTTGTTATACCGTAAAGGGAAATATCCTTGCGAGCGGCCGAAGCTCGGCAATGAAGATAAGTTTTAGATAGCGATTCATAATTTTTAAAATTTGGGATTTTAACTAACAAATATAAATGAAAAACGTTGAAAAACTTGAAGAAATTCGCAAATAATTAAAAATGAAATAACTCCCAAAAAAAATTAAATAACTCTCACAGCAAATAAAATAACACCGAAAAACAAAATAAAATGTATTAAATTTAAATATTAAATTTGTTTGGGACTTATAACTTCCAAAAAATTAAATAAAAACGAAAGAGCTGGGAACTATTTTATAATTAAATTACTCCTTCATTTGTATAACAAATTTTTGAGGCAATTTTTTTTTTGGAACTTATTGCTCGAAGCCCCCAGTGTTGCCAGAACATTTAAAAATTTTAATTTCACTCGAATGCGATTTTCAGAACATGGATAAAATTTTTTTAATATTTTACATTAAAAATATCTATCCAAATTTAATTACTCAGGCTGAATAAGGATAAATCACGTTTCTGTTATTTTCGTGTTCGTGCACAGAAAAAAATAGAAAATCGACTTCAATTAAACAATTCGTTCAGACAATTAAATATTTAACTAATTTTGCCCCTGCAAAGGAATTGATCGTATCAAATAACGGATTTGTATTTGCGAGTCATGGGACACAAATTAAGTCAATTAAAAAATTAATTGTATAAACAAAAAATACACCACATATACACAAACATTTAATTTTATGGGTTTTGATTAAAAAAATTAATTGCAGCAAACAAAAAATTAATTGAATAATTAATGTACACCAATTAATTATTTAATTCATTAATTTTTTGCAAACATTTTTTCTGTGTGGACATATTTTTATCCCAAAGTATATTTTTCTAGATTTTAACTTGTTTAAATTCTAGCATTTTACCCGCTACTTTGTAATCGGGTCTTTTCTTTCATGAATATATGAATATATAGGCCAAAGTTTATGTACCAGGTTTTAACAAAAAAAATTCAACATTTTTCATCTTTTAATTTTGTGTTTCTAAGTTCAATATTATAGAAAATTCAAAAAGTACCACTCGTAGAACATAAAAGCAAATGAAAGAAAGTTAATTTCCCGTATTATCCTCTTTGAAACTTTTTTCACCCCATTTATGTATCACAGTAACTTTACAATTTATTATTATTTACATAGATATATATAATGTCCTGTGGTTCCTATTCGGAACAAAGGGCCACAACGAATCTATTCCATTCGGTCCGGTTTGATGATATACGTTTTATTTCTCCCCAGCTGAGATCGATGCGTCTAATTTCGATGTTCAATTGTCGACGCCAGGTGTGAGATGGTCTGCCTAATCTACATAGATAGATGGAGAAAAATGTTGTGAAAAAGTAACAAAATGTTAAATAGAAACAATATAGTATTATCAATCGTGAAAAAGTTTTGTTTAAAACAACACACGTTTGTTTGTTGCCATTGCAGAGACCAAATATGTTTTTTTAACAATACTTCAACCATGTTTTTCTCTGCGTGTGTTTTGATCAGGTGGCCCAAATTGCAGGGATATTACTTGAGTTCTTGAGCCTTAAGGGCTAGTTTACACTATTATACTTTGTATTAATACATGTCAAAAACTCAAGTAATATGAAATGTGTCATGAAAATGACAAGTATTACGAACAAAAATTTTACATCCCAATCTGTAAGAAATAGATTGGTCTCCCTTTTTTACGGTAAGGTTAAGTTACTGTTACTGCCGGCTAACTGAACCTAAAGTCTTGTGTGATAGTGCCAACCAGCCTTTAGCACTTTATTAAAAGGAGAACAATGTATATGTACATACATATGTACATATATGCATATTAAAGTATATTATTTCAAATATTTACACAAATTTATCGAAAATTTGGAAAGTAGAGATCACATATTGCAAAGAAAAATGTATTTTTTAAAAAGACAATGATTCTAATGTACATACACACATCATTTTCTATTTTAAAACATTAGCTCTCAAGATGTCCTTCTTAAATTTTATTATTTGAAAGGGCTAAAAGATTTAAAAAAGGTTGAACACCTTGCAAAACACAAAAGAAGAGAAAGAAGAATATTGGTGAGTACAGCCATTGATGTACTCTAAAGTTGCTCCTTTGTTCGTCATTTGTATGTACATAGTTGTAGTTGGTTGCTTGTTTAAGGCTAGTTTACACTATCTCACAAGTCTTACGTAGTCCATAATACTTTGTGAGATAGAAATCTAATGAGTTTTGTTGCGACTGTCAAAAAGTCTAATTTATCATAACAGTTTCTGTTCACACAAAGCATAAACACTCACACATGAAATAAAATGCAACCCTGATCCAATGAAAAGTATTATTGTTTAGAAATTTTTCAAAAAACGATGAAGTCGTATGGGATGTCAAACTTTTTTTCATAGACCTTGTCATTTTCATCTCACATGCATTCACACTATCAGACATTAACATATTACTTAAATTTTTGGCATGTATTTACACAAAGTATAAAAGTGTAAACTAGCCTTTAGTAATGACAAACTACAACAACAAACAACACAAATTTTGTTAACGACTTTTTTAAATTTAAGCTTCCGTGTGAGAAAGAGGTCTAACTGAAGATTTTTAAAAATTTAAAGATCTTAAAATCTTTTTATAAATGAAATTTTGTATCGACTTCATATGAAATTTTACCGCTTAACAGTCATCGTTTCCTTGATTGTGAACATTTTGATTTGACGAACTTTCACTTAATATTGTCACGTTTACTCTTTAAAATTTTGAATTTTAGATTTTTTAAAAGTTTTTGTGAACTTTTTTAACTTAAATATCTGATGTTTGATCCATTGCAATAATTGACTAGATGCAGCATAGCGAGTTTTGAAAATTATAAATATCAGCTATGCCGACATCTTGCCAACTGACCAATAGATGTTTTAAAATAAATTTTAATGTTTTTAGTTTGCTCTTTACTGTAACTTTTATTCTAAATTAGTTGACACATTTGTAAAAATAACAGTCACTTGCTTAAAAGGTATTAAAAATATCTTATTAAAATAGAAGAATAATTGTCGATCCGCTGGTGACAAAGGCTTATTGGCAACTAATTCTGAAGATCCCAGACAAGCTTAGCACCACACCTCAAACCATTTTTTGATTTTCAATATTGGAGACACTACAACTAACTCAGATATTATTCATATACATACATTATTACTAAGTATACATATAGTAGCAACTATATGGAAATAATATATGTGTAAAAAAAAGAAAGATTTAAAATAACAATTGAAATTTACTTGGTATTTAAAAATATTAAACCTAAATATGCACGAGTAAAATGGTTAAGAAGGTGCAAAGACGCACATACACATAAAAACTGAGAAACATTCCGATTTATTAATGGGGTTCTTTTTAAAGCGTACGTACGGATCGTAACTATGACTTGAAATGCGTTCAAATATTGAGGAATACACATACAAACGAATACACATATAACAAATTTAGTCTCAAAAACAAAAATTTTCTCTATTCGTTAGTACGATTGTGTAAATGCGTACCGTCGTTTATTTGTACCTCTACAAAATAGTACCTGATCTGCATTTTTAATTAAGGTATAATGATTCTTTTTTTTTATTATTATTATCCACTTGACACTCTCTATCTGCATATCTCTCCGTCTGTTTCTCGCAATTGTCGTTGTTTTGGATTAAGTTTTGGTAGGAGCGTGACTTTAAAAACATACAAATTAAATGTTCATATTTGGTTGGCTACATTTGCACATCAGTGTTGCCGCTTAAAAAAATTCAATTCAATTTTCTTCATTACTTTAATCCTCTTGATATTTTTCTTTCTTTCGCAACTTTTAAATAGAAATAAAATTTGTATACATGCATTTTTTTTGACAGCAACGTTAAATTTGTTTTTTTCTAGGACCATACAAAGTTTACACCATTAAAATACTTACGAAGATGTTATTGAAAGCAAAAATTTTTTGTATTAACAACTTAACTTATAAAACTTATTTAAAATAAGTATGTTTTATTTTTTTTTGAACAAAATTCGGAAATATTTTTTGTTTTCTTCCGAATAGATATTTTTTCCTAACCTGCGTCTTGCATTTCTAGTAGAAACTTAGTTTTAAAGGGGCAGCATACTTAAAAGGATCTCGTGTTGAGAACACCTCGATATAATTTTCTATTTAGCTTTCTTTGCAGTTTACCATTGACTCTATTTTTTTTTATCCCATGTCTTCTGTACAAAGGAATGGTATTTGTAATGTCAAACAATGTGGCATTTTACTTTTAGCTTCAAAATTAATTTTTCTGTTCAATATTTATTGTTGACCTGTGTTGATTATCTATGTTGTTGTTTTTTGTTTGGCTTATTTTTTTTTAATCCAAATTTTTAATATTTTAATTCGGCTCAAGTTCATCAAATTTAATTTTCATTAAATTATTTTTATGAAGAATGGAATTTTACAACATGAAAATTAATTAAAATTGTTTACCATTTCAAAGTCAACAAGAAAAAGAGAGACAAAATGAAAAAACAAAAGATGTACTTTGGACTTCAAAAAGAATTCTTGACATAAGTACGGAAAAACATGTAACATCAATTAAAATGGATAACACTATGTAACAAAATTTTGTTTAAGTGAATTTTTTTGCTGTTTCTCATTGGTTATGTCTCTAAACTGAAGAAAAACTTTAACTGATGTCTGGCTAATCGTTTTTTAAGAAATGACATCGAATTTTCAAATTTTTAAATAGTGCCTTTATTTTTCATGGTACAGATAGATAAGAGTGTGCATAAAAGATTGTTAAACAGCTTAATTTTAATGAAGGTATGCTTTTATATGATAATAAAACGAAAAATACACTTGAATCCTTAAATTCAGGATGCTCTTAATAATACTGTTTAAAAATGGTATGAATTTTAAGACAAAAATTTTTTTCCAATTTTGCATGAAAAAAAAAAAATTTTGGAAAAAGTTTCTGAATATTTCCAAAACTATTCACTTTATCAAAAAACAGTGTAAGAGTAACTTGGAGGTAATGTAGCTGCGCATTCTCGGAGTTTTTACTTAATCAAACTGTTCTTGAGTTATGCTAAAATGTGTGGTGAAACCTCCATCATTTTTAAAATAGCGGTTTAAATACTAAAAAAACGTTTAGGTAGAGGAAAGAACACTCATTATATTATATGTACGACCTAATTCATTAGATAAAAGCAAAAAAATCACTTAAACAAACAAAAAGATTTTTTTGGTTACGTAGTGTAATCATTCGAAAAAGCAAATTTCGATCTACCAAAGGTTAAAATACAATTTGGCTTAAGGATTGATGTTTGACTATTGACGTCAGCAGTCGTCGATGGCTGCAAGTGTAAGACTGCAAATCCATCTGAGGAGATCGAGTGGTTGCGATCGACATGCCGGCCAGGGTTTCGATTCCCGGCCACGGTCAAGAATGAAAGATTATCAATAACAATTTTAATTAATTCCTTTCTTCATAAAAAAAATAATTTAATGAAAATTAAATTTGATGAACTTGAGCCGAACTAAAATATTAAAAATTTGGATTAAAATCCATAAATAGTTCAACAAAATAACCACAATTCTAATTATTAATTTTTCTTGTCAATAACTAATACTTTTAACAAATTTTTTTTTTCAAATTTATAAAATACTTGCGCTGCTCGGAATTTTCTATATAAAAAATTAAATTCTGAAGAATTTTGTTAAAAACTTGACAATCTACCATCAATAAAACAATATTTAAATATCACGACAACAGCGCCACCTATCGGGAGTTTTTTATAAACCATCAGCGAGTGTAGACCTTTGCAACGCAAATACTCGTTTGAAAATCGGTTCAGCGGTTCTCGAGTATGTACATATATAGATGTGTGTACCGATAGTGACAATATTTTATTTTATTAATTTGCTTAATCTAGATTTTCCATTGCCTTTTAGTAAAGTTTTTTATCTTAGATTTATGCAAATAAATTAAAAAAACAAATTAAATTACCAAAAACTTTAAATGTTTTTCAAAAATGGTAAAATCAAATTTTGAACAAGTGCGAAAGAAAGAACATTTAAGTTAGAACCCAAATTGGATACTATGTACAAGGTGGCTTAAAATGACCGAAGTGGTTTGAGTTTCAATTCCGCCCACTTTTCGGCACATGTTGTGCATTTGTATTCAATAATTTTGTGACAAATTTATAAACTAAAATATTATCCACTTATTCAATTGCATCCACTTTTTGACAAATTTTCTGTATTGACAATCCAACACAATTAACCGTCCTTTAGATATAAATTAATCTATTTAATGCCACGCCCACTTATTTCAGATGTATAGAAATCTATAATGTCTTCGTATGGAAGGTGCCACGCCCACTGCTCCAATCCCGCACATTTCAGAACGGCTGCATATTGATAACACAGCTTTGTTTACTAAATTTGGGTAATTTTTCTCTTACCGTTCCGTGGATATAAATTAATCTATTTTATGCCACGCCCAAATTTTAATGACTCCCAGATTTTGTCAGATGTTGTGTTTTGAAAACGAAGATACATATTTGGAACTTTATGTCTTTCCGTTCTCCAGATATACAGAAACTTATATTGTCTTTGTATGCCACGCCCACTAAAAATATATAGACTATAGCGCCTTCCAGACCATCAGTATTATACTGTTAAAGTTTCTACAATATCGGGTCATCATTTTAGGCGGCTGTAAGGTACAAATAAAAAAAAGTACTTAGTTAAAGCGAAAGTAAAATAAAATGACAACTAATCAGTACACAGCAGTAAGTATATGTACGTATGCAGTAGGCTGGGTCAAAAAAATATTTTTTCTCTTATCGACTTCTAACAGCGTAAATATGTTGTATTTTTGTCTGAATTAGATCCCTGTAAAATATTATTAATTTATTTTTAGTGTAAGAGCCCGCGCTTTGACCTTCAATTTTGTTAAATTTTTAATATAGCAACGAAAGCATTGTATTGCAGAAAAGAATATTACTGTATTTTAACGACTTTAAGGTTCGTGAAAATAGTGTCAAACGCTTTCATGACTCTTTGCGCTAAAAAAGTCAAGCGATGGTTTAATATAGACGAAACTTGAATCAAGACGAGAGATGCCCGGATTTGACAGTAAACAAGATTTTGTGACCAAAAAGGATTTTATCGTTTTATGTTGTATAGCAACCAAATTTTTATTTTTTTAAGTTTAATTCAAAATATTTTTAGTTTTAATTAATAATAATTGATAGTAAATAAAATATTAAAATTTAAAAAATGGACTTTTTTCAAATATTCTTAATTCTTAGGAGCTCATGCGCGGGCTCTAGATTACACTTTTTTGAACTTTTTTTTTGCAATTTTTATTTGTTTTAACGTAATACAAAAAAATATTGCTATTTAATATGATTCGAGAAATTTTATTTTTTCTCATACATCAGTGACCCACCCTAGTATGCAGCACATAAAGCTATTTTTTAAAAACAAAATTAAGAGAACTGGCTTATGCGACACAAAACAATAATTTTCACTCAAAATAAAATACGATTAACTTCTTACTTCATTTTTGAAAATTTTCCAAAAATGTACAGTTTTCTTTAAAACAAATGCCGGAAGTAGTGGTGAAAGTGCAAAATTTTATGGGGTATATTTTCAGAGAAATTCTAGGCCCAAAGTCAACTTTTATTTCTCATAAATACAGAAACGTGTTTTTATGAAAACTGTAATAGCATATCATGCCAATAACATTTCCTTTTAGCGGATAATTAAAAAATACATAATTTATTTATTTATTTTAAAGTATAGCTTTTTTTAATAAACCTTGGCAACACTGATATACACATATCTGTGGCGATACATACACGCGCACTATGTATTTTAATAAAAATATTATGCCAGAGATGAAGTCACGAACATGTTACTACAAACTACTGCTTACTTGTTGGGAGAGAAAGAAGTATGTACGTGTATATTGACTGTAGTTTCCGGTCTGTACATTTGGTTTATTTTAAAAAAACTCATTGATTTTTGTTCCTAGAAAATACGAATAAAATTGTTTTGGATATAAAAAAAACTTCTTTCAAAAATTTTATAAAAGTATGTGATTTCCTTAAAATAAGTTGGAAATTTTTTATCTCTCCTATTTTTATATTATTATTACAGGTGAAATTAATTTCTGTCCTTCTGTCTTTGAAATGTGTCATTATGGCGTTATTCGTACCTCAAAATATGCGGTTTCCTCGTTTCCGCTTACAAATACATTTGAAAAAATCAAAAATATGTACATATATACAAAAAATATGTATATATATGTATAAGTAGAATGTAAATAAAAATTAATAAAAAATCATATTTGGCCGGCTTAGCCATATAATATGGCAATTCTTTTTGTAGAATAAAAAAATATAAAAAAAATGTTTGAAGAGAAATGTACAGTACAAACAGAACTTTTAATTAATAAGTTCTTATTTATTATTTAAAAATTTGTATGGCAATAAACAAAGAAATTCAACAATTACACGGTGCTACAGTGTAAAAAAACTTGGAAAACGACCTAGCGTGGGTTATTGGTCTTGTTGAGTACATAAAAAATTGTGTCAAAAAATTTCAGAAACAACCTCAAATTCAGAAGTTATTTTAAAAAAACCGTTTTCAGTGATGTTCGTCAACTTATCGACCTGTAACTCAGTCAGTTCTTGTCCGATTTAAATTTTTTCAACGGATTTGGAAAGAAAACTGATTACGCTTTAAAATAACGTGCAGTTTTTTATACATTTGTAAATTATAAGTATTGTTTTTGTTAAGAATATCTACAAAAATAACGAAAATTATAAACTTTTTTGATTTTAGTAGCTTTTCATTGCTTATTTTAATATGAAAGCTTATAAAAATTTATATTAGCGTATGAAGAAAATTTAGTTCTTAACAAAACATGGTTTTAATTTTTCAAATCGGATAAAAATTGTATAAGTTATTCAACTTTTCATTAACACCTTTTTTTTAGTATTTTCTCCCTCCGCGCAAAAAATATGAATAAAAACAAGTTAGAGTGCTATATTCAGCTGTGCCGAATTTTTAATACCCTCCACCGACTGTTCGAATATTTCAGGAGGGATATCTATATGATGTCTATTTATTATTAATTTATCTTTATAAAAACAGACATCAGCATTAAAATTAGTTGGTTTGAGGTTTAGATCTATATTAAATTATTTAGCAATTTAAACTAGCTTTAGTAACAGTTTCAATTCAAATTTTGTTATGATAGCATTATTTTTATCGGTTTTAGGCGTACTAAACTATTTTCCGGGAGTAGTGTTTATATGGGGCCTAGGGTAATTTATAGACGGATCTTCACGAAATTTTACAGCGTGATTTCCAGTCGAATAAAACAAATTTTTGCAAAATCTTATCTCATTCCGTGCCTTGTTCCACTATTTATGTTATTTTTTATAACAAAGTTATAACTTTTTTTTAGGTGATGGTTCCACATTTTGATTCATAGCTCTGGTCCTACTGCACCGATTTTGCTGAATTTAAATCGCAAACTGCTTAGGATAACTGCAAGCAATTTGGCACCAAGTTTGTTCATTTCTTTTGAGTTGTTCGAAAGTGAGCGTGTTTTCAACAGACGAACAGACGGACAGGCAGACATATGTTTGCGGTTTATTCGCTGACAAAAAACATCGCTTTGATCTGAAGAAAAATAAAGCCTTGGTAAATGCCTTCAATACAGTTTTTAACTGCTCATACTGTTCTAGCAAATGTTATGAACCCGAAAGTATTTGTACAAGCTGTTCCAGTATGCTTAAGAAAACTAAGTCCGAAAAGTTTATAAGCCAGCCATTACCGTTAACTTTCCCAATGATTTGGCATCATCAAATATTCCATAAACCACAAGACTGTTATTTTTGCCAAACAAACATCACTGGTTATCAATATAAAAATCGTGATAGCATTAAGCATGCTAATGTGTTAACTGTTACTAAGCCAGTATTAAGTGCAATTAAATGTAATGAAACCTAACATAAACAAAGTGATGATGAATCTGGAATATTTACCAAAATCGGCTGAGCCACATTTTGAGACAAATGCATATTTTTGCGATCTTGTGCGTGATTTAAAACTTTAGTAACTTTTGTAAATATAAGCCGATTTTAACAAATGATATCTCGTTTTTTTCTACACAAAATTATCTTTAAAAAAATTAGAAACTTTTGATAAACACTCACCTAATTTCCTGGAATATATTTTTTATGAATACATTTCATAAAAGCTTACTTCTTTGCCTTTTCAAAACTGTTTAAAATTTTGAAATCGATCAAAAAATGTATGAGTTAGAGGTACTAAAGTGCTACGACCTACCCTAAAACAGTTTTTTGAAAATAACTCAAAATTTTGAGGGTGTTTCAAAATTTTTGAAAACGGTTTTTGTATGTCCTCACCTATGCCTACAACCCCCACTAGGTCGGGTTTCAAGTTCTGACAAAAAGTGTTTTTTTGTAGCAGTGTCTTATTATTGTGGTTATTTTGTTGAACTGTTTATGGTTTTTAATCCAAATTTTGATATTTTTAATGAGGCTAAAGTTGATCAAATTTAAATTTCATTAAATTATTTTTGTGAAGAAAGGAATTTAACAGCATGAAATTAATTAATATTTATTGATAATTTTTTATTCTTGACAGCCGCGGGAATCGAACCCTGGCTTTCACGGACAGGTTACCCATACATGTTTCGATTGCAACCACTCAATCTCGGGGTTGCCGTTTAACACTCACAGCCATTGACGACTGCTGGCAGTCAATAGTCAAACATCAATCTTCTAAACTAAATTGTACTTAACCTTTGTTAGATCAAAATTCTATGAGGACTTTGTCTTGGAATTTTTTAATTAAAAAGTAACAAAGTGAAAAATAAAATTTTTAGTCAATATTTGTGCAAATTAAACTTAACAATATGATAAATAAATTATTATTTTAAAAACATATTTAGCCAATGCACTAAGTGCTAAGTGCTAGGTACCAAATTACTATTATAGGATGAAAAGCACTGTTGTGAACAGCCTATAGCATTATCATATGATAAAGTGTAAGCGTCAAAATTAAATCTGTAAAAAAAAATATTAACATAATACTATATGTATGTACATAACATATATTACTTAAATAAAAAAATAATAACTTCAAAATACAAACAAAAACTAAATAAATCAAGCAAGAAAGTATAGTCGGTCAAGCCTTACCATATGATACCCTACGCCAGAGTATTTAAAAACAAATTTTCAAGCTTGTTGGACTATATGAATAGGGCTCTATCTTTGTATGTTTTAAATTTCATTAAAATCTGTTAAAAGTTTTGGAAAGGCAAAAATTGTTCCCCATTTCGCCTCGTGGTCCTATTTCTTAAAAAATTAATAACTTATGTATCCATATAAATATACGTTTTTCTTTGTTTTGAATTTCATTAAAATCGTTTTGATAGTTTCTGAGAGCAGAATTTGCCCAATATATCTCCTCGTGGTCCTAAATTTGAAAAAAATGAATAGCTTATGTTGTCTTGATAGTGGGCACAAATCCTGGATCCTTGTGCCAATTAGAACCTGAATAACAAACTTCATCAAATAATCGTCAGAACGTTGACCTGTATTTTGCGCACACGGTTACATGTACAGACAACCAACCAGCCGGGCGGACGGTAACCGCTAGAGTGACTCAGAGAAAATAGATTCTTAGTCGATCGGTATACTAAAAATTGAGTCTAGTGCCAATACTTTTATGTGTTATGCACATCAGCATAATTCCCTCTCTATTATTGTTGTATCGGAATAACAACAACAAGGGATTTATGGGTAAAATTAGAGACAATTTTGGTTTATGTATATCTGAAGAAGTGCCAAAGATTCCACATTAGGAACAAGCATTTCAGTTATTAAAAGGCAACATCCGAAAAAAATATAGGCAGGAAAGGAGAATTGGGCGTGTGACAACTTTTATTTCTATGCTTTTAGGTTTTAAAGATAGATGGGTCGACAAAAAAGTTCAAAAATACAAGATTTACGCGTTTACCCACTAAAAGGGCCTGATTTCAAAAAAGAACAAGACACGTGTCCGCTTATTTTTATAAAAAACAACGATAAGTATTAGAATTTTGCTGTATCTCTTTTGATTTTGTTGATAAAAGGTTACCGAATTTGCCCGTTTTATCTCTTTTACCCCCAAAACATTCGAATTTCCAAAAATCCCGTCTTAGTGGATCGATTTAGGGATTTACTAAATTAAGAACGATTAATTAGTTTCTGGAATAAAAATAGTAATTTATTAATGTTTCAAAGAGTTATGTTAGTTAGTTACGGCCTCTTAAACTCATACACGTAACTACAAAGACATTTTTTTAAGATCTAAAAAGAATTTGTTCTGCATTCGTAAAATGTAAAATAATTAAGAACGTTTTTCTGTTCTTATTAAATACTAGTGGATACCCGGCGTAGTCCTGTTTTTAAAAAATTACAAAGCTAATGTGCCATGCAAATAGGGATCAATCTATTTTTTTAAATTTCATTTAAATCTGTTAGGTAGTTTCGGGTTCTAGTTTTGAAGAAATATGCAGCCTAATACCATCAACACAAAATGGCACAAAAAGGTTTAAAAGCTGATAATTTCTAATTCTTTGCGGAAGTTCCTTATACTAATCTGTCTGCTTGTTAGGAACAATATAAATAAGGCCTTACCTGGTAAGAAAGTAAAAAAGGGAATGGTGGAATTATTTACAAGGCTCAACGATTTGAAATATACATATTGAGCCCAAACCGAGAAAATAACGTAAGCGTCAATCTAATCAAATTTTACAGGAGATTTTTTATTTGATTTCATATAAATTTTGTATTAAATTTGTCGCTTACGATAAAATTTTTCTGGTTATAAAATCGTAAAGGTACCTTAAGTGACCATGGCATTTTAGGAGATGATGCAAGTGTTGCCATAAAGTCATTTATTAAAAAAAAAACGAAAATTGCAAATGACGTCGCTTACGTTATTTTCGCGCTGAGGGCTCGATTTACTGCATTACTCGGTCGTCATATAATTACGAACTGCCTCTATACAGGGTAGGGTGTTTAGTTGATTAATTCGTGTTCGATTAATCGATCAATTTTAGACGATTAATTGTTCGATTAATTTAATTGCAAATTTCGATTAAAGGATTAATCGAAGAACTTATGCCGATTAATCGAATTATAATAATTTATGCTTTTTCTGTTAAATGTATAATTTTTTTAAAGTTTTTAGTCAAATAAACAAACCAAAAGTATGTGTCCGTTGGAAATAAAAAAAAAACAGTAATGTTTAGTGAGTAATACAGCTTATACATATTTTTGTTACATTTGCTCAACACAATTTAATAATTAATTTCACAAAAGAAAAAAGACAAATGTATGCTAACTCAAAGATTTCTATTAATATGTTTTAAGCAAACGCATGAATTACGTTTCTCTCTTTAGAATAGGTTTGGTTGGAATATATTTAACCTAAAGGCTCTTCAACATCTTCACTAATTTACCATTTACGCAGTGACTACATATAACAGAGTGCTTGGCGAAAGAAGATGCTACACCAACAACATCAAGGAAAGCTAAAAGAGGTGCAATCACTAAATATTTTAAACAAAATACTTCGATCGATTCTCTTGAGGAAATGATTTGCAGAAGCAAAGCAGAGGATAAAATATCCGTGAAAAGTTGAAAAAATCCAAAGTTATATTGACTCTTTTTAAATCTTTGGTCTTTGGAGCTACATTGACAAGTTTTATTTAAAAAAAAGTTTATTTGCTCAAGTACCAAGGCGAATTCAACTACAGGTGGTGTCGGAACTTTTTTGCATTGCATTGTTAGTGCTTATAGCTCGAAATGGGACCATTCTTAGCAAAACACTTACACATCAAAACAAATAAACTCGAACTGTCAAAATCAGATGCCGTTTCGACACAACCTGTAGTTAATTCACCTTGCTCAAGTACTAATTTTTTCTAAAATTAAATATGAAATTTCTGGGTTTGGAATTATTCGATTTATCGATTAATTTTAAAACTGTATTTGCTTAATTAAATAAGTCAAAAATGTCAAATATCGATTAATCGTTTAATCCAACAAAAAATAACCCGATTAATTAAACACCCTAATACAGGCTTAGGCCATATATAAGTTGTCTTTATCTTGGTCGACGTTCGACTATATCTCTGAGCTTTCCGTTGGTGTTGAAGGTTGTTCCAAGTCTATGGAATATGGAATGCTTTTCCAGTAGTGTTGACCATTGGCAGGTAGTCTTGAGGCGTCCTTCTTTTCTACTTCCTTGGGGGTTGTAAAGAAGACCGTGGAGGGAAATTACTGCAGCTACCCTAGAGGGAAGCGAACTGATACCAAAGTAGTCCCGTGATAGGTCTTTGGTGGTAGAGACCGGTTCTAGTTCTAACACTTTATATGAATAAGACCTGTCACTTTTACATGGGGTTGTCATTGGAGGGGGTCAATTGGCCCCATTTGACCAGTCACAGATCTATTCTCAATGAACGTGCTTAGTGTCAGTTACTAAAATGTAGTATTTGTTCAAAACAATGTAGTATTATTTCATTAAAACAAGTCCTAGAATTAAATTCAAGAACCAAATGTAAGAAGGTACCAAAAAATGTGTCACAGCACCGTTGAAGACTGTACTGTAATTCACAACTTTTTCTAACTTTTTGTTTTTTATAAACCAGTTAAGGGATTGGTTCTTCTTTCACAGGTCATGAGACCTTTCTTTTTGTACTTCTGTTCTATTTTCACAAAACCCAGGACCAGTCTGTTGGACCAATTGACACAAATTTCCCGCAGGCTAGTTTTTAAAGTGTGCCTCCTATAGTTTTCTTCTTTTGCAAAAATCTACGTTGACATCACGCATATCAGAACAGATCTGATATGAAGATGATAAGAAATACATGATCAAAATTCAAAACCTGCTATGAATTAGTAAGAATCAATGGAAATAAAAGTATATCAAGCAATAAGTATGTAGTTGCGTGCTTTTGATTTAAATAGTACTTGCACTTGTAGATACGTACTTTGGATTTTCGTTAAAAATTTTTAATTTTCATTATCTGTGAATAAAAATTAGGGGAGACATAGATGAAGCTAATATGCACCATCATCAATAAAAAACCGATGTAATTTTTTGTTAGTTACGTGGTTTTGTATTTCAGCTGACGATATATTAGATTATAGTTTTTAATAAGCCTACTTTCATTAAGGCTTAAAACGTTAAAAAGCAATACATACTTTTAAAGTTCATAGCACACTGTGTAATACATGCAATGCATGTAGATGTTATTGGTCACTCGATTTTATTAAAAATAACTTTGGCATGTATGGTTGGGTACATTCAGTTATTATTCTGTGTTAACCAAGTAAGACAATCTTCATATTTCGATTTGACACTTGTTGAGTGATGTAATTTGAAAATATTTTGATGTGATTTTCAATATGTGTATGTGTGTCCATATGTAAAAATGTACTAACCGTTAAGTAAGTTTATTTATTAATTTATGCATATTCGGTATTTAATTTCTATAATATTTGCTTTTTTGTAGCCAGTATTGTGGATGTACGAGTATATAATACTAATGTATAATTAAAAATAATTTTATAAACGATCGTCACAATTATCATAAAAGTAACATTTAGTTTTGTACTAAAAAATATTTTAAATTCAGTTATTTTTTTAGGTGCCCTAATGTTGACCTTTAAATGTTGTCATATCAATAATAATTGAAACTAACATATAAAAAATCATTGGAATATTTATAAATAAAATGGGTCATAGCGGACCAGAATCATGCACTGCGAATTGCTACTAGACTAAGCAGTACCTCATGGCATGCCGTTCGCCGAATTACCTCATCCATCAGATTTTGATGGTAGATCCGCCATTGACACATCCGGTGGGACTAAAGACGGTTTTACACTAATATCGAAGACGTCATTCCACCCGACGTCAACCGTTTGTAACTGATAAACACATAGAATGTAGTATTATTTCAATAAAACAAGTCCTAGAATTAAATTCAAGAACTAAATTGTGAAAAGTCCCAAAAAATGTGCCACACCATCGGTGAAGACTGTACTGTAATTCAGTACTTTTTAAATTTTTTAGTTAAATGATAGGTTCTCCTTTCGCTGGTCATGAGTTCTTTCTTTTTGTACTTGTTCTATTTTCACAAATCCCAGGACCAGTCTGTTGGATCAATTGACACAAATTTCCCGTAGGGTGCTTACAAACATATAACAATTTTACGTTTGTACAAATATTTTGTGTTGTTAGTTGTTGTTGTTGCAACAGCTCGACTTGTGTTGGTGTTGCTGGGTTCTGGTGTTATTATTTGGGGTGTTTGCTGTTTGGACAAACATTTGAAGCAAGTTTGTAGAAATACAAAAAAAAATTTTAAATATGGCAGAGATGTTGAATATATTTCAAACTTTTTGTGGTGTCTAGGGCTAAATGCAAACTTTTAATCGAAAACTTTGCAGTGTGAAGACGTTGCAAAAGAAGCATTAAAATCATTTTCAATGTTTTTATGGCAGCATATTTTGCCACAAAACATCCCGTTGTTTAAACTAGGCATTGCTGTTCGGTTTTAACCGAAATCGAAACCGCGGCTTTAAATGCCTAAAAACCAAAACCGACGAAAGAACCTCGGTTTTAGCTTTTACTTTAACAATATATTTATGCTTAAAGAAATTGCAAATTATACATAATACTCGAACTTCATATACATACAAAAACTTTATACATATCAGCCTGCAACAATGGCAAGATAATTTCAAAATTCTTACTGCCGTATTCATAAAAATTAAAATAAGTTTGAAATGTGTTTTAAGGCAAAATTTTCATACAAATTTTTCTTAAAATGCATTTCAAATCCATTTTAATTTTTTATGAATACGGCAGTTAATATTCAAAGTAGAACAAATGTTACCCTTTTAACTCTTAACAAGACACCTACTGGGATTGGCTGGGCCACTAGTATTTTGTATGGAGTTTTTGTGGCTATAGAAAAATCTCACACTAACGAACACCTGGTCAAGGCTGGGACTACTTTTATATGTATGGAGTTTTATTTCTATAGCAGGAACATTTTGTTGGGAAATAGAACAAGTTTTTGAAAAAACAGTAAAGAAAGAATTCTAATGTGTTGCGTACGCTTTACTGCAGTACATATATAATAGGGCAGGGCCTGTCCACGTCCAAGTGGATACAATATGTACAACATTTTCATTTGGCCAATTGCAACGCGCACGGTGTTAACACTTTTTCTCATTTTCTTGTAAAAAACATTTTGATTGAGGAATACCTAAAGTTTCGTTCTAAAGCAGACCATACACGATTCAATTCAATTGTCAACTGAGTCGGTTGTTGTCCAAATCAAAGCGTGTATGGCCTTGTCAGTTGATTAGTTGTCGAGTTGGTTGAATAAAAATCAAAAGATTTTGATTTTTTCAAGTTGACTCCAAGTCTTTCAATTCGATTGTACTGTGTGTGCTTAAGTCTCTTGATCAGCTGTCAAAATTTATGTTTGTAATTGTTTTTTGCAAAGAAAAAGTGAAATATTTTTAAAATTGTCTTTAATTTCAATAAAATTTTAAATAAAAAAATTACATTGGTGGCAAACATGGATACTTGGAGAGAAAATACATTTTTGTAAAATTGTAAAAAAATCTAAATTTGACAGTTGAATTAAAATCTTTCAATTCAGTTGAAGAAGTGTGTGAAGTATCAATTCAGTTGAAAGACTCATTTGACAATTGAATTGAAAAGTGTATGGGGCGCATAACATACTTATGGCCATTTTCTCAATGTACCGTCAAACTGCCTGTTACTTAATGTCAACATAAATTTATTAGTCCGATAAACTAGCTCTGTTTCTTTACTCTACTTTGGGATCCCTCGGGATCCCAATTTGCACGAAAAGCGTTCCCGTACTTTTAATTTGTGTAAATGAGAGCGGATTTGAGAGAATAAAATTCTTCTTCTTCTTGCACGAAACAGCCCAGACTTTTTCTTCGTGCAAATTGTGTAAATTGTCAAACAGCTGTAAAACATAAACAAAACCAAAAAAAAAAGGAAAAAAGTTCATGATCCAAATTCTGGAAAAAGTGTTCTGGAATAAAACAATGTACTTAAATAAAAAGTTTTGTACTGAAGTATTAGGGAAACATAATGTTAGTTATTGTAAAAGTGTTTGTTTTGTTTTATTTTTAGTAAAAGTAGTTTAATTCTAGAGCCAATATAAAATTTTTCAAAAGTGGCGCAATTTTTGTTGGTGTTGTAAAGGCTGTCAAAACCACAGAATTTTTATTTCGTGCTTAAAATTTTGTTTTTTCTGTTCCTTTCGTGTAATGTTGTCTTTTTATGAGAGAAATTTATGCTTGCTCTCATTTGCACGAACTTTACCCAAAAAGTAAAGAAACAGAGCTACTGTCTGTTAACAATTTTGGGTTTCTCAATATGCCGACAAAATACATGGTTTTAAGCTGGCAACACCTCTCAAAATACATGTAAAAGTTGGGAGTCAGCTGATTGAACTTATCTGTACGGCAAATAAAAGGAAAATTAATAATCGGCAGATGAGTGCTGGTTAGCTTTGCGACAGAATCAGCGTGGCCATTTTGGCATGTTTGCAGCTAGATTTAGCATTTTTTTGTCTGATTTAGCTGCAAATTTTTCATTTAGCAGTTAGCATTTTGTTTAGCATTTTTCAACTACATATTTAGCATTTTTAAGCATTATTTAATTTAAGAATATTAAAGTTATCTTTTTTTGAAAAACTACCACACACTTTTGTTGAATGCAAATACAAACCCCTACTTTTTGCTATAGAAACTGTACAATCTTTTAAAGGACCTTTCATAACAAATAGTTTTAAAATTTGATCAGTTTGATCCATTAAATTCATGTTAAGACGATTTTTTCCCTTAATTACGATTTTGAATTTTTTGGAATCGAAAAGAGATACCCAAGGCGAATTCATTCCAGGTAATCTCGGTACTACAACAAGTACAACTCGTACAAAAATCACAAGCAATTTGTTTTTGTAAAATCATTGTACAATGCCATAAACAGAAATTGTTTTATTTCGCAGAAACAAAGATAATAAAAAAAAAAATTTTGACATCAGGGCTTTTAAGACCACCCATAATAAATTCGACTTTGAGATAGCATAACTTTTGAAATAGAAAAAAACAAATATGAATTACATGCCCAGATTTTATAGCTCAATTTATATGTCATCTTAGAAAACCGTTTAAAAACTAATAAATGCAAATCAAGCGGACGAAAGAAGAAATTATTGATTTCACTGTAGAAGAAATTACAACTTTGGAACATCAGTGGCTGAAACCAAATTCATATGACAGTTGATTTCTGGATAAATGTATATTATTCATTACATGAAAATCCATTCAGTGAATTAGCTTCTTTTGCTATGCAGTTCTTGGTTTTGCCAGTTAGCAACGCGGAAGTTAAAATTGGGTTTTAGTGGTATAAATATCTAAAAAACGAAAATTCGAAACAGAATGACGTTAATATATTATAATGATATCTTGATCTATTCTTCAGAAGCTGAAGAAGAATATTCATTTGATGACGTATTTAATTTATAAAATGAAATATTTTATTAAACATGTTATATAAATTTTATTAAAATACTAAATAATTCCCATTAATGGGTCAAGTTCCTTTGATTTTTTGTTATGTTATGGTACCTTTTGTTTAAAAACTTTTTTTGTACGTATATAAAGATTGAAATATATTTCTTTTATAGTTTTAAGACTTTTTATGTTTCATAAATATTATATTGTTATTTTTTAATCAGTTTGATTTATTGATACGATGTGAGATTATATTATAGGTATTTTAACTAAAATAACAAAAAAATAAAACAATTTAAACTTTAGCATTATTTTTTGGCAGTTTAGGATTGTTGTTAGCATTTTTTAGCATTATTTTTAAGCCGATTTAGCTGTAAAATATTTTTGGATATGACCACACTGGACAGAATAGAAGCAAATGAGACATTGAGAAAACCAAATTTCTTTAATGTGCAGTTTTTCGTTGGGAAAAAAGTTAATCGTGTAATGAGAAAACGGCCATTAATAATTATTAAAAAAAAAAACTGGAATAAAGTAAAAAAAAAGGCTTGGCCAGGCCCAGGTATACACTTAAGGCTAATAAAAGTACCTGCATTGAAACAAATAAAAATATTTTATTACATACAAAAAAATATATTTGTTTATGTATGAATTTTAACTTTGATATTTTCAAAACCGAAAACCGAACCGAAACCGACCGGTCTTTATCATTTTAAAACCGATACAGTGATTTCACATTTTTACGGTTTTAAGCAAACTTTAGTTTAAACCACTCTATACTCCAAGTTATTTTCATTTATTTACTGAAAACAAAATAAACATTAAAAATTAATGTTTGTACGAAATATATTTGTGTTATTATTGGCGAACGCAAAACGGAAACAAAGTGTATTTTTGCAAAGCCATTTGGTGGTTTGTTTTGCACTTAAAATGTTGCACACATAGTTTAGAAACATAAACTATATTACCAACACTGTTAGAATACCGTAATAAGGCATTACATTTTAATTTTTAAAGTCGTTTTGAAGTAAGATTTCTGTAATAAAAGAATTTTATGGCAAATATTAAACAAATATTTCCCTATTAAACAGGATTTTAAACAAAAAATTATAAGAATTAGGTTTAAAGTTTATTAAAAACAATTTCCAAATTCTTGCGTTTTGCGTTTGCGATTTCCAGCACACCCTTGTATGAGTCGTTCCGGTACGTAAAACCGATTGTCGAGGTAACGATCGGTACTATTGAATTTTCTTATGATTTTTATATGAAAAACTTTAAATTCGTTTTCTAAAAAGCTAGAAGAGCTAGAGCCAAAATAACGAAAATCTGTGATCACTGCTAAAAATTGGATTTTCTTAAGGTGCATGTAAACGACATGTTTTTTACATCTGACTTGTCATCTTTCCAAGTCACATGTAATTGTGCATGTCTGTCAAAATTGCTGTTTTACATATGGTTTTTAATATTCGGTCAAAAACGTACATGCCATTTGCTTCTGACATTGTCTATGTTTTTTTCGCATAGTTATTGCAGAAACCAAAGTATGTAGTTCTCGGTTTCAAAATTTTTTTTGTGCCGAAAAAAAGTTCAGTCATCTAAACATTTTTTTCTTTAAATTGGAAGATACCAATTAAGGATGTTATAATGAAACGTTTTTTCTAAATATATGTACATAATTTCTATTCAATCCTGAATTTATCATACTTATATCGGTATTGTAAAATATTAACTTCAGCCGGCTAATAATTCCGTCAATAGCGGACGCCGCTGCCGGTTTTTGGCGGCATAGATTTCTGATGTCAGATGGTTTGTCATTTTGTCAGATGACTTTGAGTCTGACTTTTACAGAACCAAAGTTAAAAAGGTAACACACATGTATGTATTTTGCAGTGGGAAATTTGACATGTCCGATGACAAATACATGTCGTGTACCTTTAGGATTAAATCCTAATATGAAACACTTTAAATGGGTTTTTCTGGAAAACTAGAAGAGCTAGAGCCGAAACAACGAAAATCTGTAATCACTGCTAAAAATTGGATTTTCTTAGGATTTTTATGTGAACAACTTTAAATGCATTTTTCTGGAAAACTAGAAGAGATAGATCCAAAACAACGAAAATCTGTGATCACTGCTAAAAATTGGATTTTCTTATGATTTTTATGTGAACAACTTTAAATGCGTTTTTCTGGTAAACTAGAAGAGCTAGAGCCAAAATAACGAAAACATGTGATCACTGCTAAAAATTGGATTTTCTTAGGATTTTTATATGAAAAACTTTAAATGCGTTTTTCTGGAAAACTAGAAGAGATTGAGCCAAAATAACGAAAATCTGTGATCACTGCTAAAATTTGGCTTTACTTAGGATTTTTATATGAAAAACTGCAAATGCGTTTTTCTGGAAAACTAGAAGAGCTAGAGCAAAAATAACGAAAATCTGTGATCACTTGTATTTTCATATAAAAATTGATTTTCTTAGGATTTTTGTATGGAAAACTTTAAATACGTTTTTCTTGGAAACTAGAAGAGCTAGAGCAAAAATAACGAAAATCTGTGATCACTTGTATTTTCATATAAAAATTGATTTTCTTAGGATTTTTGTATGGAAAACTTTAAATGCGTTTTTCTTGGAAACTAGAAGAGCTATCACTTGTATTTTCATATAAAAATTGATTTTCTTAGGATTTTTGTATGGAAAACTTTAAATGCGTTTTTCTTGGAAACTAGAAGAGCTAGAGCAAAAATAACGAAAATCTGTGATCACTTGTATTTTCATATAAAAATTGATTTTCTTAGGATTTTTGTATGGAAAACTTTAAATGCGTTTTTCTTGGAAACTAGAAGAGCTAGAGCAAAAATACCGAAAATTTGTGATCACTTGTATTTTCATATAAAAATTGATTTTCTTAGGATTTTTGTATGGAAAACTTTAAATGCGTTTTTCTTGGAAACTAGAAGAGCTAGAGCAAAAATAACGAAAATCTGTGATCACTGCTAAAAATTGGATTTTCTTAGGATTTTAATATGAAAAACTTTAAATGCATTTTTCTGGTAAACTAGAAGAGCTAGAGCCAAAATAACGAAAATCTGTGATCACTTGTATTTTCATATAAAAATTGATTTTCTTAGGATTTTTGTATGGAAAACTTTAAATGCGTTTTTCTTGGAAACTAGAAGAGCTAGAGCAAAAATACCGAAAATTTGTGATCACTTGTATTTTCATATAAAAATTGATTTTCTTAGGATTTTTGTATGGAAAACTTTAAATGCGTTTTTCTTGGAAACTAGAAGAGCTAGAGCAAAAATAACGAAAATCTGTGATCACTGCTAAAAATTGGATTTTCTTAGGATTTTAATATGAAAAACTTTAAATGCATTTTTCTGGTAAACTAGAAGAGCTAGAGCCAAAATAACGAAAATCTGTGACCACTTGTATTTTCATATAAAAATTGATTTTCTTAGGATTTTTGTATGGAAAACTTTAAATGCGTTTTTCTTGGAAACTAGAAGAGCTAGAGCAAAAATAACGAAAATCTGTGATCACTTGTATTTTCATATAAAAATTGATTTTCTTAGGATTTTTGTATGGAAAACTTTAAATACGTTTTTCTTGGAAACTAGAAGAGCTAGAGCAAAAATAACGAAAATCTGTGATCACTTGTATTTTCATATAAAAATTGATTTTCTTAGGATTTTTGTATGGAAAACTTTAAATGCGTTTTTCTTGGAAACTAGAAGAGCTATCACTTGTATTTTCATATAAAAATTGATTTTCTTAGGATTTTTGTATGGAAAACTTTAAATGCGTTTTTCTTGGAAACTAGAAGAGCTAGAGCAAAAATAACGAAAATCTGTGATCACTTGTATTTTCATATAAAAATTGATTTTCTTAGGATTTTTGTATGGAAATCTTTAAATGCGTTTTTCTTGGAAACTAGAAGAGCTAGAGCAAAAATACCGAAAATTTGTGATCACTTGTATTTTCATATAAAAATTGATTTTCTTAGGATTTTTGTATGGAAAACTTTAAATGCGTTTTTCTTGGAAACTAGAAGAGCTAGGGCAAAAATAACGAAAATCTGTGATCACTTGTATTTTCATATAAAAATTGATTTTCTTAGGATTTTTGTATGGAAAACTTTAAATGCGTTTTTCTTGGAAACTAGAAGAGCTAGAGCAAAAATAACGAAAATCTGTGATCACTTGTATTTTCATATAAAAATTGATTTTCTTAGGATTTTTATATGGAAAACTTTAAATGCGTTTTTCTTGGAAACTAGAAGAGCTAGAGCAAAAATACCGAAAATTTGTGATCACTTGTATTTTCATATAAAAATTGATTTTCTTAGGATTTTTATATGGAAAACTTTAAATGCGTTTTTCTTGGAAACTAGAAGAGCTAGAGCAAAAATACCGAAAATTTGTGATCACTTGTATTTTCATATAAAAACTGATTTTCTTAGGATTTTTATATGCAAAACTTTAAATGTGTTTTTCTTGGAAACTAGAAGAGCTAGAGCAAAAATACCGAAAATTTGTGTTCACTTGTATTTTCATATAAAAACTGATTTTCTTAGGATTTTTGTATGGAAAACTTTAAATGCGTTTTTCTTGGAAACTAGAAGAGCTAGAGCAAAAATAACGAAAATCTGTGATCACTTGTATTTTCATATAAAAATTGATTTTCTTAGGATTTTTGTATGGAAAACTTTAAATGCGTTTTTCTTGGAAACTAGAAGAGCTAGAGCAAAAATAACGAAAATCTGTGATCACTTGTATTTTCATATAAAAATTGATTTTCTTAGGATTTTTGTATGGAAAACTTTAAATGCGTTTTTCTTGGAAACTAGAAGAGCTAGAGCAAAAATACCGAAAATCTGTGATCACTTGTATTTTCATATAAAAATTGATTTTCTTAGGATTTTTATATGGAAAACTTTAAATGCGTTTTTCTTGGAAACTAGAAGAGCTAGAGCAAAAATAACGAAAATCTGTGATCACTTGTATTTTCATATAAAAATTGATTTTCTTAGGATTTTTGTATGGAAAACTTTAAATGCGTTTTTCTTGGAAACTAGAAGAGCTAGAGCAAAAATAACGAAAATCTGTGATCACTTGTATTTTCATATAAAAATTGATTTTCTTAGGATTTTTGTATGGAAAACTTTAAATGCGTTTTTCTTGGAAACTAGAAGAGCTAGAGCAAAAATACCGAAAATTTGTGATCACTTGTATTTTCATATAAAAATTGATTTTCTTAGGATTTTTGTATGGAAAACTTTAAATGCGTTTTTCTTGGAAACTAGAAGAGCTAGAGCAAAAATACCGAAAATTTGTGATCACTTGTATGTTCATATAAAAACTGATTTTCTTAGGATTTTTATATGGAAAACTTTAAATGCGTTTTTCTTGGAAACTAGAAGAGCTAGAGCAAAAATAACGAAAATTTGTGTTCACTTGTATTTTCATATAAAAACTGATTTTCTTAGGATTTTTGTATGGAAAACTTTAAATGCGTTTTTCTTGGAAACTAGAAGAGCTAGAGCAAAAATACCGAAAATCTGTGATCACTTGTATTTTCATATAAAAATTGATTTTCTTAGGATTTTTGTATGGAAAACTTTAAATGCGTTTTTCTTGGAAACTAGAAGAGCTAGAGCAAAAATACCGAAAATCTGTGATCACTTGTATTTTCATATAAAAATTGATTTTCTTAGGATTTTTGTATGGAAAACTTTAAATGCGTTTTTCTTGGAAACTAGAAGAGCTAGAGCAAAAATACCGAAAATCTGTGATCACTTGTATTTTCATATAAAAAATGATTTTCTTAGGATTTTTGTATGGAAAACTTTAAATGCGTTTTTCTTGGAAACTAGAAGAGCTAGAGCAAAAATACCGAAAATCTGTGATCACTTGTATTTTCATATAAAAACTGATTTTCTTAGGATTTTTATATGGAAAACTTTAAATGCGTTTTTCTTAGAAACTAGAAGAGCTAGAGCAAAAATAACGAAAATCTGTGATCACTTGTATTTTCATATAAAAACTGATTTTCTTAGGATTTTTATATGGAAAACTTTAAATGCGTTTTTCTTAGAAACTAGAAGAGCTAGAGCAAAAATAACGAAAATCTGTGATCACTTGTATTTTCATATATAAATTGATTTTCTTAGGATTTTTATATGGAAAACTTTAAATGCGTTTTTCTTGGAAACTAGAAGAGCAAGAGCAAAAATACCGAAAATCTGTGATCACTTGTATTTTCATATAAAAACTGATTTTCTTAGGATTTTTGTATGGAAAACTTTAAATGCGTTTTTCTTGGAAACTAGAAGAGCAAGAGCAAAAATAACGAAAATCTGTGATCACTTGTATTTTCATATAAAAACTGATTTTCTTAGGATTTTTGTATGGAAAACTTTAAATGCGTTTTTCTTGGAAACTAGAAGGGCTAGAGCAAAAATAACGAAAATCTGTGATATCTTGTATTTTCATATAAAAATTGATTTTCTTAGGATTTTTGTATGGAAAACTTTAAATGCGTTTTTCTTGGAAACTAGAAGAGCTAGAGCAAAAATACCGAAAATCTGTGATCACTTGTATTTTTATATAAAAATTGATTTACTTAGGATTTTTGTATGGAAAACTTTAAATGCGTTTTTCTTGGAAACTAGAAGAGCTAGAGCAAAAATACCGAAAATCTGTGATATCTTGTATTTTCATATAAAAATTGATTTTCTTAGGATTTTTGTATGGAAAACTTTAAATGCGTTTTTCTTGGAAACTAGAAGAGCTAGAGCAAAAATACCGAAAATCTGTGATATCTTGTATTTTCATATAAAAATTGATTTTCTTAGGATTTTTGTATGGAAAACTTTAAATGCGTTTTTCTTGGAAACTAGAAGAGCTAGAGCAAAAATACCGAAAATCTGTGATCACTTGTATTTTTATATAAAAACTGATTTTCTTAGGATTTTTGTATGGAAAACTTTAAATGCGTTTTTCTTGGAAACTAGAAGAGCTAGAGCAAAAATACCGAAAATCTGTGATCACTTGTATTTTCATATAAAAATTGATTTTCTTAGGATTTTTGTATGGAAAACTTTAAATGCGTTTTTCTTGGAAACTAGAAGAGCTAGATCAAAAATAACGAAAATCTGTGATCACTTGTATTTTCATATAAAAATTGATTTTCTTAGGATTTTTGTATGGAAAACTTTAAATGCGTTTTTCTTGGAAACTAGAAGAGCTAGAGCAAAAATACCGAAAATCTGTGATCACTTGTATTTTCATATAAAAATTGATTTTCTTAGGATTTTTGTATGGAAAACTTTAAATGCGTTTTTCTTGGAAACTAGAAGAGCTAGAGCAAAAATACCGAAAATCTGTGATCACTTGTATTTTCATATAAAAACTGATTTTCTTAGGATTTTTGTATGGAAAACTTTAAATGCGTTTTTCTTGGAAACTAGAAGAGCTAGATCAAAAATAACGAAAATCTGTGATCACTTGTATTTTCATATAAAAATTGATTTTCTTAGGATTTTTGTATGGAAAACTTTAAATGCGTTTTTCTTGGAAACTAGAAGAGCTAGAGCAAAAATACCGAAAATCTGTGATCACTTGTATTTTCATATAAAAATTGATTTTCTTAGGATTTTTGTATGGAAAACTTTAAATGCGTTTTTCTTGGAAACTAGAAGAGCTAGAGCAAAAATACCGAAAATCTGTGATCACTTGTATTTTCATATAAAAACTGATTTTCTTAGGATTTTTGTATGGAAAACTTTAAATGCGTTTTTCTTGGAAACTAGAAGAGCTAGAGCAAAAATAACGAAAATCTGTGATCACTTGTATTTTCATACAAAAATTGATTTTCTTAGGATTTTTGTATGGAAAACTTTAAATGCGTTTTTCTTGGAAACTAGAAGAGCTAGAGCAAAAATAACGAAAATCTGTGATCACTTGTATTTTCATACAAAAATTGATTTTCTTAGGATTTCTGTATGGAAAACTTTAAATGCGTTTTTCTTGGAAACTAGAAGAGCTAGATCAAAAATACCGAAAATCTGTGATCACTTGTATTTTCATATAAAAATTGATTTTCTTAGGATTTCTGTATGGAAAACTTTAAATGCGTTTTTCTTGGAAACTAGAAGAGCTAGATCAAAAATACCGAAAATCTGTGATCACTTGTATTTTCATATAAAAATTGATTTTCTTAGGATTTTTGTATGGAAAACTTTAAATGCGTTTTTCTTGGAAACTAGAAGAGCTAGAGCAAAAATACCGAAAATCTGTGATCACTTGTATTTTCATATAAAAATTGATTTTCTTAGGATTTTTGTATGGAAAACTTTAAATGCGTTTTTCTTGGAAACTAGAAGAGCTAGAGCAAAAATACCGAAAATCTGTGATCACTTGTATTTTCATATAAAATTGATTTTCTTAGGATTTTTGTATGGAAAACTTTAAATGCGTTTTTCTTGGAAACTAGAAGAGCTAGAGCAAAAATTCCGAAAATTTGTGATCACTTGTATTTTCATATAAAAATTGATTTTCTTAGGATTTTTATATGGAAAACTTTAAATGCGTTTTTCTTGGAAACTAGAAGAGCTAGAGCAAAAATTCCGAAAATTTGTGATCACTTGTATTTTCATATAAAAATTGATTTACTTAGGATTTTTATATGGAAAACTTTAAATGCGTTTTTCTTGGAAACTAGAAGAGCTAGAGCAAAAATACCGAAAATCTGTGATCACTTGTATTTTCATATAAAAATTGATTTACTTAGGATTTTTATATGGAAAACTTTAAATGCGTTTTTCTTGGAAACTAGAAGAGCTAGAGCAAAAATACCGAAAATTTGTGATCACTTGTAATTTTATACAAAAATTGATTTTCTTAGGATTTTTGTATGGAAAACTTTAAATGCGTTTTTCTTGGAAACTAGAAGAGCTAGAGCAAAAATACCGAAAATTTGTGATCACTTGTAATTTTATACAAAAATTGATTTTCTTAGGATTTTTGTATGGAAAACTTTAAATGCGTTTTTCTTGGAAACTAGAAGAGCTAGAGCAAAAATAACGAAAATCTGTGATCACTTGTATTTTCATATAAAAATTGATTTTCTTAGGATTTTTGTATGGAAAACTTTAAATGCGTTTTTCTTGGAAACTAGAAGAGCTAGAGCAAAAATACCGAAAATTTGTGATCACTTGTATTTTCATATAAAATTGATTTTCTTAGGATTTTTGTATGGAAAACTTTAAATGCGTTTTTCTTGGAAACTAGAAGAGCTAGAGCAAAAATACCGAAAATTTGTGATCACTTGTATTTTCATATAAAATTGATTTTCTTAGGATTTTTGTATGGAAAACTTTAAATGCGTTTTTCTTGGAAACTAGAAGAGCTAGAGCAAAAATAACGAAAATCTGTGATCACTTGTATTTTCATATAAAAATTGATTTTCTTAGGATTTTTGTATGGAAAACTTTAAATGCGTTTTTCTTGGAAACTAGAAGAGCTAGAGCAAAAATACCGAAAATCTGTGATATCTTGTATTTTCATATAAAATTGATTTTCTTAGGATTTTTGTATGGAAAACTTTAAATGCGTTTTTCTTGGAAACTAGAAGAGCTAGAGCAAAAATACCGAAAATTTGTGATCACTTGTATTTTCATATAAAATTGATTTTCTTAGGATTTTTGTATGGAAAACTTTAAATGTGTTTTTCTTGGAAACTAGAAGAGCTAGAGCAAAAATAACGAAAATCTGTGATCACTTGTATTTTCATATAAAAATTGATTTTCTTAGGATTTTTGTATGGAAAACTTTAAATGTGTTTTTCTTGGAAGCTAGAAGAGCTAGAGCAAAAATAACGAAAATCTGTGATCACTTGTATTTTCATATAAAATTGATTTTCTTAGGATTTTTGTATGGAAAACTTTAAATGCGTTTTTCTTGGAAGCTAGAAGAGCTAGAGCAAAAATAACGAAAATCTGTGATCACTTGTATTTTCATATAAAATTGATTTTCTTAGGATTTTTGTATGGAAAACTTTAAATGCGTTTTTCTTGGAAACTAGAAGAGCTGGAGCAAAAATAACGAAAATCTGTGATCACTTGTATTTTCATACAAAAATTGATTTTCTTAGGATTTTTGTATGGAAAACTTTAAATGCGTTTTTCTTGGAAACTAGAAGAGCTAGAGCAAAAATAACGAAAATCTGTGATCACTTGTATTTTCATATAAAAATTGATTTTCTTGGGATTTTTGTATGGAAAACTTTAAATGCGTTTTTCTTGGAAACTAGAAGAGCTAGAGCAAAAATACCGAAAATCTGTGATCACTTGTATTTTCATATAAAAATTGATTTTCTTGGGATTTTTGTATGGAAAACTTTAAATGCGTTTTTCTTGGAAACTAGAAGAGCTAGAGCAAAAATACCGAAAATCTGTGATCACTTGTATTTTCATATAAAAATTGATTTTCTTAGGATTTTTGTATGGAAAACTTTAAATGCGTTTTTCTTGGAAACTAGAAGAGCTAGAGCAAAAATACCGAAAATCTGTGATCACTTGTATTTTCATATAAAAATTGATTTTCTTAGGATTTTTGTATGGAAAACTTTAAATGCGTTTTTCTTGGAAACTAGAAGAGCTAGAGCAAAAATACCGAAAATCTGTGATCACTTGTATTTTCATATAAAAATTGATTTTCTTAGGATTTTTATATGGAAAACTTTAAATGCGTTTTTCTTGGAAACTAGAAGAGCTAGAGCAAAAATAACGAAAATCTGTGATCACTTGTATTTTCATATAAAAATTGATTTTCTTAGGATTTTTGTATGGAAAACTTTAAATGCGTTTTTCTTGGAAACTAGAAGAGCAAGAGCAAAAATACCGAAAATCTGTGATCACTTGTATTTTCATATAAAAACTGATTTTCTTAGGATTTTTGTATGGAAAACTTTAAATGCGTTTTTCTTGGAAACTAGAAGGGCTAGAGCAAAAATAACGAAAATCTGTGATCACTTGTATTTTCATATAAAAATTGATTTTCTTAGGATTTTTGTATGGAAAACTTTAAATGCGTTTTTCTTGGAAACTAGAAGAGCTAGAGCAAAAATAACGAAAATCTGTGATATCTTGTATTTTCATATAAAAATTGATTTTCTTAGGATTTTTGTATGGAAAACTTTAAATGCGTTTTTCTTGGAAACTAGAAGAGCTAGAGCAAAAATACCGAAAATTTGTGATCACTTGTATTTTCATATAAAATTGATTTTCTTAGGATTTTTGTATGGAAAACTTTAAATGCGTTTTTCTTGGAAACTAGAAGAGCTAGAGCAAAAATACCGAAAATCTGTGATCACTTGTATTTTCATATAAAATTGATTTTCTTAGGATTTTTGTATGGAAAACTTTAAATGTGTTTTTCTTGGAAACTAGAAGAGCTAGAGCAAAAATAACGAAAATCTGTGATCACTTGTATTTTCATACAAAAATTGATTTTCTTAGGATTTTTGTATGGAAAACTTTAAATGTGTTTTTCTTGGAAACTAGAAGAGCTAGAGCAAAAATACCGAAAATCTGTGATCACTTGTATTTTCATATAAAAATTGATTTTCTTAGGATTTTTGTATGGAAAACTTTAAATGCGTTTTTCTTGGAAACTAGAAGAGCTAGAGCAAAAATACCGAAAATCTGTGATCACTTGTATTTTCATATAAAAACTGATTTTCTTAGGATTTTTGTATGGAAAACTTTAAATGCGTTTTTCTTGGAAACTAGAAGAGCTAGAGCAAAAATGCCGAAAATTTGTGATCACTTGTATTTTCATATAAAAATTGATTTTCTTAGGATTTTTATATGGAAAACTTTAAATGCGTTTTTCTTGGAAACTAGAAGAGCTAGAGCAAAAATAACGAAAATCTGTGATATCTTGTATTTTCATATAAAAATTGATTTTCTTAGAATTTTTGTATGGAAAACTTTAAATGCGTTTTTCTTGGAAACTAGAAGAGCTAGAGCAAAAATAACGAAAATTTGTGATCACTTGTATTTTCATATAAAATTGATTTTCTTAGGATTTTTGTATGGAAAACTTTAAATGCGTTTTTCTTGGAAACTAGAAGAGCTAGAGCAAAAATACCGAAAATCTGTGATCACTTGTATTTTCATATAAAATTGATTTTCTTAGGATTTTTGTATGGAAAACTTTAAATGCGTTTTTCTTGGAAACTAGAAGAGCTAGAGCAAAAATAACGAAAATCTGTGATCACTTGTATTTTCATACAAAAATTGATTTTCTTAGGATTTTTGTATGGAAAACTTTAAATGTGTTTTTCTTGGAAACTAGAAGAGCTAGAGCAAAAATAACGAAAATCTGTGATCACTTGTATTTTCATATAAAAATTGATTTTCTTAGGATTTTTGTATGGAAAACTTTAAATGCGTTTTTCTTGGAAACTAGAAGAGCTAGAGCAAAAATAACGAAAATCTGTGATCACTTGTATTTTCATATAAAATTGATTTTCTTAGGATTTTTGTATGGAAAACTTTAAATGCGTTTTTCTTGGAAACTAGAAGAGCTAGAGCAAAAATAACGAAAATCTGTGATCACTTGTATTTTCATACAAAAATTGATTTCCTTAGGATTTTTGTATGGAAAACTTTAAATGCGTTTTTCTTGGAAACTAGAAGAGCTAGAGCAAAAATAACGAAAATCTGTGATCACTTGTATTTTCATATAAAATTGATTTTCTTAGGATTTTTGTATGGAAAACTTTAAATGCGTTTTTCTTGGAAACTAGAAGAGCTAGAGCAAAAATAGCGAAAATCTGTGATCACTTGTATTTTCATACAAAAATTGATTTTCTTAGGATTTTTGTATGGAAAACTTTAAATGCGTTTTTCTTGGAAACTAGAAGAGCTAGAGCAAAAATAGCGAAAATCTGTGATCACTTGTATTTTCATACAAAAATTGATTTTCTTAGGATTTTTGTATGGAAAACTTTAAATGCGTTTTTCTTGGAAACTAGAAGAGCTAGAGCAAAAATAACGAAAATCTGTGATCACTTGTATTTTCATATAAAAATTGATTTTCTTAGGATTTTTGTATGGAAAACTTTAAATGCGTTTTTCTTGGAAACTAGAAGAGCTAGAGCAAAAATAACGAAAATCTGTGATCACTTGTATTTTCATATAAAAATTGATTTTCTTAGGATTTTTGTATGGAAAACTTTAAATGCGTTTTTCTTGGAAACTAGAAGAGCTAGAGCAAAAATAACGAAAATCTGTGATCACTTGTATTTGCATATAAAAATTGATTTTCTTAGGATTTTTGTATGGAAAACTTTAAATGCGTTTTTCTTGGAAACTAGAAGAGCTAGAGCAAAAATACCGAAAATCTGTGATCACTTGTATTTTCATATAAAAATTGATTTTCTTAGGATTTTTATATGGAAAACTTTAAATGCGTTTTTCTTGGAAACTAGAAGAGCTAGAGCAAAAATACCGAAAATCTGTGATCACTTGTATTTTCATATAAAAACTGATTTTCTTAGGATTTTTGTATGGAAAACTTTAAATGCGTTTTTCTTGGAAACTAGAAGAGCTAGAGCAAAAATACCGAAAATCTGTGATCACTTGTATTTTCATATAAAAACTGATTTTCTTAGGATTTTTGTATGGAAAACTTTAAATGCGTTTTTCTTAGAAACTAGAAGAGCTAGAGCAAAAATAACGAAAATCTGTGATCACTTGTATTTTCATATATAAATTGATTTTCTTAGGATTTTTATATGGAAACTAGAAGGGCTAGAGCAAAAATAACGAAAATCTGTGATCACTTGTATTTTCATATAAAAATTTATTTTCTTAGGATTTTTGTATGGAAAACTTTAAATGCGTTTTTCTTGGAAACTAGAAGAGCTAGAGCAAAAATAACGAAAATCTGTGATATCTTGTATTTTCATATAAAAATTGATTTTCTTAGGATTTTTGTATGGAAAACTTTAAATGCGTTTTTCTTGGAAACTAGAAGAGCTAGAGCAAAAATAACGAAAATCTGTGATATCTTGTATTTTCATATAAAAATTGATTTTCTTAGGATTTTTGTATGGAAAACTTTAAATGCGTTTTTCTTGGAAACTAGAAGAGCTAGAGCAAAAATAACGAAAATCTGTGATCACTTGTATTTTCATATATAAATTGATTTTCTTAGGATTTTTGTATGGAAAACTTTAAATGCGTTTTTCTTGGAAACTAGAAGAGATAGAGCAAAAATAACGAAAATCTGTGATCACTTGTATTTTCATATAAAAATTGATTTTCTTAGGATTTTTGTATGGAAAACTTTAAATGCGTTTTTCTTGGAAACTAGAAGGGCTAGAGCAAAAATAACGAAAATCTGTGATCACTTGTATTTTCATATAAAAATTGATTTTCTTAGGATTTTTGTATGGAAAACTTTAAATGCGTTTTTCTTGGAAACTAGAAGAGCAAGAGCAAAAATACCGAAAATCTGTGATCACTTGTATTTTCATATAAAAACTGATTTTCTTAGGATTTTTGTATGGAAAACTTTAAATGCGTTTTTCTTGGAAACTAGAAGGGCTAGAGCAAAAATACCGAAAATCTGTGATCACTTGTATTTTCATATAAAAACTGATTTTCTTAGGATTTTTGTATGGAAAACTTTAAATGCGTTTTTCTTGGAAACTAGAAGGGCTAGAGCAAAAATAACGAAAATCTGTGATCACTTGTATTTTCATATAAAAATTGATTTTCTTAGGATTTTTGTATGGAAAACTTTAAATGCGTTTTTCTTGGAAACTAGAAGAGCAAGAGCAAAAATACCGAAAATCTGTGATCACTTGTATTTTCATATAAAAACTGATTTTCTTAGGATTTTTGTATGGAAAACTTTAAATGCGTTTTTCTTGGAAACTAGAAGGGCTAGAGCAAAAATAACGAAAATCTGTGATCACTTGTATTTTCATATAAAAATTGATTTTCTTAGGATTTTTGTATGGAAAACTTTAAATGCGTTTTTCTTGGAAACTAGAAGAGCTAGAGCAAAAATAACGAAAATCTGTGATCACTTGTATTTTCATATAAAAATTGATTTACTTAGGATTTTTATATGGAAAACTTTAAATGCGTTTTTCTTGGAAACTAGAAGAGCTAGAGCAAAAATAACGAAAATCTGTGATATCTTGTATTTTCATATAAAAATTGATTTTCTTAGGATTTTTGTATGGAAAACTTTAAATGCGTTTTTCTTGGAAACTAGAAGAGCTAGAGCAAAAATACCGAACATTTGTGATCACTTGTATTTTCATATAAAATTGATTTTCTTAGGATTTTTGTATGGAAAACTTTAAATGCGTTTTTCTTGGAAACTAGAAGAGCTAGAGCAAAAATAACGAAAATCTGTGATCACTTGTATTTTCATATAAAAATTGATTTTCTTAGGATTTTTGTATGGAAAACTTTAAATGCGTTTTTCTTGGAAACTAGAAGAGCTAGAGCAAAAATACCGAAAATCTGTGATCACTTGTATTTTCATATAAAAATTGATTTTCTTAGGATTTTTGTATGGAAAACTTTAAATGCGTTTTTCTTGGAAACTAGAAGGGCTAGAGCAAAAATAACGAAAATCTGTGATCACTTGTATTTTCATATAAAAATTGATTTTCTTAGGATTTTTGTATGGAAAACTTTAAATGCGTTTTTCTTGGAAACTAGAAGAGCTAGAGCAAAAATAACGAAAATCTGTGATCACTTGTATTTTCATATAAAAATTGATTTACTTAGGATTTTTATATGGAAAACTTTAAATGCGTTTTTCTTGGAAACTAGAAGAGCTAGAGCAAAAATAACGAAAATCTGTGATATCTTGTATTTTCATATAAAAATTGATTTTCTTAGGATTTTTATATGGAAAACTTTAAATGCGTTTTTCTTGGAAACTAGAAGAGCTAGAGCAAAAATACCGAAAATTTGTGATCACTTGTATTTTCATATAAAATTGATTTTCTTAGGATTTTTGTATGGAAAACTTTAAATGCGTTTTTCTTGGAAACTAGAAGAGCTAGAGCAAAAATACCGAAAATCTGTGATCACTTGTATTTTCATATAAAATTGATTTTTTTAGGATTTTTGTATGGAAAACTTTAAATGCGTTTTTCTTGGAAACTAGAAGAGCTAGAGCAAAAATACCGAAAATCTGTGATCACTTGTATTTTCATATAAAAATTGATTTTCTTAGGATTTTTGTATGGAAAACTTTAAATGCGTTTTTCTTGGAAACTAGAAGAGCTAGAGCAAAAATGCCGAAAATTTGTGATCACTTGTATTTTCATATAAAAATTGATTTTCTTAGGATTTTTGTATGGAAAACTTTAAATGCGTTTTTCTTGGAAACTAGAAGAGCTAGAGCAAAAATACCGAAAATCTGTGATCACTTGTATTTTCATATAAAAATTGATTTTCTTAGGATTTTTGTATGGAAAACTTTAAATGCGTTTTTCTTGGAAACTAGAAGAGCTAGAGCAAAAATACCGAAAATCTGTGATCACTTGTATTTTCATATAAAAACTGATTTTCTTAGGATTTTTGTATGGAAAACTTTAAATGCGTTTTTCTTGGAAACTAGAAGAGCTAGAGCAAAAATACCGAAAATCTGTGATCACTTGTATTTTCATATAAAAATTGATTTTCTTAGGATTTTTGTATGGAAAACTTTAAATGCGTTTTTCTTGGAAACTAGAAGAGCTAGAGCAAAAATAACGAAAATCTGTGATCACTTGTATTTTCATATAAAAATTGATTTACTTAGGATTTTTATATGGAAAACTTTAAATGCGTTTTTCTTGGAAACTAGAAGAGCTAGAGCAAAAATAACGAAAATCTGTGATATCTTGTATTTTCATATAAAAATTGATTTTCTTAGGATTTTTGTATGGAAAACTTTAAATGCGTTTTTCTTGGAAACTAGAAGAGCTAGAGCAAAAATAACGAAAATCTGTGATCACTTGTATTTTCATATAAAAATTGATTTACTTAGGATTTTTATATGGAAAACTTTAAATGCGTTTTTCTTGGAAACTAGAAGGGCTAGAGCAAAAATAATGAAAATCTGTGATCACTTGTATTTTCATATAAAAATTGATTTTCTTAGGATTTTTGTATGGAAAACTTTAAATGCGTTTTTCTTGGAAACTAGAAGAGCTAGAGCAAAAATAACGAAAATCTGTGATCACTTGTATTTTCATATAAAAATTGATTTACTTAGGATTTTTATATGGAAAACTTTAAATGCGTTTTTCTTGGAAACTAGAAGAGCTAGAGCAAAAATAACGAAAATCTGTGATATCTTGTATTTTCATATAAAAATTGATTTTCTTAGGATTTTTATATGGAAAACTTTAAATGCGTTTTTCTTGGAAACTAGAAGAGCTAGAGCAAAAATAACGAAAATCTGTGATATCTTGTATTTTCATATAAAAATTGATTTTCTTAGGATTTTTATATGGAAAACTTTAAATGCGTTTTTCTTGGAAACTAGAAGAGCTAGAGCAAAAATAACGAAAATCTGTGATATCTTGTATTTTCATATAAAAATTGATTTTCTTAGGATTTTTATATGGAAAACTTTAAATGCGTTTTTCTTGGAAACTAGAAGAGCTAGAGCAAAAATAACGAAAATCTGTGATATCTTGTATTTTCATATAAAAATTGATTTTCTTAGGATTTTTATATGGAAAACTTTAAATGCGTTTTTCTTGGAAACTAGAAGAGCTAGAGCAAAAATACCGAAAATTTGTGATCACTTGTATTTTCATATAAAATTGATTTTCTTAGGATTTTTGTATGGAAAACTTTAAATGCGTTTTTCTTGGAAACTAGAAGAGCTAGAGCAAAAATACCGAAAATCTGTGATCACTTGTATTTTCATATAAAATTGATTTTCTTAGGATTTTTGTATGGAAAACTTTAAATGCGTTTTTCTTGGAAACTAGAAGAGCTAGAGCAAAAATACCGAAAATCTGTGATCACTTGTATTTTCATATAAAAATTGATTTTCTTAGGATTTTTGTATGGAAAACTTTAAATGCGTTTTTCTTGGAAACTAGAAGAGCTAGAGCAAAAATGCCGAAAATTTGTGATCACTTGTATTTTCATATAAAAATTGATTTTCTTAGGATTTTTGTATGGAAAACTTTAAATGCGTTTTTCTTGGAAACTAGAAGAGCTAGAGCAAAAATACCGAAAATCTGTGATCACTTGTATTTTCATATAAAAATTGATTTTCTTAGGATTTTTGTATGGAAAACTTTAAATGCGTTTTTCTTGGAAACTAGAAGAGCTAGAGCAAAAATACCGAAAATCTGTGATCACTTGTATTTTCATATAAAAACTGATTTTCTTAGGATTTTTATATGGAAAACTTTAAATGCGTTTTTCTTGGAAACTAGAAGAGCTAGAGCAAAAATAACGAAAATCTGTGATCACTTGTATTTTCATATAAAAATTGATTTACTTAGGATTTTTATATGGAAAACTTTAAATGCGTTTTTCTTGGAAACTAGAAGAGCTAGAGCAAAAATAACGAAAATCTGTGATATCTTGTATTTTCATATAAAAATTGATTTTCTTAGGATTTTTATATGGAAAACTTTAAATGCGTTTTTCTTGGAAACTAGAAGAGCTAGAGCAAAAATACCGAAAATTTGTGATCACTTGTATTTTCATATAAAATTGATTTTCTTAGGATTTTTGTATGGAAAACTTTAAATGCGTTTTTCTTGGAAACTAGAAGAGCTAGAGCAAAAATACCGAAAATCTGTGATCACTTGTATTTTCATATAAAATTGATTTTCTTAGGATTTTTGTATGGAAAACTTTAAATGCGTTTTTCTTGGAAACTAGAAGAGCTAGAGCAAAAATACCGAAAATCTGTGATCACTTGTATTTTCATATAAAATTGATTTTCTTAGGATTTTTGTATGGAAAACTTTAAATGCGTTTTTCTTGGAAACTAGAAGAGCTAGAGCAAAAATGCCGAAAATTTGTGATCACTTGTATTTTCATATAAAAATTGATTTTCTTAGGATTTTTGTATGGAAAACTTTAAATGCGTTTTTCTTGGAAACTAGAAGAGCTAGAGCAAAAATACCGAAAATCTGTGATCACTTGTATTTTCATATAAAAATTGATTTTCTTAGGATTTTTGTATGGAAAACTTTAAATGCGTTTTTCTTGGAAACTAGAAGAGCTAGAGCAAAAATACCGAAAATCTGTGATCACTTGTATTTTCATATAAAAACTGATTTTCTTAGGATTTTTGTATGGAAAACTTTAAATGCGTTTTTCTTGGAAACTAGAAGAGCTAGAGCAAAAATACCGAAAATCTGTGATCACTTGTATTTTCATATAAAAATTGATTTTCTTAGGATTTTTGTATGGAAAACTTTAAATGCGTTTTTCTTGGAAACTAGAAGAGCTAGAGCAAAAATAACGAAAATCTGTGATCACTTGTATTTTCATATAAAAATTGATTTACTTAGTATTTTTATATGGAAAACTTTAAATGCGTTTTTCTTGGAAACTAGAAGAGCTAGAGCAAAAATAACGAAAATCTGTGATATCTTGTATTTTCATATAAAAATTGATTTTCTTAGGATTTTTGTATGGAAAACTTTAAATGCGTTTTTCTTGGAAACTAGAAGAGCTAGAGCAAAAATAACGAAAATCTGTGATCACTTGTATTTTCATATAAAAATTGATTTACTTAGGATTTTTATATGGAAAACTTTAAATGCGTTTTTCTTGGAAACTAGAAGGGCTAGAGCAAAAATAACGAAAATCTGTGATCACTTGTATTTTCATATAAAAATTGATTTTCTTAGGATTTTTGTATGGAAAACTTTAAATGCGTTTTTCTTGGAAACTAGAAGAGCTAGAGCAAAAATAACGAAAATCTGTGATCACTTGTATTTTCATATAAAAATTGATTTACTTAGGATTTTTATATGGAAAACTTTAAATGCGTTTTTCTTGGAAACTAGAAGAGCTAGAGCAAAAATAACGAAAATCTGTGATATCTTGTATTTTCATATAAAAATTGATTTTCTTAGGATTTTTATATGGAAAACTTTAAATGCGTTTTTCTTGGAAACTAGAAGAGCTAGAGCAAAAATACCGAAAATTTGTGATCACTTGTATTTTCATATAAAATTGATTTTCTTAGGATTTTTGTATGGAAAACTTTAAATGCGTTTTTCTTGGAAACTAGAAGAGCTAGAGCAAAAATACCGAAAATCTGTGATCACTTGTATTTTCATATAAAATTGATTTTCTTAGGATTTTTGTATGGAAAACTTTAAATGCGTTTTTCTTGGAAACTAGAAGAGCTAGAGCAAAAATACCGAAAATCTGTGATCACTTGTATTTTCATTTAAAAATTGATTTTCTTAGGATTTTTGTATGGAAAACTTTAAATGCGTTTTTCTTGGAAACTAGAAGAGCTAGAGCAAAAATGCCGAAAATTTGTGATCACTTGTATTTTCATATAAAAATTGATTTTCTTAGGATTTTTGTATGGAAAACTTTAAATGCGTTTTTCTTGGAAACTAGAAGAGCTAGAGCAAAAATACCGAAAATCTGTGATCACTTGTATTTTCATATAAAAATTGATTTTCTTAGGATTTTTGTATGGAAAACTTTAAATGCGTTTTTCTTGGAAACTAGAAGAGCTAGAGCAAAAATACCGAAAATCTGTGATCACTTGTATTTTCATATAAAAACTGATTTTCTTAGGAATTTTGTATGGAAAACTTTAAATGCGTTTTTCTTGGAAACTAGAAGAGCTAGAGCAAAAATACCGAAAATCTGTGATCACTTGTATTTTCATATAAAAATTGATTTTCTTAGGATTTTTGTATGGAAAACTTTAAATGCGTTTTTCTTGGAAACTAGAAGAGCTAGAGCAAAAATAACGAAAATCTGTGATCACTTGTATTTTCATATAAAAATTGATTTACTTAGGATTTTTATATGGAAAACTTTAAATGCGTTTTTCTTGGAAACTAGAAGAGCTAGAGCAAAAATAACGAAAATCTGTGATATCTTGTATTTTCATATAAAAATTGATTTTCTTAGGATTTTTGTATGGAAAACTTTAAATGCGTTTTTCTTGGAAACTAGAAGAGCTAGAGCAAAAATAACGAAAATCTGTGATCACTTGTATTTTCATATAAAATTGATTTTCTTAGGATTTTTGTATGGAAAACTTTAAATGCGTTTTTCTTGGAAACTAGAAGAGCTAGAGCAAAAATAACGAAAATCTGTGATCACTTGTATTTTCATACAAAAATTGATTTTCTTAGGATTTTTGTATGGAAAACTTTAAATGTGTTTTTCTTGGAAACTAGAAGAGCTAGAGCAAAAATAACGAAAATCTGTGATCACTTGTATTTTCATATAAAAATTGATTTTCTTAGGATTTTTGTATGGAAAACTTTAAATGCGTTTTTCTTGGAAACTAGAAGAGCTAGAGCAAAAATACCGAAAATTTGTGATCACTTGTATTTTCATATAAAATTGATTTTCTTAGGATTTTTGTATGGAAAACTTTAAATGCGTTTTTCTTGGAAACTAGAAGAGCTAGAGCAAAAATACCGAAAATTTGTGATCACTTGTATTTTCATATAAAATTGATTTTCTTAGGATTTTTGTATGGAAAACTTTAAATGCGTTTTTCTTGGAAACTAGAAGAGCTAGAGCAAAAATAACGAAAATCTGTGATCACTTGTATTTTCATACAAAAATTGATTTTCTTAGGATTTTTGTATGGAAAACTTTAAATGTGTTTTTCTTGGAAACTAGAAGAGCTAGAGCAAAAATAACGAAAATCTGTGATCACTTGTATTTTCATATAAAAATTGATTTTCTTAGGATTTTTGTATGGAAAACTTTAAATGCGTTTTTCTTGGAAACTAGAAGAGCTAGAGCAAAAATACCGAAAATTTGTGATCACTTGTATTTTCATATAAAATTGATTTTCTTAGGATTTTTGTATGGAAAACTTTAAATGCGTTTTTCTTGGAAACTAGATCACTTGTATTTTCATATAAAATTGATTTTCTTAGGATTTTTGTATGGAAAACTTTAAATGCGTTTTTCTTGGAAACTAGAAGAGCTAGAGCAAAAATACCGCAAATTTGTGATCACTTGTATTTTCATATAAAATTGATTTTCTTAGGATTTTTGTATGGAAAACTTTAAATGCGTTTTTCTTGGAAACTAGAAGAGCTAGAGCAAAAATACCGAAAATCTGTGATCACTTGTATTTTCATATAAAATTGATTTTCTTAGGATTTTTGTATGGAAAACTTTAAATGCGTTTTTCTTGGAAACTAGAAGAGCTAGAGCAAAAATACCGAAAATTTGTGATCACTTGTATTTTCATATAAAATTGATTTTCTTAGGATTTTTGTATGGAAAACTTTAAATGCGTTTTTCTTGGAAACTAGATCACTTGTATTTTCATATAAAATTGATTTTCTTAGGATTTTTGTATGGAAAACTTTAAATGCGTTTTTCTTGGAAACTAGAAGAGCTAGAGCAAAAATACCGAAAATTTGTGATCACTTGTATTTTCATATAAAATTGATTTTCTTAGGATTTTTGTATGGAAAACTTTAAATGCGTTTTTCTTGGAAACTAGAAGAGCTAGAGCAAAAATAACGAAAATCTGTGATCACTTGTATTTTCATATATAAATTGATTTTCTTAGGATTTTTGTATGGAAAACTTTAAATGCGTTTTTCTTGGAAACTAGAAGAGATAGAGCAAAAATAACGAAAATCTGTGATCACTTGTATTTTCATATAAAAATTGATTTTCTTAGGATTTTTGTATGGAAAACTTTAAATGCGTTTTTCTTGGAAACTAGAAGGGCTAGAGCAAAAATAACGAAAATCTGTGATCACTTGTATTTTCATATAAAAATTGATTTTCTTAGGATTTTTGTATGGAAAACTTTAAATGCGTTTTTCTTGGAAACTAGAAGAGCTAGAGCAAAAATACCGAAAATTTGTGATCACTTGTATTTTCATATAAAATTGATTTTCTTAGGATTTTTGTATGGAAAACTTTAAATGCGTTTTTCTTGGAAACTAGAAGAGCTAGAGCAAAAATAACGAAAATCTGTGATCACTTGTATTTTCATATATAAATTGATTTTCTTAGGATTTTTGTATGGAAAACTTTAAATGCGTTTTTCTTGGAAACTAGAAGAGATAGAGCAAAAATAACGAAAATCTGTGATCACTTGTATTTTCATATAAAAATTGATTTTCTTAGGATTTTTGTATGGAAAACTTTAAATGCGTTTTTCTTGGAAACTAGAAGGGCTAGAGCAAAAATAACGAAAATCTGTGATCACTTGTATTTTCATATAAAAATTGATTTTCTTAGGATTTTTGTATGGAAAACTTTAAATGCGTTTTTCTTGGAAACTAGAAGAGCAAGAGCAAAAATACCGAAAATCTGTGATCACTTGTATTTTCATATAAAAACTGATTTTCTTAGGATTTTTGTATGGAAAACTTTAAATGCGTTTTTCTTGGAAACTAGAAGAGCTAGAGCAAAAATAACGAAAATCTGTGATCACTTGTATTTTCATATATAAATTGATTTTCTTAGGATTTTTGTATGGAAAACTTTAAATGCGTTTTTCTTGGAAACTAGAAGAGCTAGAGCAAAAATAACGAAAATCTGTGATCACTTGTATTTTCATATATAAATTGATTTTCTTAGGATTTTTGTATGGAAAACTTTAAATGCGTTTTTCTTGGAAACTAGAAGAGCTAGAGCAAAAATAACGAAAATCTGTGATCACTTGTATTTTCATATAAAAACTGATTTTCTTAGGATTTTTGTATGGAAAACTTTAAATGCGTTTTTCTTGGAAACTAGAAGAGCTAGAGCAAAAATAACGAAAATCTGTGATCACTTGTATTTTCATATAAAAATTGATTTTCTTAGGATTTTTGTATGGAAAACTTTAAATGCGTTTTTCTTGGAAACTAGAAGAGCTAGAGCAAAAATACCGAAAATTTGTGATCACTTGTATTTTCATATAAAATTGATTTTCTTAGGATTTTTGTATGGAAAACTTTAAATGCGTTTTTCTTGGAAACTAGATCACTTGTATTTTCATATAAAATTGATTTTCTTAGGATTTTTGTATGGAAAACTTTAAATGCGTTTTTCTTGGAAACTAGAAGAGCTAGAGCAAAAATACCGCAAATTTGTGATCACTTGTATTTTCATATAAAATTGATTTTCTTAGGATTTTTGTATGGAAAACTTTAAATGCGTTTTTCTTGGAAACTAGAAGAGCTAGAGCAAAAATACCGAAAATCTGTGATCACTTGTATTTTCATATAAAATTGATTTTCTTAGGATTTTTGTATGGAAAACTTTAAATGCGTTTTTCTTGGAAACTAGAAGAGCTAGAGCAAAAATACCGAAAATTTGTGATCACTTGTATTTTCATATAAAATTGATTTTCTTAGGATTTTTGTATGGAAAACTTTAAATGCGTTTTTCTTGGAAACTAGATCACTTGTATTTTCATATAAAATTGATTTTCTTAGGATTTTTGTATGGAAAACTTTAAATGCGTTTTTCTTGGAAACTAGAAGAGCTAGAGCAAAAATACCGAAAATTTGTGATCACTTGTATTTTCATATAAAATTGATTTTCTTAGGATTTTTGTATGGAAAACTTTAAATGCGTTTTTCTTGGAAACTAGAAGAGCTAGAGCAAAAATAACGAAAATCTGTGATCACTTGTATTTTCATATATAAATTGATTTTCTTAGGATTTTTGTATGGAAAACTTTAAATGCGTTTTTCTTGGAAACTAGAAGAGATAGAGCAAAAATAACGAAAATCTGTGATCACTTGTATTTTCATATAAAAATTGATTTTCTTAGGATTTTTGTATGGAAAACTTTAAATGCGTTTTTCTTGGAAACTAGAAGGGCTAGAGCAAAAATAACGAAAATCTGTGATCACTTGTATTTTCATATAAAAATTGATTTTCTTAGGATTTTTGTATGGAAAACTTTAAATGCGTTTTTCTTGGAAACTAGAAGAGCTAGAGCAAAAATACCGAAAATTTGTGATCACTTGTATTTTCATATAAAATTGATTTTCTTAGGATTTTTGTATGGAAAACTTTAAATGCGTTTTTCTTGGAAACTAGAAGAGCTAGAGCAAAAATAACGAAAATCTGTGATCACTTGTATTTTCATATATAAATTGATTTTCTTAGGATTTTTGTATGGAAAACTTTAAATGCGTTTTTCTTGGAAACTAGAAGAGATAGAGCAAAAATAACGAAAATCTGTGATCACTTGTATTTTCATATAAAAATTGATTTTCTTAGGATTTTTGTATGGAAAACTTTAAATGCGTTTTTCTTGGAAACTAGAAGGGCTAGAGCAAAAATAACGAAAATCTGTGATCACTTGTATTTTCATATAAAAATTGATTTTCTTAGGATTTTTGTATGGAAAACTTTAAATGCGTTTTTCTTGGAAACTAGAAGAGCAAGAGCAAAAATACCGAAAATCTGTGATCACTTGTATTTTCATATAAAAACTGATTTTCTTAGGATTTTTGTATGGAAAACTTTAAATGCGTTTTTCTTGGAAACTAGAAGAGCTAGAGCAAAAATAACGAAAATCTGTGATCACTTGTATTTTCATATATAAATTGATTTTCTTAGGATTTTTGTATGGAAAACTTTAAATGCGTTTTTCTTGGAAACTAGAAGAGCTAGAGCAAAAATAACGAAAATCTGTGATCACTTGTATTTTCATATATAAATTGATTTTCTTAGGATTTTTGTATGGAAAACTTTAAATGCGTTTTTCTTGGAAACTAGAAGAGCTAGAGCAAAAATAACGAAAATCTGTGATCACTTGTATTTTCATATATAAATTGATTTTCTTAGGATTTTTGTATGGAAAACTTTAAATGCGTTTTTCTTGGAAACTAGAAGAGCTAGAGCAAAAATAACGAAAATCTGTGATCACTTGTATTTTCATATATAAATTGATTTTCTTAGGATTTTTGTATGGAAAACTTTAAATGCGTTTTTCTTGGAAACTAGAAGAGCTAGAGCAAAAATAACGAAAATCTGTTATCACTTGTATTTTCATATAAAAATTGATTTTCTTAGGATTTTTGTATGGAAAACTTTAAATGCGTTTTTCTTGGAAACTAGAAGAGCTAGAGCAAAAATAACGAAAATCTGTGATCACTTGTATTTTCATATATAAATTGATTTTCTTAGGATTTTTGTATGGAAAACTTTAAATGCGTTTTTCTTGGAAACTAGAAGAGCTAGAGCAAAAATAACGAAAATCTGTGATCACTTGTATTTTCATATATAAATTGATTTTCTTAGGATTTTTGTATGGAAAACTTTAAATGCGTTTTTCTTGGAAACTAGAAGAGCAAGAGCAAAAATACCGAAAATCTGTGATCACTTGTATTTTCATATAAAAACTGATTTTCTTAGGATTTTTGTATGGAAAACTTTAAATGCGTTTTTCTTGGAAACTAGAAGAGCTAGAGCAAAAATAACGAAAATCTGTGATCACTTGTATTTTCATATATAAATTGATTTTCTTAGGATTTTTGTATGGAAAACTTTAAATGCGTTTTTCTTGGAAACTAGAAGAGCTAGAGCAAAAATAACGAAAATCTGTGATCACTTGTATTTTCATATATAAATTGATTTTCTTAGGATTTTTGTATGGAAAACTTTAAATGCGTTTTTCTTGGAAACTAGAAGAGCTAGAGCAAAAATAACGAAAATCTGTGATCACTTGTATTTTCATATATAAATTGATTTTCTTAGGATTTTTGTATGGAAAACTTTAAATGCGTTTTTCTTGGAAACTAGAAGAGCTAGAGCAAAAATAACGAAAATCTGTGATCACTTGTATTTTCATATATAAATTGATTTTCTTAGGATTTTTGTATGGAAAACTTTAAATGCGTTTTTCTTGGAAACTAGAAGAGCTAGAGCAAAAATAACGAAAATCTGTGATCACTTGTATTTTCATATATAAATTGATTTTCTTAGGATTTTTGTATGGAAAACTTTAAATGCGTTTTTCTTGGAAACTAGAAGAGCTAGAGCAAAAATAACGAAAATCTGTTATCACTTGTATTTTCATATAAAAATTGATTTTCTTAGGATTTTTGTATGGAAAACTTTAAAAGCGTTTTTCTTGGAAACTAGAAGAGCTAGAGCAAAAATAACGAAAATCTGTGATCACTTGTATTTTCATATAAAAACTGATTTTCTTAGGATTTTTGTATGGAAAACTTTAAATGCGTTTTTCTTGGAAACTAGAAGAGCTAGAGCAAAAGTACCGAAAATCTGTGATCACTTGTATTTTCATATAAAAATTGATTTTCTTAGGATTTTTGTATGGAAAACTTTAAATGCGTTTTTCTTGGAAACTAGAAGAGCTAGAGCAAAAATACCGAAAATCTGTGATCACTTGTATTTTCATATAAAAACTGATTTTCTTAGGATTTTTGTATGGAAAACTTTAAATGCGTTTTTCTTGGAAACTAGAAGAGCTAGAGCAAAAATACCGAAAATCTGTGATCACTTGTATTTTCATATAAAAATTGATTTTCTTAGGATTTTTGTATGGAAAACTTTAAATGCGTTTTTCTTGAAAACTAGAAGAGCTAGAGCAAAAGTACCGAAAATCTGTGATCACTTGTATCTTCATATAAAAATTGATTTTCTTAGGATTTTGTATGGAAAACTTTAAATGCGTTTTTCTTGAAAACTAGAAGAGCTAGAGCAAAAGTACCGAAAATCTGTGATCACTTGTATTTTCATATAAAAACTGATTTTCTTAGGATTTTTGTATGGAAAACTTTAAATGCGTTTTTCTTGGAAACTAGAAGAGCTAGAGCAAAAATACCGAAAATCTGTGATCACTTGTATTTTCATATAAAAATTGATTTTCTTAGGATTTTTGTATGGAAAACTTTAAATGCGTTTTTCTTGGAAACTAGAAGAGCTAGAGCAAAAATAACGAAAATCTGTGATCACTTGTATTTTCATATAAAAACTGATTTTCTTAGGATTTTTGTATGGAAAACTTTAAATGAGTTTTTCTTGGAAACTAGAAGAGCTAGAGCAAAAATAACGAAAATCTGTGATCACTTGTATTTTCATATAAAAATTGATTTTCTTAGGATTTTTGTATGGAAAACTTTAAATGCGTTTTTCTTGAAAACTAGAAGAGCTAGAGCAAAAGTACCGAAAATCTGTGATCACTTGTATTTTCATATAAAAATTGATTTTCTTAGGATTTTGTATGGAAAACTTTAAATGCGTTTTTCTTGAAAACTAGAAGAGCTAGAGCAAAAGTACCGAAAATCTGTGATCACTTGTATTTTCATATAAAAATTGATTTTCTTAGGATTTTGTATGGAAAACTTTAAATGCGTTTTTCTTGAAAACTAGAAGAGCTAGAGCAAAAGTACCGAAAATCTGTGATCACTTGTATTTTCATATAAAAATTGATTTTCTTAGGATTTTTGTATGGAAAACTTTAAATGCGTTTTTCTTGGAAACTAGAAGAGCTAGAGCAAAAATAACGAAAATCTGTTATCACTTGTATTTTCATATAAAAATTGATTTTCTTAGGATTTTTGTATGGAAAACTTTAAAAGCGTTTTTCTTGGAAACTAGAAGAGCTAGAGCAAAAATAACGAAAATCTGTGAACACTTGTATCTATCTACATCTATATATATAAAAATGAAAAATGTTTGTATGTTTGTGGGTTTGTGGGTTTGTGGGTTTGTGGGTTTGTTGGCTTATAGACTCCGAAACTACTGAACCGATTATCTTGAAATTTTTACAGTAACATCACGTGAGCCCTAAAAATAAAATAGGCTACTTATTTTTTCGATAGGGGCAGGGGAATTGGTACCCCCCATAGGATGCCAATATTTATTATCGCATATCTTAAGAGCCGCTGGACGCATTTTGCTGAACTTTTTGTAGTAGGATCTTCTGAGCCCCAAAATTGAAATAAAATAGCAGCGGGGGAAGTGGTTCCCCCCATAGGACGCCAATGCTTAATATCGCATATCTTATGAACTGTTATAGTGAGAATGTTCAAACTTTGTGGAAGTCACTCTTATGGTATACTACACTTTTGAAAATAAAAATAAAGCGGGTAGGGGAGGGGGGGGGGAAACCTCCCAGAGGATGCATATATTAAATATCGCTTAACTGAAGAACTATTAAAGGGGGAGTCTTCAAACGTGGTTAAAGCTACTACTATGGCAAACTATAAATTTCAGTATAAAAATGGGCGGGGTAAAGAGGGAAGGAGCAGTACCCCTCATAGATAGAAATAAAAATAAGAGCCACTGCACGCATTTTGTTGATTTTTTGGTGGTAGGATCTTCTGAGCCCCGAAATTGAAATAAAGTAGCAGCGGGGGAAGTGGTTTTCCCCATAGGACGCCAATGTTTACCATCGCAAATCTTATGAACTGTTATAGTGAGAATGTTCAAACTTTGTGGAAGTCACTCTTATGGTATACTACACTTTTGAAAATAAAAATAAAGCGGGTAGGCGCAGGGGGGGAAATACCTCCCATAGGATGCATACATTAAATATCGCTCAACTGAAGAACTATTAAAGGGAGAGTCTTCAAACGTGGTTAAAGCCACTATTATAGTAAACTATAAATTTCAATAAAAAATGTGCGGGGTAGACAGGGGAGCAGCAGTACCCCTCATAGAAGACATATAAATAAGAGAAACTGCACGCATTTTGTTGAACTTTTGGTAGTAGGATCTTCTGAGCCCCAAAATTGGAATAAAATAGCTGCGGAGGAAGTGATGCCCATCATAGGACGCCAATGTTTAATATCGCATATCTTAAGAACTGTTATAGTGGGAATGTTCAAACTTTCTAGAAGTCACTCTTATGGTATACTACACTTTTGAAAATAAAAATAAAGCGGACAGGTGCAGGGGGGGAAATACCTCCCATAGGATGCATACATTAAATATCGCTCAACTGAAGAACTATTAAAGGGAGAGTCTTCAAACGTAGTTAAAGCTACTATTATGGTAAACTATAAATTTCAATAAAGAAATGGGCGGGGTAGCCAGAGGAGGAGTAGTACCCCTCATAGATAGAAATATTAATAAGAGCCGCTGCAATCAATTTGTTGAACTTTTGGTAGTAGGATCTTATGAGCCCCAAAATTGAAATAAAGTAGCAGCGGGGGAAGTGGTTTTCACCATAGGACGCCAATGTATACCATCGCATATCTTAAAAACTGTTATAGTGGGAATGTTCAAACTTTCTAGAAGTCACTCTTATGGTATACTACACTTTTGAAAATAAAAATAAAGCGGACAGGTGCAGGGGGGGAAATACCTCCCATAGGATGCATACATTAAATATCGCTCAACTGAAGAACTATTAAAGGGAGAGTCTTCAAACGTAGTTAAAGCTACTATTATGGTAAACTATAAATTTCAATAAAGAAATGGGCGGGGTAGCCAGAGGAGGAGTAGTACCCCTCATAGATAGAAATATTAATAAGAGCCGCTGCAATCAATTTGTTGAACTTTTGGTAGTAGGATCTTATGAGCCCCAAAATTGAAATAAAGTAGCAGCGGGGGAAGTGGTTTTCACCATAGGACGCCAATGTATACCATCGCATATCTTAAAAACTGTTATAGTGAGAAAGTTCAAACTTTGTAGAAGTCACTCTTATGGTATACTTCACTTTGAAAATAAAAATAAAGCGGGTAGGCGCAGGGGGGAACTACCTTCCATAGGATGCATATATTTAATATCTCTCAACCGATAAAGTGGTTAAAGCAGTGTAGCGAAGCGCACCGGGTTAAGCTAGTATATATATAAAAATGAAAAATGTTTGTATGTTTGTGTGTTTGTGTGTTTGTTTGTTTGTTGGCTTATAGACTCCGAAACTACTGAACCGATTTTCTTGAAATTTTTACAGTAACATCACGTGAGCCCTAAAAATAAAATAGGCTACTTATTTTTTCGATAGGGGCAGGGGAATTGGTACCCCCCATAGGATGCCAATATTTATTATCGCATATCTTAAGAGCCGCTGGCGGCATTTTGCTGAACTTTTTGTAGTAGGATCTTCTGAGCCCCGAAATTAAAATAAAATAGCAGCGGGGGTATTTGAATCCCCCATAGGACGCCAATGTTTAACATCGCATATCTTAAGAACTGTTATAGTGAGAATGTTCAAACTTTGTGGAAGTCACTCTTATGGTATACTACACTTTTGAAAATAAAAATAAAGCGGGTAGGGGAGGGGGGGAAATACCTCCGATAGGATGCATACATAAAATATCGCTCAACTGAAGAACTATTAAAGGGAGAGTCTTCAAACGTGGTTAAAACCACTATTATGGTAAACTATAAATTTCAATATAGAAATGGGCGGGGTAGCCAGAGGAGGAGCAGTACCCCTCATAGATAGAAATATTAATAAGAGCCGCTGCAAGCAATTTGTTGAACTTTTGGTAGTAGGATTATCTGAGCCCCAAAATTGAAATAAAATAGCAGCGGGGGAAGTGTTACCCACCATAGGACGCTAATGTTTAATATCGGATATCTTAAAAACTGTTATAGTGAGAAAGTTCAAACTTTGTAGAAGTCACTCTTATGGTATACTTCACTTTGAAAATAAAAATAAAGCGGGTAGGCGCAGGGGGGAACTACCTTCCATAGGATGCATATATTAAATATCTCTCAACCGATAAAGTGGTTAAAGCAGTGTAGCGAAGCGCACCGGGTTAAGCTAGTTTTCATATAAAAATTGATTTTCTTAGGATTTTTGTATGGAAAACTTTAAATGCGTTTTTCTTGGAAACTAGAAGAGCTAGAGCAAAAGTACCGAAAATCTGTGATCACTTGTATTTTCATATAAAAATTGATTTTCTTAGGATTTTTATTGGAAATATATGGCAACCCTTATCCAATGTGTACGTTGTTCTGTTTGTTGCTTTTGATACTTTGCATTTGCATTGTATGTAAAAGTACTCTCACTCTCATTGTAACATTCCTATAGTTAAGATCGTTTTTCTGTTTATTCTTTGTAATAATTCTAAGTGAATATTGAAATAAATATAATAAAAACTTTATACAAAAACAATAAAATTATCAGGTTATGTGCCCAGATGCCTAAATTGTGATTGGAATTAGTGAAAAGTGTTTATCTATATATATAAAAATGAAAAATGTTTGTATGTTTGTGTGTTTGTGTGTTTGTTTGTTTGTTGGCTTATAGACTCCGAAACTACTGAACCGATTTTCTTGAAATTTTTACAGTAACATCACGTGAGCCCTAAAAATAAAATAGGCTACTTATTTTTTCGATAGGGGCAGGGGAATTGGTACCCCCCATAGGATGCCAATATTTATTATCGCATATCTTAAGAGCCGCTGGCGGCATTTTGCTGAACTTTTTGTAGTAGGATCTTCTGAGCCCCGAAATTGAAATAAAATAGCAGCGGGGGTATTTGAATCCCCCATAGGACGCCAATGTTTAACATCGCATATCTTAAGAACTGTTATAGTGAGAATGTTCAAACTTTCTAGAAGTCACTCTTATGGTATACTACACTTATGAAAATAAAAATAAAGCGGGTAGGCGCAGGGGGGGAAATACCTCCCATAGGATGCATATATTAAATATCGCTTAACTGAAGAACTATTAAAGGGGGAGTCTTCAAACGTAGTTAAAGCTACTACTATGGCAAACTATAAATTTCAGTATAAAAATGGGCGGGGTAAACAGGGGAGGAGCAGTACCCCTCATAGATAGAAATATAAATAAGAGCCACTGCACGCATTTTGTTGAACTGTTGGTAGTAGGATCTTCTGAGTCCCGAAATTGAAATAAAGTAGCAGCGGGGGAAGTGGTTTTCCCCATAGGACGCCAATGTTTACCATCGCATATCTTAAGAACTGTAATAGTGAGAATGTTCAAACTTTGTGGAAGTCACTCTTATGGTATACTACACTTTTGAAAATAAAAATAAAGCGGGTAGGGGAGGGGGGGGGGAAACCTCCCATAGGATGCATATATTAAATATCGCTTAACTGAAGAACTATTAAAGGGAGAGTCTTCAAACGTGGTTAAAGCCACTATTATAGTAAACTATAAATTTCAATATAAAAATGTGCGGGGTAGACAGGGGAGCAGCAGTACCCCTCATAGAAGACATATAAATAAGAGCAACTGCACGCATTTTGTTGCACTTTTGGTAGTAGGATCTTCTGAGCCCCAAAATTGGAATAAAATAGCAGCGGAGGAAGTGATGCTTATCATAGGACGCCAATGTTTAATATCGCATATCTTAAGAACTGTAATAGTGAGAATGTTCAAACTTTCTAGAAGTCACTCTTATGGTATACTACACTTTTGAAAATAAAAATAAAGCGGATAGGCGCAGGGGGGGGAAATACCTCCCATAGGATGCATACATTAAATATTGCTCAACTGAAGAACTATTAAAGGGAGAGTCTTCAAACGTAGTTAAAGCTACTATTATGGTAAACTTTAAATTTCAATATAGAAATGGGCGGGGTAGCCAGAGGAGGAGCAGTACCCCTTATAGATAGAAATATTAATAAGAGCCGCTGCAAGCAATTTGTTGAACTTTTGGCAGTAGGATTTTCTGAGCCCCAAAATTGAAATAAAATAGCAGGGGGGGAAGGGTTACCCACCATAGGACGCCAATATTTAATATCGGATATCTTAAACACTGTTATAGTGAGAAATTTCAAACTTTGTAGAAGTCACTCTTATGGTATACTTCACTTTGAAAATAAAAATAAAGCGGGTAGGCGCAGGGGGGAACTACCTTCCATAGGATGCATATATTAAATATCTCTCAACCGATAAAGTGGTTAAAGCAGTGTAGCGAAGCGCACCGGGTTAAGCTAGTTTTAAATAAAATAAAAAATACCTAATAACAATAAGAAAAATACAAAAAAGATTAACTATGAGTGCGTCATTGATTCAAATTGAAAAGTTGGACGACAACAACTACGACAGTTGGTCCATACAAATGAAAAGTGTTCTTATTCATAGCGGCTTCTGGAAAATTGTAAGTGGTCAGCTAAAGAATGTTTCCCAAGGTGACGTTAAAGAGAAGTGGGAGTCTGATGATGAGAAGGCACTCGCATCTATATGTTTGGGAGTGAAGCCAACACAGTTGGGTTACATAAAGAATTGTAAATCCTCCCATGATGCCTGGACGAAGTTGCAGCAAGTACATATGCCTAGAGGACCATTGCAAAAGGTTGGTTTATACAAAAGGTTGGTGAATCTATCAATGTCTGATGGTGGTAATGTGGTACAACACTTAAATGAGTTTGTTGAAGTTTCTGAGAAATTGGCAGAAAGTGGCATACAAATTCAGGAGGAGTTGTTGGTGATCATGCTGTTATCAAGTTTACCAAAAGAATTTGATAATTTTGTAATTGCGATAGAAACGAGGGATGAATTACCAAATTTGCCGTTACTTAAGCAAAAACTTCTAGAAGAAGGTAAAAGAAGAAAAGAAAAAGACAGTAACGTTGAACAAGCATCATCAAGTTCACAACAACAAGCATTAATAGCAAAATCAACGCACACAAGAAAAGACAAAAAATTTAACAACAAGAAATTCAAGGGCAAGTGTTTTTTGTGTGGCGTGGCAGGTCACTATGCTAATAAATGTGAAAGTAAAAACAAATACAACAACGCAGAAGCAATGACAATGTTGGCTGCAGCAGAAGCGAGTTCGTTAAATTCCAAGAATTGGTACGTCGATAGCGGCGCCACATCACATATGTGCAACAACAAAAAGATGTTTATTCGTTTTCAAGAGCACAACGAAGTAATTGCATTGGCTGGCAATAAACACATAAACGCCAGTGGAAAAGGTGATGTATTAATTTACAATAACAACTTTGAAATTTTACTTCGAAACGTTTTGTACTCCTCTGAGTTGCAGGCAAATTTTATATCTGTCAATAAAGCCGTCGACTGCGGTTTGTCTGTGGTATTCAATTCTGAGAAGGCAGTAATAAAGAGGACAGATGGTACCGTTGTTTTGAAGGCAGAACGTAAAGACAATATGTTTTTGGCAAAAAATTACACTAAAGAAGAGAGAGTTTGTTCTGCTAAAAGCATGAATACTGTTTGGCACAACAGGTACGGTCATCTCAATTTTAAAAGCCTATATGATTTGTCAAAGGGACAAATGGTAACGGGAATAAATGCCGACAACAAAGATGATCAGAAAAGCTGTGAAACGTGCATGTTAAGTAAAATACATGTACTGCCGTTTCCCAAGGAAAGTAGCACACGCACAAAAGAACTGTTGGAAATTGTTCATTCTGATGTTTGTGGACCGTTTAGAGTAAAGTCTGTCAGCGGCGCCAAATATTTTGTTACATTTATTGACGACAGATCACGCAGAATTTTTGTTTACTTTATTAAGAGTAAAACCGAAGTTTTTGAAAAATTTAAAGCGTATAAGGCACATGTTGAAAAGCAGACGGGTTGTAAAATAAAAACATTGCGCACAGACAACGGAGGTGAATATGTAAACACGCAGTTTAATTCATTTCTGTCAGCAGAGGGTATTAGTAGACAACTAACGGTGCCATACACGCCGCAACAGAATGGCGTGGCAGAGAGAGCCAATCGTACTCTTATTGAAATGGCGAGATCTATGATGGTTCATGCTAGCGTGAAAGAATATTTATGGGCAGAGGCTGTAAATACCGCAGCATACATTAGAAATAGATGTCCAACAAAACACTTGTCAAGTAAAACACCATATGAAATGTGGTTCGGCAGAAAGCCGAGTGTGCATCATTTTAAAACATTTGGTGCATATGCAGTTAGCCTTAACAAGTCAGCAAATAAGTCAAAGTTTGAAGCCAAAGGCACACCTTATATTATGGTTGGGTATTCGATGACGTCGAAAGCATACCGTCTATTTAATACAACAACACGCAATGTAGTGGAGCAGCGAGATGTTCTTTTTAATGAGGATTTGCTCAATGTAAAGGCTGGTGACAACAACAATAATAATAACAAACTTAACGCAGATGATTATTTGACTTTGTGTTTTGGTGAGCATGACGTCAGTGCAGCTGTAGTTGACAACAATTGCCAACCTTCTGTGCAAGTAGACGATCATGAGGAAAGTTTTAACACGGCTGATGATGAAAGTGATGCTGAAATTATCAACGAGCAACAAATAACTGTTGGACCTGGAAGACCAAAAATAGTTAGAAGTGGTAAACCTGGCCGTCCTAAAAAGCAGTATAATATAAGTAAACAACATAATAATGATTTATGTATGGCAGTTGAAGAAAGTATACCACAAACGGTTGATGAAGCGCTGTCAAGTGAAAATTCACATAGTTGGGAGAAGGCAATGAAAGATGAGTTTCTGGCTTTAAGGAAAAACAAAACCTGGTCTCTAGCAAAACTACCTGAGGGTCAAAAAGCCATTCCATGCAAATGGGTATTCACGTTAAAGCAAAATGTGAATGGAGAAATCGAGCGGTACAAAGCACGCCTAGTTGCTAAGGGTTGTAATCAACGATTTGGAATTGATTTCCAAGAAACATTTTCTCCAGTCGTGCGGTATTCAACTATACGTTTGTTCTTGGCGTTGGCAGTGCAAAATAAGATGCACTTACATCAAATTGATGTCACAACAGCATATTTAAATAGTGATCTACAGGATGAAATTTATATGCAACAACCAACACATTTCATCGATGGAGGTTCGCCTAAAAAGGTTTTACGTTTGCACAAAGCTATTTATGGGCTTAAACAAAGTGGCAAAGAATGGAACACTAAATTAGACAGTGTTTTACGTAAAATGAATTTCGTTCCCTGTGACAACGAACCATGTTTATATAGGACGAAAACAGAAGATGTTCTCGTGCTGATTGCAGTATATGTAGACGATTTAATTATTGGTTGCAGTGACATAGCAGTTGTACGTAAAGTTAAAAAACAAATTGCCCAGAATTTTAAAGTAACCGATAAGGGTGTTTTAAACCATTTTCTGGGAATGGAGGTACAGCGTGAAGGTGAAACAGGTAAAATAAAATTGAGTCAAACTCAATACATACGTGACATTTTGAAGCAATATGGGATGGAAGAATGCAAATCAGTTGCAGTACCATTAGAGCCTGGTTACCAAGTAAGTTGCGGTGGTGATTGTGAAAGAGCTAATCAACAAGATTACCAATCACTAATTGGGGTGCTTGTGTATTTGGCAATATCTACACGTCCAGATATATTACACTCTGTGTCCAAGATGGCTCAGTGTAATTCTGATCCACACGTTGAGCATTTTACAAAACTTAAGCACATATTGAGATACCTGTCTGGAACAAGAGATTTACAGATGATGTATGATTCTGATGAAAGTGGCCTAAAAGGTTTTGTCGATGCTGACTGGGGTGGAAACTCATTGGACAGAAAGTCTTATACAGGCTTTGTATTTTTCTTAAATGGATGTCCAATTTCTTGGGAGTCAAGAAAGCAGTCTTCAGTCGCTCTAAGCAGTACAGAGGCTGAATATATGGCAGCTTCAGACGCAGCAAAAGAAGCTATTTATTTGAAAAAATTATTGATGGAGCTCAAAGCATGCAGTGATAATCCTGTTATATTAAAAATCGATAACCAAGGAGCTCAAAAGTTAGCTGAAAACCCTGTTTTTCATAAACGCAGCAAACACATCGATATAAGATTTCATCACATAAGGGAGCTGGTACAGAATAAAGAGGTGAAACTTATATATTGTCCAACAGCTGATATGGTCGCTGATATTTTGACGAAAAACCTACCAAGGGTTAAAAATAACAGTTTTGTAAAATTAATTAAATTGAATTAATTAGAAGCAAAACAACATCCACATTGAGGAGGAGTATTGGAAATATATGGCAACCCTTATCCAATGTGTACGTTGTTCTGTTTGTTGCTTTTGATACTTTGCATTTGCATTGTATGTAAAAGTACTCTCACTCTCATTGTAACATTCCTATAGTTAAGATCGTTTTTCTGTTTATTCTTTGTAATAATTCTAAGTGAATATTGAAATAAATATAATAAAAACTTTATACAAAAACAATAAAATTATCAATTTTTGTATGGAAAACTTTAAATGCGTTTTTCTTGAAAACTAGAAGAGCTAGAGCAAAAGTACCGAAAATCTGTGATCACTTGTATTTTCATATAAAAATTGATTTTCTTAGGATTTTTGTATGGAAAACTTTAAATGCGTTTTTCTTGAAAACTAGAAGAGCTAGAGCAAAAGTACCGAAAATCTGTGATCACTTGTATTTTCATATAAAAACTGATTTTCTTAGGATTTTTGTATGGAAAACTTTAAATGCGTTTTTCTTGGAAACTAGAAGAGCTAGAGCAAAAATACCGAAAATCTGTGATCACTTGTATTTTCATATAAAAACTGATTTTCTTAGGATTTTTGTATGGAAAACTTTAAATGCGTTTTTCTTGAAAACTAGAAGAGCTAGAGCAAAAGTACCGAAAATCTGTGATCACTTGTATTTTCATATAAAAATTGATTTTCTTAGGATTTTTGTATGGAAAACTTTAAATGCGTTTTTCTTGAAAACTAGAAGAGCTAGAGCAAAAGTACCGGAAATCTGTGATCACTTGTATTTTCATATAAAAATTGATTTTCTTAGGATTTTTGTATGGAAAACTTTAAATGCGTTTTTCTTGGAAACTAGAAGAGCTAGAGCAAAAGTACCGAAAATCTGTGATCACTTGTATTTTTATATAAAAATTGATTTTCTTAGGATTTTTGTATGGAAAACTTTAAATGCGTTTTTCTTGGAAACTAGAAGAGCAAGAGCAAAAGTACCGAAAATCTGTGATCACTTGTATTTTCATATAAAAATTGATTTTCTTAGGATTTTGTATGGAAAACTTTAAATGCGTTTTTCTTGAAAACTAGAAGAGCTAGAGCAAAAGTACCGAAAATCTGTGATCACTTGTATTTTCATATAAAAATTGATTTTCTTAGGATTTTTGTATGGAAAACTTTAAATGCGTTTTTCTTGGAAACTAGAAGAGCAAGAGCAAAAGTACCGAAAATCTGTGATCACTTGTATTTTCATATAAACATTGATTTTCTTAGGATTTTTGTATGTAAAACTTTAAATGCGTTTTTCTTGGAAACTAGAAGAGCTAGAGTAAAAATACCGAAAATCTGTGATCACTTGTATTTTCATATAAAAACTGATTTTCTTAGGATTTTTGTATGGAAAACTTTAAATGCGTTTTTCTTGGAAACTAGAAGAGCTAGAGCAAAAATAACGAAAATCTGTGATCACTTGTATTTTCATATAAAAATTGATTTTCTTAGGATTTTTGTATGGAAAACTTTAAATGCGTTTTTCTTGGAAACTAGAAGAGCTAGAGCAAAAATACCGAAAATCTGTGATCACTTGTATTTTCATATAAAAACTGATTTTCTTAGGATTTTTGTATGGAAAACTTTAAATGCGTTTTTCTTGGAAACTAGAAGAGCTAGAGCAAAAATAACGAAAATCTGTGATCACTTGTATTTTCATATAAAAATTGATTTTCTTAGGATTTTTGTATGGAAAACTTTAAATGCGTTTTTCTTGGAAACTAGAAGAGCTAGAGCAAATATACCGAAAATCTGTGATCACTTGTATTTTCATATAAAAATTGATTTTCTTAGGATTTTTGTATGGAAAACTTTAAATGCGTTTTTCTTGGAAACTAGAAGAGCTAGAGCAAAAATAACGAAAATCTGTGATCACTTGTATTTTTATATAAAAATTGATTTTCTTAGGATTTTTGTATGGAAAACTTTAAATGCGTTTTTCTTGGAAACTAGAAGAGCTAGAGCAAAAATAACGAAAATTTGTGATCACTTGTATTTTCATATAAAAATTGATTTTCTTAGGATTTTTGTATGGAAAACTTTAAATGCGTTTTTCTTGGAAACTAGAAGAGCTAGAGCAAAAATACCGAAAATCTGTGATCACTTGTATTTTTATATAAAAATTGATTTTCTTAGGATTTTTGTATGGAAAACTTTAAATGCGTTTTTCTTGGAAACTAGAAGAGCTAGAGCAAAAATACCGAAAATCTGTGATCACTTGTATTTTTATATAAAAATTGATTTTCTTAGGATTTTTGTATGGAAAACTTTAAATGCGTTTTTCTTGGAAACTAGAAGAGCTAGAGCAAAAATAACGAAAATTTGTGATCACTTGTATTTTCATATAAAAATTGATTTTCTTAGGATTTTTGTATGGAAAACTTTAAATGCGTTTTTCTTGGAAACTAGAAGAGCTAGAGCAAAAATAACGAAAATCTGTGATCACTTGTATTTTTATATAAAAATTGATTTTCTTAGGATTTTTGTATGGAAAACTTTAAATGCCTTTTTCTTGGAAACTAGAAGAGCTAGAGCAAAAATAACGAAAATCTGTGATCACTTGTATTTTCATATAAAAATTGATTTTCTTAGGATTTTTGTATGTAAAACTTTAAATGCGTTTTTCTTGGAAACTAGAAGAGCTAGAGTAAAAATACCGAAAATCTGTGATCACTTGTATTTTCATATAAAAACTGATTTTCTTAGGATTTTTGTATGGAAAACTTTAAATGCGTTTTTCTTGGAAACTAGAAGAGCTAGAGCAAAAATAACGAAAATCTGTGATCACTTGTATTTTCATATAAAAATTGATTTTCTTAGGATTTTTGTATGGAAAACTTTAAATGCGTTTTTCTTGGAAACTAGAAGAGCTAGAGCAAAAATACCGAAAATCTGTGATCACTTGTATTTTCATATAAAAACTGATTTTCTTAGGATTTTTGTATGGAAAACTTTAAATGCGTTTTTCTTGGAAACTAGAAGAGCTAGAGCAAAAATAACGAAAATCTGTGATCACTTGTATTTTCATATAAAAATTGATTTTCTTAGGATTTTTGTATGGAAAACTTTAAATGCATTTTTCTTGGAAACTAGAAGAGCTAGAGCAAAAATACCGAAAATCTGTGATCACTTGTATTTTCATATAAAAACTGATTTTCTTAGGATTTTTGTATGGAAAACTTTAAATGCGTTTTTCTTGGAAACTAGAAGAGCTAGAGCAAAAATACCGAAAATCTGTGATCACTTTTATTTTCATATAAAAACTGATTTTCTTAGGATTTTTGTATGGAAAACTTTAAATGCGTTTTTCTTGGAAACTAGAAGAGCTAGAGCAAAAATACCGAAAATCTGTGATCACTTGTATTTTCATATAAAAATTGATTTTCTTAGGATTTTTGTATGGAAAACTTTAAATGCGTTTTTCTTGGAAACTAGAAGAGCTAGAGCAAAAATAACGAAAATCTGTGATCACTTGTATTTTTATATAAAAATTGATTTTCTTAGGATTTTTGTATGGAAAACTTTAAATGCGTTTTTCTTGGAAACTAGAAGAGCTAGAGCAAAAATAACGAAAATTTGTGATCACTTGTATTTTCATATAAAAATTGATTTTCTTAGGATTTTTGTATGGAAAACTTTAAATGCGTTTTTCTTGGAAACTAGAAGAGCTAGAGCAAAAATACCGAAAATCTGTGATCACTTGTATTTTTATATAAAAATTGATTTTCTTAGGATTTTTGTATGGAAAACTTTAAATGCGTTTTTCTTGGAAACTAGAAGAGCTAGAGCAAAAATACCGAAAATCTGTGATCACTTGTATTTTTATATAAAAATTGATTTTCTTAGGATTTTTGTATGGAAAACTTTAAATGCGTTTTTCTTGGAAACTAGAAGAGCTAGAGCAAAAATAACGAAAATTTGTGATCACTTGTATTTTCATATAAAAATTGATTTTCTTAGGATTTTTGTATGGAAAACTTTAAATGCGTTTTTCTTGGAAACTAGAAGAGCTAGAGCAAAAATACTGAAAATCTGTGATCACTTGTATTTTTATATAAAAATTGATTTTCTTAGGATTTTTGTATGGAAAACTTTAAATGCGTTTTTCTTGGAAACTAGAAGAGCTAGAGCAAAAATACCGAAAATCTGTGATCACTTGTATTTTCATATAAAAATTGATTTTCTTAGGATTTTTGTATGGAAAACTTAAATGTTTTTCTTGGAAACTAGAAGAGCTAGAGCAAAAATAACGAAAATCTGTGATCACTTGTATTTTCATATAAAAACTGATTTTCTTAGGATTTTTGTATGGAAAACTTTAAATGCGTTTTTCTTGGAAACTAGAAGAGCTAGAGCAAAAATACCGAAAATCTGTGATCACTTGTATTTTTATATAAAAATTGATTTTCTTAGGATTTTTGTATGGAAAACTTTAAATGCGTTTTTCTTGGAAACTAGAAGAGCTAGAGCAAAAATACCGAAAATCTGTGATCACTTGTATTTTTATATAAAAATTGATTTTCTTAGGATTTTTGTATGGAAAACTTTAAATGCGTTTTTCTTGGAAACTAGAAGAGCTAGAGCAAAAATAACGAAAATTTGTGATCACTTGTATTTTCATATAAAAATTGATTTTCTTAGGATTTTTGTATGGAAAACTTTAAATGCGTTTTTCTTGGAAACTAGAAGAGCTAGAGCAAAAATAACGAAAATTTGTGATCACTTGTATTTTCATATAAAAATTGATTTTCTTAGGATTTTTGTATGGAAAACTTTAAATGCGTTTTTCTTGGAAACTAGAAGAGCTAGAGCAAAAATACCGAAAATCTGTGATCACTTGTATTTTCATATAAAAATTGATTTTCTTAGGATTTTTGTATGGAAAACTTTAAATGCGTTTTTCTTGGAAACTAGAAGAGCTAGAGCAAAAATACCGAAAATCTGTGATCACTTGTATTTTCATATAAAAACGGATTTTCTTAGGATTTTTGTATGGAAAACTTTAAATGCGTTTTTCTTGGAAACTAGAAGAGCTAGAGCAAAAATACCGAAAATCTGTGATCACTTGTATTTTTATATAAAAATTGATTTTCTTAGGATTTTTGTATGGAAAACTTTAAATGCGTTTTTCTTGGAAACTAGAAGAGCTAGAGCAAAAATAACGAAAATTTGTGATCACTTGTATTTTCATATAAAAATTGATTTTCTTAGGATTTTTGTATGGAAAACTTTAAATGCGTTTTTCTTGGAAACTAGAAGAGCTAGAGCAAAAATACCGAAAATCTGTGATCACTTGTATTTTCATATAAAAATTGATTTTCTTAGGATTTTTGTATGGAAAACTTTAAATGCGTTTTTCTTGAAAACTAGAAGAGCTAGAGCAAAAGTACCGAAAATCTGTGATCACTTGTATTTTCATATAAAAACTGATTTTCTTAGGATTTTTGTATGGAAAACTTTAAATGCGTTTTTCTTGAAAACTAGAAGAGCTAGAGCAAAAATACCGAAAATCTGTGATCACTTGTATTTTCATATAAAAACTGATTTTCTTAGGATTTTTGTATGGAAAACTTTAAATGCGTTTTTCTTGGAAACTAGAAGAGCTAGAGCAAAAATACCGAAAATCTGTGATCACTTGTATTTTCATATAAAAATTGATTTTCTTAGGATTTTTGTATGGAAAACTTTAAATGCGTTTTTCTTGGAAACTAGAAGAGCTAGAGCAAAAATACCGAAAATCTGTGATCACTTGTATTTTCATATAAAAATTGATTTTCTTAGGATTTTTGTATGGAAAACTTTAAATGCGTTTTTCTTGGAAACTAGAAGAGCTAGAGCAAAAATACCGAAAATCTGTGATCACTTGTATTTTCATATAAAAACTGATTTTCTTAGGATTTTTGTATGGAAAACTTTAAATGCGTTTTTCTTGGAAACTAGAAGAGCTAGAGCAAAAATACCGAAAATCTGTGATCACTTGTATTTTCATATAAAAATTGATTTTCTTAGGATTTTTGTATGGAAAACTTTAAATGCGTTTTTCTTGGAAACTAGAAGAGCTAGAGCAAAAGTACCGAAAATCTGTGATCACTTGTATTTTCATATAAAAATTGATTTTCTTAGGATTTTTGTATGGAAAACTTTAAATGCGTTTTTCTTGGAAACTAGAAGAGCTAGAGCAAAAATACCGAAAATCTGTGATCACTTGTATTTTCATATAAAAACTGATTTTCTTAGGATTTTTGTATGGAAAACTTTAAATGCGTTTTTCTTGGAAACTAGAAGAGCTAGAGCAAAAATACCGAAAATCTGTGATCACTTGTATTTTCATATAAAAACTGATTTTCTTAGGATTTTTGTATGGAAAACTTTAAATGCGTTTTTCTTGGAAACTAGAAGAGCTAGAGCAAAAATACCGAAAATTTGTGATCACTTGTATTTTCATATAAAAATTGATTTTCTTAGGATTTTTGTATGGAAAACTTTAAATGCGTTTTTCTTGGAAACTAGAAGAGCTAGAGCAAAAATACCGAAAATCTGTGATCACTTGTATTTTCATATAAAAATTAATTTTTTAGGATTTTTGTATGGAAAACTTTAAATGCGTTTTTCTTGGAAACTAGAAGAGCTAGAGCAAAAATAACGAAAATTTGTGATCACTTGTATTTTCATATAAAAATTGATTTTCTTAGGATTTTTGTATGGAAAACTTTAAATGCGTTTTTCTTGGAAACTAGAAGAGCTAGAGCAAAAATAACGAAAATTTGTGATCACTTGTATTTTCATATAAAAATTGATGTTCTTAGGATTTTTGTATGGAAAACTTTAAATGCGTTTTTCTTGGAAACTAGAAGAGCTAGAGCAAAAATACCGAAAATCTGTGATCACTTGTATTTTCATATAAAAATTGATTTTCTTAGGATTTTTGTATGGAAAACTTTAAATGCGTTTTTCTTGGAAACTAGAAGAGCTAGAGCAAAAATAACGAAAATTTGTGATCACTTGTATTTTCATATAAAAATTGATTTTCTTAGGATTTTTGTATGGAAAACTTTAAATGCGTTTTTCTTGGAAACTAGAAGAGCTAGAGCAAAAATACCGAAAATCTGTGATCACTTGTATTTTCATATAAAAATTGATTTTCTTAGGATTTTTGTATGGAAAACTTTAAATGCGTTTTTCTTGGAAACTAGAAGAGCTAGAGCAAAAATACCGAAAATTGTGATCACTTGTATTTTCATATAAAAATTGATTTTTCTTAGGATTTTTGTATGGAAAACTTTAAATGCGTTTTTCTTGGAAACTAGAAGAGCTAGAGCAAAAATACCGAAAATCTGTGATCGCTTGTATTTTCATATAAAAATTGATTTTCTTAGGATTTTTGTATGGAAAACTTTAAATGCGTTTTTCTTGGAAACTAGAAGAGCTAGAGCAAAAATAACGAAAATTTGTGATCACTTGTATTTTCATATAAAAATTGATTTTCTTAGGATTTTTGTATGGAAAACTTTAAATGCGTTTTTCTTGGAAACTAGAAGAGCTAGAGCAAAAATACCGAAAATCTGTGATCACTTGTATTTTCATATAAAAATTGATTTTCTTAGGATTTTTGTATGGAAAACTTTAAATGCGTTTTTCTTGGAAACTAGAAGAGCTAGAGCAAAAATACCGAAAATCTGTGATCACTTGTATTTTCATATAAAAATTGATTTTCTTAGGATTTTTGTATGGAAAACTTTAAATGCGTTTTTCTTGGAAACTAGAAGAGCTAGAGCAAAAATAAAGAAAATCTGTGATCACTTGTATTTTCATATAAAAATTGATTTTCTTAGGATTTTTGTATGGAAAACTTTAAATGCGTTTTTCTTGGAAACTAGAAGAGCTAGAGCAAAAATACCGAAAATCTGTGATCACTTGTATTTTCATATAAAAATTGATTTT